>CP136062.1:56054146-56285819 GCA_032622095.1 Siphonodentalium dalli | reverse complement strand
CCCGGCTGGTCTATTCGCATACCAAAGATCAACTGAATTGAGTTAGCGAAACCAAAGTTATGAGTTGAAACGTTCGGAAGGAAGGAAGGACGGACGGCTCCACTATATACCCCCAAATCTCCATCGGAGATCGGGGGCATAATAATAAAACCACAGATGTCCTGGAGTATCTTTTCCTATTGTACAGGACAGAAAGATGTGATTGTATTCACCTTCCAAATGCTCAAAAATGGGTGTAGACTTATCTACGAGACACACCACATGTTTTATTTAGGGTAAAAAACACAGACTGGCTTATCTTCGAGGATGGGCTTACTGACAGGTGTGCAAGTGCACCACATAAAGTATCCTCAACAAAGGTGGCTTTCATTGAGATACAAAGATTAATAGTGGGCACAGATGCATTTTATTCGTAGTCCCAAAACACACAAACATAAAAATATAATGCTCAAATTATACATGATGATCCTGTTTAAACTCTTAAAGACATATTATGTACAGTAATGCTCTAAGTAATCGTCTCCTTAACTACAGCAGAATTATGGGTAACATTTCAGGATTTAGTCGGAAATATGGTTTGTTGCCTTTCATCCGAATGGCAACAAGCCATATTTCCGACTAAATCCTGAAAAGTTACCCATAATTCTGCTGTGGTTAAGAAGTCGATTACTTAGAGCATTTATGTAGTTGTTGTGGTGCGTGAAACTGATAAGTTAGTGTTCAGGTGCTATGCTAACTGGGGGGATGTAGCATTTTACTAACATCACCAAAAAATTGAAGCAAATCGACTGTACCACTCCATAGAAAACATTATCCGAACTACGCTAAATTATAAATATTTACTACTCAAATCGCGACGCTTCTAATGGCGATAAGCTAACGAAAACGATTTCGCCATCGGCAGTCACTGCATTTAATTAATATATAAGAATGACCGTGTGTGTTGTCCATTTAGATATATTTGTAAAAATAACTACTTTGAACAAGATTACTCACCATTTCTATTTTATCACTTTAAGGTTAAAATTTAATGCATAATGAATGAAACTGAATATAGGACACATCAAACAAACTTATATAATTAGATGAATAACAGAATTACAGATCACGAAGTATGCCAGTCTGAGTAAACTCATACCTAAATATTCATTACAACATTGAATATAAGGTCTGACGGATAACATCGCTATCTCATTTCCAAGTCCTCGGGATTCCGTAATCTGATTGATTGCGTAAATTATTTTCCGTCCAATGAAACCGTATGGGTTAATAAACAAGTGTTAGTGGGCGGAGACTCCCATAATGTCACCTCTAAATATAGTAACAGAGCGGAATTTCTCCGATCGAAAGCGATGCTTGCAAATACAACAGAGACAACAATGGCTTCGAAATTATATATTCGGATTAATTTGAAGGATGTGCTAGACCTGATAGATAGGCCTGCGCATGGTACCAACTTGGCCTCCCATAAATATAAATAGAACTCACTCATGTCCGTGTATTTGATTTACTTTATTGTACCATGGTTTGCAAATCAAATTATTTGTCGTAAAAAAGTCATCTGAAAGTTAACACCGAGGAAATGACTTAATTTTATGCTTTTAAATAGTTCTAAAGCATCATTTTTGATGACGACCTTATTTTTTGCTCTCGGATGCAGCTTTCCGGTTGATGCAGCGAGTTCATCTCCCGAAAAAGAATAGTCGCACACACGACAACTATTATCTGCTGTAAGTTTATGTCGCGACACAGGCCATTGCTATTGCGAGGCACAACAAATAACACGTGGAGACACCTGTCAATCATCGATGTATTTTTTTAAATCCGTGACGTCATTTTGGGGAAGCTCTTCGCTGAATAGAAATGGTTTTGGCGACATAAGCTCCAGACTCTATATTTCAAATATAGAGTCGACGTTCACCCAGACTGGAAGTATGCATGCAGCTGAATATTAAAATGGAAGTGTCAATGACACTGTAGCTTATCTTGGGAGAGGGGATAATGTCATACATCAATCCTGATTATAGAGTGCCCGTCATATGCAGAATGAGGTCCCCAGTGTGTGAATTTAGTGGCGTATCCAGCACAGTGGGCTAGCATCCCCAAATTCATCCTCTGGGGACCTCATTCTGAATGGCCTCATATGCTATGGGAGACATACTCAGATTGAAGTTCCCAAATGGTGAATAGTGTAATGTACACCAATTGGGAACCTTGATTATGCAATGTGTCATCTGCTAATTCGGAGATATAGAGAAACTAAACTAAAAAAGGAAAAAAGAAACTTTCCAGAGAAGATGAGGCCTAAGCAGAATGAGGTGCCCATAGGGTGAATTTAGTGATGCTAGCTCGCTATATGTGATAGCGTCACTAAATTCACCCTCTGGGCACCTCATTATGTAATGACAGGCACACGATAATCAGGCTTGTCAAACATTCCAGTCAATGAAGACAAGTAATGCGGAAAGTTGAAATTTTAAGTAATACCAGATGTCAACCGGAAGAGCCATGTGATGTTAGGGATCATCGATTAACCAGAAATGTCACTCAGAATGGACTACAGTAATGCCCTAAGTAATCGACTCCCTAACCACAGCAGAATTATGGGTAATTTTTCAGGATTTAGTCGTAAATATGGCTTGTTGCCATTCATCGGAAAGCTCTTCCCGTAAATATGGCTTGTTGCCATTCATCGGAAAGCTCTCCCCGAGAGCTTTCCGATGAATGGCAACAAGCCATATTTCCGACTAAATCCTGAAAAATTACCCATAATTCTGCTGTGGTTAAGTGGTCAATTACTTTGGGCATTACTGTATGCCCCCGTATTGAAGCAGCTCGTGAGCGAATTTATACCCTGGACTCCCAATATTTTGTAACGTTGCATTCCATGAAGTCTTTTTGAATAAAATACCCCTTACTGTCATGAATAAAAATCAGATTTATTATCTGGGACCAAGGTTACATCAAGAATGCATTGAAAATAGGCAACATCATCACCTCGTTTCCATATAAGGTATGCATTGGGTTTTGAAAATAGGTGTAATCCGTAGAGTGTAT
This sequence comes from Siphonodentalium dalli, assembly GCA_032622095.1. Taxonomy (NCBI): domain Eukaryota; kingdom Metazoa; phylum Mollusca; class Scaphopoda; order Gadilida; family Siphonodentaliidae; genus Siphonodentalium; species Siphonodentalium dalli. Next base: position 56,282,762 of record CP136062.1, on the reverse strand, counting down.
GTTAACGCATCATTTGCAATCGGATCACAATCTGACCTTGACCTTTGACAAACCACAATGCACACATATCGCGACACCGTCACCCTTAGGTTAACCATCACACCTTGTTTTGTTGAAATCATGTGATGTACAAAAAGGTTATGAAGACAAAGAGTAGTGTCTGCATGGTGACCAAACAACTATGGCAAGTTTCAACAGAATCCAATAAAGCATCGCGATGTTATGGAGCGGACACGAAAAGATACAATATATGCTCCCTAATTTTATTTTCAGGGGCATAAAAATGTTGGCTGTAGGGCATGCCAAAGTATTAAGTCATGCAAAGAGTAAAATCCAAGATGGCTGACGGTGTTTTTGATTAAAATTTTTTTATATTTGACAGCTCCCAACAAGCGGTGACTATGAAGATCCATATGAAGTGACAATTGATTGACTGTTGTGGCATCTAGGGTGTGCCAAAGGCTAAACATTGTTGAGATTATTCACTGCGGGTATGCTTGAAATCATATCTACTTAATTGCCGATGCATTATGCAAATGAAACTGATACAGGTATAAAATATATAATCTGAATGTAGCATACCGATTCAAGTTCCAATGGAATTCCCCGGATATACAGCTGGCATCCTGGAACTCTGGAAATACAACAAAATATTATAATAATAATAAGAGATGCACCAGCGGTGCTGGCATACCCCCATAGTGGTAATTTGACCCGACAAGTATCTCTGCTTAAGTCAAAACCCATAGCCACAGTTGCGAAACTCAGCATTCAACTGGCCAGCATCGAACATTGTTGCCGTTTACACAAGACTGAAAAAAGTGAGTGTCATTTGCAGAATGAGGTACCCAGAGAGTAAATTTAGTGACTATCCCACACAGCGAGCTAGAATCACCCAATTCAACCTCTGGGAACCTCATTCTGCTTAGGCCTCAACTGCTATGGGAGACCAAGGATCAGATTGAAGTTCCCCAGTTGAAGTTGGTATTGTTTACCCATTAGTCACCTCAATTATGCATTTCATCTTCTGCAAATTAAGAGGATATAGAAAATTCCCAGAAGGGAAAAAGTAACAAAAACCAATGTTAATTTGAGATTATAGATACTTCCCAGAAGATGAGACCTAAGCAGAATACGGTCCCCAGTGGGTGAATTTGGTGATGCTATCCCACTGGGGACCTCTTTCTGCAAATGGCAAACTATTTGCAGGCTTAGGCCAAAAAAAAAATACCTGTGTTTAGGGTTTCCCTACCTACCCTGGAAAAAGGTGCCTACCCAAAACTTTTTATTGGACCGTAGACACAGATAATTGTGTTTTGTTCAGTGGGAAGGGCACCGAAAGGTATCTTACCCATTTTCAAACCTCTCCTATAAAAATGTTTAGATGTTTTATTAGTCTAGTACTCGGACTAATTCAAGATAACAACCTTTCGATTAATCTGATTTGTAAAGCATTCTAGATTGAATTGTCAATGACCCAATGGAATACAGAATAAAAAAATTTGAAGAAAAAAAAATATTCCCAACCTACCATAATTATTTTAGACCATGTAACCCTAAACACAGGTATTATTTGTTTTGGCCTTATGTTTACAGCCGCTATAAGTCTAACACTTTAGCCATTGAGCTAACGGTACCAATCTGTACATACTAACCCTTTACCCAACAAAACGGCCAAAAACGCCCAAATAAAGCTTCAACAGTCTAAAATATCTTCGGTCTGTCTCAATAACACCATACAAATATGGATATCATTGGAACCGGTTCATTGACCACATTGTGATGGTTACAGTTATGCCCTGTGCCAATGCATTCTCTTATATATATATATGCGAGTCGACCATAGGTCGCCTCGCATATATAAGAGAATGCATTGGCCTAAAAAAAATCTTTTTTTAACACTTTTTACCATTTTTTCTCACATTCTTTAACAATTTTATAATTTTTTTCTTCCATTTTTTTACAATTTTTATAATATTTTTCTACATTCTTTGACAATTTTATCATTTTTAATATGTTAAGCCAATGCATTCTCTTATATATGTGAGGCGACCTATGGTCGACTCGCATATATAAGAGAATGCATTGGCACAGGGCCGTTCTGTTGGGTAAAGGGTTAAAGAACAATTGACATGCTGGTGCACTGCAAATATAATCATAACAAAATATTAACCTTCATTAAATTTATCTGCATGATGATCATGATTTGGAGAGGAGGGGTCATGAAAATTGAGATGACATCCACAATTAAACCAGAAGCTAATTAATAGGATTGCTATCTTGGAATCTGTTGCCATGGTAACTCACTTTGTATCATTTTTTCTTGGGAGATTTTCCCCTGCTCCTCTATTATAACTGTTATACTCTGGATCATTGAAATCTGCTTCTTTTGGATCCCAGTCATCGAGTTTCTTCAATTCTAAATCTGTGTCCCTAGAAAATAAACATGCCCTCAATGATGAATTCTGTTCAGCATTATGACAGCCATCACCAATGCTACATAAATATAAGGCCCAAAAAAATATAGTGATTCGTCCAGTAACTGCCGACCCAAGACCAGATCTCAGACCTGAAAAAAAAAATGCAAAAAATCTTGCCTATCTATCTCTGATCGTAGTAAAACCGTGCTGAACAGTTGCCAAAGTGCATTATTTACACCGGAAGTCAGTGTTTTAAGATGGCCGCACCCTTGTGGATATGAGCCAATAAGTCCGCAGTTGATGTCGCGATAGTTTTTTTTCCTGAAAATTACTTCCAAGGTGTCAGTATCCCTTGTATTATTACTACAGTAATGTACTCATACATGTATATATATGAATGTTTTTAAAAAAGAAATTAATATCGGCCCCTACTTTTTTTCCCACTCTGTTAGGCCAAAAAAAAAAGATAGTATGTTTCCGCGAACGGTGTTATAAATTAGGGTAGGTAATTAGGGTCGTAACCTCTATATATATATCGATACACACCCACCATGTCTGTTGATAGCTCCCAAACAAGGCTTAAAGCGGGCCTGAGAGCCACTGTCAGGACATTCAAATCGCAAAATCATGGCCATCAATCCACACCTGGAGTTTTAACTTTTGAGGTCCAGCTGTCACTGTATGGTCACTTTACACAGGGATATGTTAGAAACCATGTGTTTTGCACACTATTAATAAACATCATTATGTATGTGCATTGGTAGTAAAACAGTATAATACTTTCGGCTTTTAATCAATAAAAAGATTAGGGTCGGCGGTTATTGTTAGGGTCGGTAAATGTGCGGAAACATACTATCTTTTTTCTTTGGCCTTACCGGAAACATCACTATATTATTTAGGCATGTCTGTCTGCGACTCTTGGTTTTTTGCACGTTTATAAAACTTTTCATGTAAGTCTGATTTGGCCCTAAGTTGGAACACATGCTGGGCTGTATCTCCGAAAAGGATACAAAAAAATTCATGCTGATTGGTCCAAGATAACACGAGATCGAATGTGCCCCCCTAAGGTTGTAAATTAAATTTTTTTTATGCCACATAATACATTGCTAAAACAATAAGCACCTTAGAAATTCTATGAATGACAGAGAATATAAGAACAAACATTGACATTGTGAAAAGTAGTTGGTATTTATTTGATATTCAGGGCTGGCGGTATAGAAAATCCAGGAGGGCTATTTATAGCCCTCCTAGATTTGCCTTGGAGGGCTATAACCCTCCTCAACTTTTAAAGTTATGATTTATTTTATCTGAGTTACTACTACCGTTAGTTTGTCTATTTTTTATGTTAAACTCCATTTAAATTAATTTTGTTATGTGGAAACAAAATGTCCAGAGTTGTGAATGTCAAATCCCCCACAGTAATTACGGTATGGTGAATATTTAACTATGTTTTTTATGTTATGATAATTTATATGAACCACAAACAATATGTAAGAGTGTTTGTCAGTCTGTGTCCAACCCATGCAACAAAATTGGATGAGTTTGTGCATGTTTAAAGCATTTTCCATTTTGTGAAATTTTACATAAAAGACACAATCAAGAACAATACTAAATACAGTATATTTACGCTTGAATACAGTTACAAATGACTGCTTTATTTATCAAAGTAATCTATATTCCATCACCAATCGCAGATTGCTGCTTCCAGCGGTCAAGTCGCTCACTATAGATTTACTGGGTGTTTGCAATTGGGGACATAGAGAATAGTTTCAAATCTTTAATAATTGAATAACAGTGTAAACAAGAATACTTGGAGATATTAGCTCATTATATTAAAAGATTGACAATCGAAGCGAAGAAATGAGCGACGGCTACCAGCTAAATACAATTTCCACTGATAGGAACCTGAAACGGAACGAAAGGTTGAACTCAATTGAGATAGTGACATCTGGTTCTCACTATCCACAAACATGTGTTTATTTTATCCAGTGAAATATATTGTAAGCTCAATCTTATGAAGATAAATAATTTATTTTGTTCTTAAAATGTGTGCGAATCGATCAAAAGATCTGATTAACGAAACAGCTCGTACCGGAATTTAGGCGGGCTGTAGATGGGCCCGCCTTGAGATTTCCAGGCCTAATTGTTCATTCCTATTGGACTTTAACATATTCATAACATAAAGGGGGGGTCCTATCTTCACAAACCTAGTATTTATGAATTTTGGGATAAAAATGCAAAATCTGATATGTCTGAAAATATTTAATAGTGGAGTTGGATATTTCTTACAGTCTGTCAAGTTAGTAGAAACACTTTTTTTGTTTTTTTTTAAATCTGAAATAAAATAATTGCAGTCCACATTTATTTGAATGTTAGGTCAGTTTAATGAAAACATTTGTTGTGTCTGATGTTTGGAACCCTGAGTACATTTTAAGATGGAAATCAAATAAAGTACATACTTGGCAGACACCACATCTTTTAGAGTTGATTTTCCTGTGGGTGAGACACCGGCACCGGACACAACTTCCTCCTTTGGTGTTGATTTTCCTGTGGGTGAGACACCGGCACCGGACACAACTTCGTCCTTCGGTGTTGACGTTCCTGTGGGCGAGACACAGGCACCGGACACAACTTCCTCCTTCGGTGTTGAAGTTCCTGTGGGCGAGACACAGGCACCAGACACAACTTCCTCCTTCAGTGTTGATGTTCCGACACCAGAACTGATTTCTATTTCCTTTATCCTGAATTGAAAAGGCTAACAAATAAGTCTAAAAAAACAGAAACATGGTTTATAACGGTACTAAATAAAAACATGAGCGGACATAACCCAAATTTTACGACAAAACATCAACATTTCCAAATAAATTCAAGAAGAAAAAGGATAACTCTAAATGGAAAATGTCATTGGACACTTGGTTAAAATTTAGCACTCGCAGTGAAGAAACTATACATTTCAATCATCAATGAGATGATTCAGATATGAAACCCATGGAATCAACCAGAGCGCACCAGTCATACTCCCTTTCTGACTAACTGGCTGGGAACCAGTTTAATTAAAAGTATGGAATTCTATATTTAGCACTGGTTGTTGTTCCTATTACATACAGTAATGCTCTAAGTAAACGACTCTTTACCACACCAGAATTATGGGTAATTTTTCAGGATTTAGCCGTATTTCCGACTAAATCCTGAAAAGTTACCCATAATTCTGCTGTGGTTAAAGAGTCAATTACTTAGGGCATTACTGTACATGTATACTGTTGTCGTGACTTGATATTCCGCCAGGTTACAGATGCTGCCAAATGCAAATTGTGACAAATTTCCCATTCAAGTTACCTTCATCTTCGGTATTGACATGAAGAGTCGAAGACATTGGGCCTAACAAAATTATACGTTTGTTTCCGCTAACGGACTGAAAAAAAATTGGGTAGGTAGGTAAGCAAAACTTTTTTTTTTTAAAATCTTTTTATTTTTTTCAGGATGCAATTCACTGTGTCATATTTAAGGAAATTTTAGACATTACAGGCCATATTATTGCTAATTTGCTTAGCCCATAAAGATAAAACAAAAACACAATCTCAGGGAGATATAACAAAGCTAAAATGGGACAATAACGTTCATTTTATCTGTTTTATAACATGTCCGTAACACAGGTTTCACTTCTGACCAGTGACTTCGTCCCACTGCATTCTCGTCCCACCAATTTTTGTCCCGAAAATGTGACCTCGTCCCACTTGTCGGTGATCTCGTAAAATCCCATAAAATCGGAATGAGGTCGCCATTTTGGGACGAAGTCACTAGCATTCCGCATAAGACACTATGCGTGGTGGGATGAGATGGTGGGCGCGGACACTTATATATATTATTAATGTGGGCCATTGCAGACACTCTATGGCGCATAAGATACATTATATATTATTATTGTGGGCGGTTGCGGCGCATATTCCCATAGCCACGGGCGCATAAGACACTGGGTGGTGGGATGGGCTGGTGGGTGGGCTTATATATATACCGTATATTATTACTGTGGGGGGGGGGGGGGGGGGCGCTTGCAGACGTATTCCGGTGCATGCGGCGCATACAACAATCCTCGTGAGTGCCCAATAAACATACGTGCGGAATAATAGTATGTGGTGGAATTTTTAGGAAAATAAAAAAAACATACGGGGCAAAATAATAGTATGGGGTGAAATTTCGTGGTAAAAATATGAAACTGACTGTAAACATTTGTCCAAAAAAAATAGCCCAAGCTGAATTAAGTAGCTAGGAGGAATCTTCTAAGATGAATTACTGAGGCTTTGGGAGGACGTGTATTGGTTTGAGTCACCGAGCTTCTAATTTCTAAAAAAAACAAAAATAATAACTTTGAAAAAAAAGTTTGCTTTTTACACAATATTTGTTCTAAATTCAATAAAATTGAATTGAATTCAATTAGATAAGTGGAAACCCGATATTTGTTAGACCTGAAGGTTTAAAGCTGCACTGAATCAAGCCCATTGTGACTGTATGATAAAAACGATGTATATGTACCACGAAAATAGGAAACTTGATCATTATTTGACACTATTCAACGTCCCAATATGAAATGTTCGTAGAAATAAATGTTATGCTGTGGTTAAATAGTTAATGTATTTATATTGTAGTGGTGAAGTCATCAATAATTAATGGATTAACCCATTCTCGGATCATAGATTGTCTTGTCAAAGTTCAAATAAATTTTGAATGAAAAAACGTACCGCAGTTATTTCATACGCATTGACAATTTCATAACGAAACGATACCGGAAGTAGGTCTTGCACACTCGTCTACCGGTAATTCCAACGAATTAATTAATAATAGTTACAAATTACAATGGAATTATGCCTAATTTGTTTTAATTACCAACAACAAAAATATCAATGTTGGTTTTCTTCCAATATAATAGAGATTTAGATATTTTAAAAAAAAATCTCAAAATAAAAAGTTTAGTTTAAAATAGGGTCGGTCGGGTTAGCGGAAACAAACGTATATATTTTTTAGGCCTTGTTATTTTGGTTTCTGTTTTTGTTACGATACAATTATAAAGTATCATAGTTAATTTGTCTGATAAACATTTCAAAACCCAATGAGTTAATAACCCACCACTGTCTGAATTTGCCAAACAAATTATTAACCTTCATCATTCCAGCCAGTGTGTATGGTGTCATTTTCCCGGCCTGGAAATTATATTAAAACTTGCGGCTTGGTTGAATATAAATTCCAGGCTAGGAACATGACACAATGTACCCTGGCAGTAAACAGAATCACTTATACATATTTGTCAGAGATATCCCACTGGGTACGCCTGTTGTCTTTCAGAAACTTACACGCTTTTAGTTCCATCTACTAGTACTAGATTTTGTTCACAAGACCGCCTCAAAGTCCAATGTGGGGTATGGGCCCAAGCATATTTCATTGTGTCTGATTATCTGATGGGTCATTATTGGCCAATGGACGATTCCGATTATAGGAACATCATTAGTTCACAATGCAATTTTTTGCATTTGAAATAAATATTAATGTGGCCAAAAAAATCTATGCGGCTGTGCCTGAGAAGCAAATATTTAATTTTGGATGCTGTTGGATGGCCTAAATAATTAGAGGTGCTACGATTATTAATTTTGATAATCGGTCATCAATAATCGATTACTAGTAACATCTAAGTATACTCATGTTGTCGGAATCTCTTTGATGCATGATCAAAAGTTGTCAACACTTCGGTTGTAGATTAAACTGTGTAAAACAAACACGGTATTCAATAATACCCGGCACTTTCCGACATCCGAATTAAATAACGGAAATTAATCGACGACGGAAATGGTTAATTGGTTATCGGCTTTATCAAAGGTTCATCAATTATACGATCAATCATGGCACCATATAAATAATGCAGATTGGCGACGGATCACAGGCCTTGAAATCAAAATATAACATTTCTACAATGAATTAGCTGCATTCTGAAAATCAAACTTAGAATAGAATCATGATTCTGATTCATGTCAGATTTTTAGCCCCATATCAGCACAGTTTTACTAGGATCAGAGATTGATGGATGGATATGTTTTCTTATTCAATAAATTTAGTAGGGTGTAGCTCTGGACTGGAGGCGGATGGGTTATCAGAAAAATCACCTTGTTATTTTTAACACTGGGCATTTGCTAATCTCTCTCAATTTCTTCTCATTTTTCCATCAAGGAAATCCTAATTCCATATTGTATAAAATCATATCACCTACCCGTTTTCCATTTTTATTCAACTGTGAGCATCAAAACTGGAGCATCTTCAAATCAGCATTTCTGAAAATAAACATATGCACAGAATTAAAATATTTCCAAATGGTGAAAATTGACAAATACGGTACATGTGAACTCAAGAAAATCTCGCTTTGATGTCATCTTTGACAAACGGAGTCTGTGGAAAAGATAAAGGCAAATTCTGGAGATATTGTATATGTAAAGTCTCGGAATCAAAATAAAACAGTCATTTTCACTTTATTTCAAGCAACTGATGTATGGTATTAGCATACAATTAGCCCAACAATTCAGGAGCACAGCAAGGAAATAACTACTTTTCAGTGACAAAAACTCAATGGTTAGCAATTGAACCATTGAGATTGCGTCTCCTGAACGACAATGGCCTCATTTATTTCATCCTAGCGGAAACACCACAAACATATTGCTATGCAGAAATTACAATGTACCCTTGTTTATTGAGCTCCACTCCCCATTATAATAAATATTTAGCTGCCTCTGTCCTAGACTAACAAGAGATTTGAAAATATAAGAATTGGAGAGCTCATTCGGTATCGATCCCGAATCAGATCGCCGATATCAACATCAAATCGAATCTTCGAAGGGCCCTAACTGAGAGTTTTTCCAACAACAGCCAAAATGTATGCACCGGTAACAAGTTTTTTGTATGCGTCCTTAGGCTACAACGATAACCAACTTGAAGTTCCTAAATATTTTTCCAATAGCCGGCTTGATTCCTTCGTTGGTACTAGCGGTCTCGAGGTTGACATCTTCAGAGTCCTCCCCACAAATGCATGCTTTTTGGAGCCAAGTTGTCTTGTCAACAGAAAATTTCTTGATGAAATTGGTTCCCATATTATAGTTGTCGAGATCTGTCAATGCTTTTCCTTTCAGTCGGGGGCTACCGGTATGCTTGGAACACAGGACATACGAAACTTTGGTGACAAGCTGGCAACATCTGTCATAAGTGGTCTCACAATCAATACAATGTATACATGTATAAACCACCAGTATTCCATTTATTATTAGAAATTGATTTTTAAAACTCTAAAAGTTTCCATGACTAATTGCCGGTTATAGTAAAGACTGAGCAGAAATGAGCAGGAGGAAAAAAAAGACTAAAGGATGCATGGTAATGTATAAATTACCATTTAAGTATTTTATTGTTGTTTTGTTTATCAAAACTCCACATAAGGCCAGAAGAAGCTAGAGCGATGCTCTTAATTAATCGACCGGTCCTCCTTAATGAGGTTGACCACCGGTATTACCGTGGCACTAGTACCTACTGCGTTCATGTGATAAACCGCAGTAAATTATACTGCTGCCGACTGCGGTACCACCTCACAATTTCGGTTAAATAGTTTTCTTCGTGCAATGTTTATGTGAATTTAATTTCGTTATTATAACAACACCAGAGCTCGTGTTCGTTTTAGCCCCCATGATCCGTGTCATCGCATCACGTATTGCTGAGGTGGGCAGATTGCTGGATCAAACTCATCCTGTGGCAGCTCGTATGATCTGGCAATCTGCCCACCTCATCTCGACATACTACGACACGTATCAACACAGTTGTGATAATATGGAAAGGAAGAATATGACACAAGACCTGACCAAACCGAGATTTTCCCCGGACAACACATACATGTATACTAAAGTGTCGCCTTGACATACCATTTACCTTCCCTTTCCAAAAAAGAGACAGACATTAAACGAGCCTTTTTCACGATCAGGCGAACAACCCACAAAGTATTGCGGCCATTTTTTGAGTCGGTTCGATCAAGTTCAGGGCATATTTTCCCCTCGATACTGCACAGTAGTCAGTATGCATGGAGCTTGATCGAACAGACTAGTGTTGAACGATTAGTGGTTTTAAGGAATCGACTAGTCGCCAGAGGGAATCGACTACTAGTCGACTATTCGGACCCCTTCCGAAATTTACCGTTTTGTGCCCATATACGTACATAATTTGCCGTTTGTTTTGAGTAACCAACTTTGCATTTCGAACGCAAAGCAAGACGTGATTTAACACTATTTGCCGTGATTATTTGGCTTAATATCACTGAAGGTTAATAGGTTATTAATTTGTCCCAGACTCCCAGGTACCGTATATGATGTATTATGATAATCAAATTTGATGTATGTATCTAAACCGCCTCATCGATCAAGGACATCAAGGAAGCAACACGGATTACGGAGAAGGAGTGTGTGCAACAAACGGAACCTGTGCATTATTCTACATTGTATATGCTTTGTGTAAAAATGTTCTTTAAAATTGATATGGTATGGTCTACCGGCCCGTACCGGTTCTTACATGTACTTCCAATCGAACATCGTTGTTTCCAAACTTGCCCAGTGTTATTGTCACTGATTGACTTCACAAATTTGCGTACATGAAGAAATGCAAGATATTTTGAGAAACAAACTTTATTATCTCCGACAGAGTCGAACAAAAGTTACAAAATAAATGTTATAACAGCTGTAACAGCAGGAAATTGGGAAAATATCACACAATTTGACAAATAAACTTTAAAGGCATACTGAGATAGTGCTTCAGTAAACAAATAAATTATGTAACACCTGTTTACTGAAGAACTATACAAGTTATCACTCAGATCAATTGCGTCACGCCGAAATAGACACGGTCGCCGATTCTTTGAAGTTAATTATCAAAGATGGCCGTCTTTGATAATCAACTTCAAAGAATAAGCCGCCGCCGTGCCGACAGATACATTGAGTTGAGGTCACCGGGTTTTGCGCTCGTGCATGACTACCGAGTACTGAAAGCAGCAATCACCGCATCAAAGGGACAACAAAGAAGGCTTTAACAAGTTAATTGTGATTGTGTATTTCGATAGCCTAACTGTTGTTTGGCAACGGCAGCTACGGCACTGCTTTCGCGATGGCATAATGGTGGTGGGTGTGTCCCGACTAGTCGACTAGCAGATTTCGGGATCGACTAATTTAATAATCGCGCCGATTTCAACACTAGAACAGATGCGAAAAATGACAGACATCTTCGGGGGTCATTCGGCCGATTGAGTAAAAGGCTCATTAAATGTCTTTTTTTGGGGGAAAAGGAAGGTAAATGGTGATGCATTAGTATATATGCACATATATTGTCGGGGGAACATTGAGGTTTGGTCGTGTCTTATGTCATATTCTTCCTTTTCGGACTTGAAGCAACCTCGCCCATTACAGGCATCTCAAGAAATTTCGCCGGGATATCTTTATCCCGTAATTTTCGACTATTATTACCACTTTAGAGGGCGTTCTCTAGTAGATTAACAGTATTTTACCCGCACGATAAGATTCCATAATTTTGAGGCGAAGTTGACCGGAAGCGGGCATTAATGAAGCTTTGTTTTCATTAACACCTGCTTCTGGTTAAGTCACTGATCACGTGATCACACGAGGCCAGAGTAGTAATAGTAATAACATGATGTTGTCCGGTGTCATGGTTTATTAATAACGGCCCTCCAGGAATGATTAACATCCCTCGGTCCTATTACTATTAGCGGCACTCGACTGTGTCTCGGGGACTGAGTCTCGGGCCTCTAATAGGCCCTCGGGCTGTTAATCATTACTGTCTGGCCCTTAATAAGCCATAACGCCCTCAAAAATCATGTTATTGGTATATTAATAAATAAATTCAATTTAATGAACCCAACACTGGCAACAGGCAACACAACATCACGAGCCGAATTTGAGTTGGCAATTCCATTCAATTTCCGGATGCAACTCCCGCGCACTTCTCTCTCGGAGTTCGGTATGCAATTTTAATGTAGCGCTAAATGCACAAAATGTGACACATATATTATATAAAATAATAAATTTATACAAGCAGTAATAGAAATATCAAACACGAATTTTCTCCGCACGTGTTGCGAGTTCGAAAAGTGCCCACTTTCAGTTTTAGTATCCGTTTCGTTGAAAAAAAATGTCATTGTCTAACTTCTGCTAACAAACAAATTAAATACCCGACGCAAACAATTACATTAGTTATATTAACAAAGAGTGTACCATTTCTGGACATTTTTATCAAGAATGAAAAGAAAATTTCTGCTAAAATACATAAAAAAGAATCACCGTTTTGGCTGTGCTGGAGCTAAAAATAAACTGAAATTTCATTGGTCAGATTATTATCCGGGCACCTGCATCACGGGCAAAATTTTCGCTATTTGAAAACTACAACCGGGAGATGGATAATTATCCTGCGAAAATCAATGACCGTTTCGTGAGGGAGGGGGTGTTGGGGTAGAGGTGGGGGGGGGGGGGGGGGTAGTAAACATTTGCAGGAAGGTATGCCCTTTTTTGGCATCTGGCATTTTCGGTGACCAAAAATATTTCTAACTCACAATTTTTTGACACCCGTCCCCAAATTTAACTAATTTGGTCCGAAACTCCCTAAAAGTTCTAAATCACTGCGCATTTCGCCGCTCATATGCCTACCACTGGGAACTGATCTCCTTTATTCCAAATGACAGTTTAATAAGTTTTAGCAGCTATATTTTAAATTTTAGTTTTTTATTCAAATAATGACTGATAGGTCGGGGCGGGTTGTCCCGATAAATGAGGGCGGGTTGTCCCGAAATTGCTAATAGTGATTGTGTTCTTTTATGTTCTTTGATGATATATTATTAAAGATTTTGATCAACAAAACATGTGTTTATTCATTAATTATGTCAATGCGTGGACTGAGATAAAGAATGACACGATGTTTTGACAACTGAACGGCACTTAAGGTCAGTGAAGACTAATTAAAATGGGTGCTTTCAAAACAAACGTTTGATGCAAATGGTTCATTATCACATTGTGTTATCACAACACTTAGTGATCGGGATTCATCTCACTGATGTTAACTGGAGGTGAGCATACAAACAGCTTTTGAACGATGCCGACGGAACTGGGTATATTAACTCTTGAGTGTGGGACATCTTCATTCCTCTGGCCTGAGAGTGGAGCGAAACGGTCGTGATTGCTTCGATCCTTATTAGTTCCTCTTCGGTCTTTTTCTTCGGTCTTCGAGCACGGGTGAGTCGTGTGGCCGCGCCTCTGGGTGCAGCTGCCCTCGTACTTAACGCCAGTGAGACGGTTTTGGATTAGGCTTATGGATTTAATCCCAGACGCCGTGTTGGCCGCAGTGCAAAGAAGTCGGATATTGGACATCGCTAACTGGTCTCTCCAGTCTAGCCGGGGATATCTGACTCTTTGCCTGGAGTTCAGGACTGAAGATGCTGGAACCCAGAAATCTCAGACCCGGGACACCAACTCCAAGACCACCCGCTGTCCAATGAAGGGTGGGAAGAAGGGACCCACAAAGAAAAAGACGCCTTCAAGAAGGAAAAGGGACGCCGCCAGACGGGCAAAATGGGAGAAGGGGGTGACTGTTGATCTGCCAGTCACCACTCCCCGTGTGGTTCAGCCGACGTCCAATGTCACAGCCGGTAGGTCGGAGTTGTCTGAGAGACGCCCAGACGACCCGACCTGCATGGAGACAGGCGACATTGCACCAGCTAGCAGGGACTCCGTTGATCTGCCGGAGGTTCCTGCTGTCGTCGTCGAAGCTTGCGGAGACAGGGACGTGGATACCACCCCAGATGTTCCTGCCGTCAGCTTCGACGTGGAACTGGATAGCTATACACCTCGGACACCGGATTACCAACACATCCCGGTGTCCCCCAGCTCCACCACCACCAACAACAACACCAGTACCAGCTCACAGTACACAGACGATGTCATCAAATTAATGGAAAATTCCCTGAAATTCCTGACTCCAGGTACCGACAACTACGTATCAGTGGTCTCATTGATTGAAGGAACACGGAAAAGCCGGCTCCTTCAACATCAACAGAAAACAGAACTACAACAACAAACAGAACATCCCTCGGATGCCTCTTCGTCAGCAACACCACCGGCATAAATAAAGCTAAAAATGAGGGGTTAAGGAAAGGGTCACTCGACCCTTTCGAAGATCCCGGGGTTAGCCCCCCCAAACCACTCACTTCACATCTTCATTCAGCAAGTATGTTTCCTTGCATTCACTGCGATTTAGAGGTCCGACCGAAGCAGCATGCCGTTGATTGTGATGTTTGTGGGCGCTGGCAACACCGACTATGTGACACTGGAATCGACCACGTTTTTCATGCGAAACGAGGGACAGTCGCCCTTAATTTCATTTGCAAGCCTTGCAAAGACAGCTGCAGTTCCCTCTAGTCTTCTCATTATTGTATACTTACGGTCTTGTGTTCTGTAAATCACTTTGTAATATTTTAAAATCTATATAAATACCATGCGACAACGAAGCGAATGTTGAACAGATACAGATCAAAGAACAAGCCATCACCACCTGAGAACATCCACTTCCAGATCGACACCGACTATCTCAACACCGACGAATTCCTTATAGCAGACATCAACCTAGACACCTGTCGCCACATAGTTTTTTCAACACCGTTTCAACTGAGCCTCCTCAACACCGCACGCAGATGGTTCATCGATGGAACGTTCAAGATTGTGGGAGCTCCGTTCAAAACAGCCACTCTGCGAGGTCAGCTGATGTCCATCAATGCGTTTGTACAGAAAGACGGCAAAAGGAAGCAGTTCCCTCTAGTCTTCGCATTGATGTCTCGACGAACGAAACAGGATTACGTTGCCAAACTGGACATGCCTGAAGTGACTCACTTCATGCTAGACTTTGAAGAAGGTGTGTATACCACTGTTATACTATATACTTTCTTTAAAAAAAAAAATACTTTATTACAAATATTATAAATTCTCATAAATTATATTATACTTATGTAATCATTACAAATATTCTAACAATTGTTTTCTATTTTACAGCGGCTTGGAAAGCTGTGAAAGAAGTATTTCCAGATGCAGATGTAAAGGGGTGCTGCTTCCATTGGACGCAGGCCGTGAATAGACACACATCAACCGTCGGCCTTAAGACGGCATATGATCAGAAGGGTCCATTGCACAATTTCATCCGTCAGAAACTGTTGCTTGCTCTTCCCTTCCCCCCGGCTCCACAAATAAGGGAAACGTTCCAGGAGTACTATGACAGAACGTCTGAAGGTTCAAAGATCAGGGAGGTCCTAGACTACATGCAGCGCCAGTGGATCACGAGCTCATCATCCCCCCCCAGAGAGTTGGAGCATATACCTATATGACGTCCGCACCAACAACGACATCGAAGCATGGCATAGACGAATGAACACAATGGGGACCGGCTTATATTTTTATACCATGGTCCCACTTCTGCAGAAGGAGGCCCAGACGGTTTCTACACGAGTCACCTCGGCAGATCTCGACACAGAATCCCGATCACGTTATACAATCCAGGCCATGAAGATTAGGGAGTTTTGGGATGATTATATGTCCGATCCACCGAGGTTAACAACAGCCAGCTTCCTGAAGAAGTGTTCAAAAGTCTACGGAACAAAGAAGAGACCGGCACAGTGCAGAAAGACAACAGCAGCAGCAGCGACAGCCTCAAATTAATCATTGTTCGTTAAACTTATTAAATTGTGTTTTTAATCTTCGTTCATATTCATTCATTCCGTTTTTAAATTTTGTTCATTAAACTTCGTAATAAATAAACATATTATAGTTGATTGCATTTTTGTGTTCATAAGTTATATTATATTACATGTGTTTTTATTGTTGTCTATGTTATCAAATAAAAATCGATAAAAAAACAACCCAGTTTCGTTAAACAAACATCTCATAATCCCCTCACACCTCCTAATTAGACACTGATTACCGCTAATTGATTTTTGGGGCCGGTTGTCCGGGGGCGGGTTGTCCCACAGTGAACGGGTGCGGATTGTCTCGGGTAGTCACGGATCTAGCACGTCTACCACATTCATTAGAGTTTCCAGGTCAGTGCCTGATGTGAGTATGCACGCTCTATGTCAGCCAGGGTGGTCAAATTCCTATATGTGGCGCCGTTCTTCTATTTATTCAATATTTAGTGATATCAATAATTCATTTTATGATATCACTAAATGAATATATGATATCATAAATATGTCACGTCACGACGTGACCACGAATATTTTCATATGTGTCTGTGTGGGTTATCTCTCGATCTAGTCGGTTCTCTCCTAATTTAATCGGTTCTTTATATATAATACTAGAAGGTGACCCGACTTCGTCCGGGCTTTGATCTTGAATTGACCATTTTGAAGGTCAGGTGGGGTAACGATTTGACCCGTCCAAAACACTGCCCGGAGAAAAGTACCCGACAAAAGTACCCGTCGAAATCCATCCGGTTTTACCCGATCTGACATCGAATTGATCATTTTGAAGGTCAAGATCAGGTCGGGGTCACGACTCGACCCGTCCAATACACTCAGTGGACAAAAGTAACCCTACGTATCAAATTTCGTCGAAATCCCATCAAAATTCGCGATTTGACCTTGAATTTACCCGATTTCAAGGTCAATGTCATGTCATATTATCCTTCCAACTATTAGTTATCTATTATATATTTTGGAAGATCTGTTTGTGTGTCTGTGTGTATGTGTGTTCGCGCAATGAACTCGAAAACGGTCGAGCCGATTTCGATGAAACTTGGTATGTGTGGTATTTTCTGTCGGGAAGTGGCATAGGCCCGTGCGACGTGACATTGACCTTGACATCGGGTCATTTCAAGGTCAAACGCCCGAATATCACGGGATTTCGATGAAACTTGGTATGTGGTGGTACTTTCTTATGGCGAGTCTCATAAGCATATTCATTTGCCCGTGCGACGTGACCTTGACCTTGAAATCGGGTAACTTCAAGGTAAAATCGCCAATTTTGATGGGAATTCGACGAAATTTGATACGTAGGGTTAGTTTTGTCTGTGGCCAAATTCCAGTTGATTGCGCTCCCTGCTTATAAGGGTGGACCACACTGCATAACAACATTGTTATCAATAACTGGGGGACACACTATAAAGTGTAAGCCGAGGCCGAGGCATGGGGATATGATGATATATTATGCAATTAAAAATCTAACTCAACATTATTATACAAATGAAGCCTTCTCTCGCAGAGCCAAGACAATATAAAGCTATTTGGCGATTGGAGTGTTCAATCTTGGGACCGAAAGAAAAACAAATTATATTTTCAACCACTTACACTAGCTGGCACTCATATTTATTAAAATTCAATGTTTTTATCGTTTCTTAACAATTGCTCAGATTATATATACAATGAACATGATGATTTGTGAAATTTGTGGACTGTCGAGAGGGAAGAAGTGATAAACAAGAGATGGACTGTCGTCCGGTGCATAACCCCTTGTGGCATACCGCCTAGTGTGGGCATATCTATAACTTATTACTGCTATACTCAGACAGATGGACCCAAAAATCAACATTTTCATATAAACAAAGATGAATAACTATATATAGAACAAAAAACCAAAACAAAACAATTGAATGTGCCATTAAATGTCCTCGTAGTGGTGAACATCCATACAAAATTTCATTGAGATCCGAGCATTACTGTTCAAGTTACGACATGAACAGACACCAGACGGACCAGAAAGCCAACATTTCCAGATAAACAAAGATGAATAACTCTAGAATTGAAAAGCGGAACATAACAATGGAACCATCTATTGAATGTCCTCATAGTAGTGAACATCCATACCAAATTTCATTGAGATCCCAAAACAAACGTTGAAGTTACGACATGAACAGACACCCGACAGACCAAAAAGCCAACATTTCCAGATAAACAAAGATGAATAACTCTAGAATGGAAAATCTGAACAAAACGATGTAACCCTCTATTGAATGCCCTCATAGTAGTGAACATCCATACAAAATTTCATTAAGATCCGAGCACTGCTGTTCAAGTTATGACATGAACAGACACTAGACGGACCAAAAATCAAACATTTCCAGATAAACAAAGATGAATAACTCTAGAATGGAATATCCGAACAAAACGATGGAACCCTCTATTTAATGTCCTCATAGTTGTGAACATCCATACCAAATTTCATTGAGATCCCAGCACAACTGTTGAAGTTACGACATGAACAGACACCAGACGGACCAAAAATCCAACATTTCCAGATAAACAAAGATGAATAACTCTAGAAGAATGGAAAATCAGAACAAAACGATGGAACCCTCTATTTAATGTCCTCATAGTAGTGAACATCCATACCTAATTTCATTGAGATCCGAGTACTACTGTTCAAGTTATGACATGGACAGACATCGGACGGACGTACGCACGGACACACAGACGGACGCACGCACGGACATGTGCAAAACAGTATGGGGGTATAATATGAGATCGAGATGCCAGGGTTCGTGGAGACAAGACAGAAGGGTATCTGGAGAAGTAAAGGTTAATTCCGTTATGAAGTAGAGAGTATTAGTACTTGCAGTTACAGTACCTGAGGGATCAAAGCACGTGAGTCTTTATTCAACAGATAGTGAACAGTGGATTTCAACAAGAACAACAACGACAAGAACAAGTACAAGAACAAATTATTCGAGCAAAATAAAAAAAATAAAAAATTTATTCGACAACAATCCGTTTCAGCAATCTTTAAGGTTTTTTTTATCTACCCGGACTTTATTTTCGAAACACCGCTCTATAAATATCCTTGACTCACGATGTATTATGGGATTGTTTATCAATTTTTTGTTTGTGAAGGGTAAAATTGTTAAGAAGTTTTCGACTCAAATATACATATTTACTCAGCATATAGAAATCAGACACCAATTATTCTGATAATAGTCTGGTCCACTGCAAAGGATTACACAACAATAATCGAGATCAAGTACTTGGTTGAGCTACAATTTTGAAGCAAATATCTTGTTTGACATTTATCAGCTGTTTTCAATGGCGGTTGTTTACACTTCCGATTTCATGGATAAAAACGGAAAAGATTTCAACTCACGAGAGGTTAAAATGTCAAAAGTACTAAGACGTCACCCTAAAAGTATCCCGAAGAACTGTCCTTCGTCGTGTTTTATTCTTGTTTCACATTCTTTAAATTTATTTTAATTTTTTTTTATTTCTCTGGACGAAACAAGGAACTGAAAATTTCACAAAAGAAAGTTTGAATATTTCTCACTTCCTTGTAACTTAATGTAAGTGTGACAAATATTGACAACGAGTGAATTCGGTTACAACTGTCGAGTGACACCAAAAGGATTGCCAATTAAATAGTAAATATATCTGTGAGATTGTGAACAGATCAAATCCAAGAATTACAAGTAAAATGAAGCTCCTGGAAAACTCCACTTTTGAGGCAATAAATGCTGCACTTGTGATGGACACACACAACTGCAGAATAGAGGGAAGGTATGTAAACCTGTTTTAAGATTTATTGACCCAATGTCTGTTGGATTGCTCTCACCCACTGATCAGCTCCAGTACACAGGAAATTAGCAAAGTTACTGAATCAATTGAGAAAGGAAAGGCAAAATTCAGATGCAACAATAGACAATTGCCTTTGCCATCACAGTTTCAATCTGATCTAATCATTACCAAGACTTGATAAATTCTTATATAGTGTCTTCATACTAACTCTCCACTAACTCATCCGACTTGTGATTTATTGTGCATATATAATGTGATTATTCAACGATACAATCAGAGGATAAACTCAACAACCATTTACAGAACATTACCTGGGTGCTCCAATATAACGGAGGAAAATTCAACAACAACAATAACGATGATGGCAATGTCATTAGACTTCTCCGTTTTCGCCCAAACTTGAAAAATTTCAAAGAAATATACCGGTAGCTACATGTATGCCCATTATTTTGTTAAAAATCACCTTTAGGCTTTACGGAATATTAAACCAGGTACCGGTACAATATACCAGGTATTATACTTACAAGTTAGTTAGTGTTGTTCCTGATAGTGATGTTCCGATAATGAAAAAGCTTATCGGACCGATTTCCGATAACTGGAGGCACAATGTTTATATATATTGTGCGTTTGTTCCTATAATGGACTTATATACACCCAATGCACTCCATATCCCGCATAGTTTCAAAGCCAAATACATCAAAGAAATATATACACACTGTCGTGACAGTATTTCTGCCGACGTCGGTTGTGTGCTTCCTTTGATGTATACCGGTAGTTGTTTTGACAAAGAGATCAAAGGTGCCGACTCAGAGTAACGTTATGACCATGTGTGGAACACTTGCATGCAGAGTAAAAGTCTTGATTGAATACTTGTAAGTTGCAACAATGTATGGAATGGCGATGATTATTAACTAAATTTTGATTGATGGATAATAATTGCTGTCATATTTGTCTGAGATTTCCCAAGTTTCCATTGGTCACACCTTTTATCTTTTAACAACTCGGAAGCTTTTATAGTTCCGCCTGCTCATTTTTTGTTTCGCAAGTTCAACGTGGAGCTAAGCGTATTTCATAGCATACGTTGTACAGACGAAAAAGCTAATTATGCCCCTACTAACATTGATCGTTATTGAAGACAGTTCTGATAACAACTGTATTATTTCATTCAGTGTGTGCTTCAAGTTATTGACATAGCATGTGACGTCACATGACACGTGCTCTAGAGGAAGCCTCACTGTAATCAGGTCAGCTTTTTAATTAAAGCTTTCTTTGAATCTATTTCGTGTCAACGCGATTGAACCAATAACTTCATATTACACGGGATGTCGGGCATGTGTATTGCCATTCTTATAATATATCATCATATCAGACTGCTTTGATGATGCCAATGGCTTCTTTTTAGGCTGTTACAACTGCGTTTTACATTCAATACTACAGTTGTATTGCGTATGTTTATTAAAGCGTGCACATTGCGCTTAGATACTAGAACGTTTTTATTTATTTTGACAATCGGTAAAAGCCGATGTTCAACTGCGAGGTACGATTAATTTCCGATGGGCTATTATCGGCCGATGGCCGATTCCGATTCCGATTATCGGAACATCACTAGTTCCTAACAGCAGGCTATTTTGTCAGCTCGTCTTCCATTATCTTAGTTATTAATGGTGCATTGTAATCATGTTTGTCACTTTTGTCAAGAAATTTGTCCAATGTATTTTTAAATTCAAACAGGCTTTCCCCAGTAACCACTGATGATGGTAATTTATTCCAGTTATTTGTCACTCTGACTGGAAAACTTTTATAATTTTATAATATATAATTTATATATCAAAAGATTCACACCACAACGAGACAAATTTCTGGAACTCTAATGGAAATAAAACTGACCCAGTACTAGTAAGGTTGGTGGTATGGGGATCGAAGGATGGCGGCACATTCTCTTGCTTCTAAGAAACTTCAGCCCAAAATTAATTTGACACATCTTATATTAAACTGCAAAATATTCATAGAAATAAGTACGGTATACAAATTGTTTACTGGTATCAATTTCATTCAAAGACAAAGGATTTAATGTTTAGGCAGTGCATATTGTGAACAAAAGAGCTGGAAACCCCCAAATACAACCAAAAGTTTTCAAAACAACTAACCCTCCCTCACACCCTTAAGTTCTTGCGAAGAATCTCTTCTCCAGGAGTCCAGATACTAGTATGCCCGTAGATATCATACTGGTATTCCCCCAGTACAAAACCTGGGAACTTTTTGATGTTGTGACATGGAAGTTTATAATATTGATAAAATAGTGCAAGTACCGTACATGTATTATATCGTATTTCTTAGTCAATACATTCCGGTACAGTTGTATATGTAGCTGTTCCTTAATAATGTACCCGATTATGAGCAACCATTATGCAGAGTGTCTTGAAATACACCAGTTTTAACCCACAAGGCTCCATCAACCGTTTTTCAGCGGTAGTTCATTGTAGGTGAAGGTCCTACAGGTAACTCAAAGTTGCACGATTTATATTTCTTAAATTGTGAGAGATTTTGCTTTACATGTACCGGCTACATGTACCGGTACATGTACCTCACTTACTCCCGGGTAATTAATACAATGTTTATTGTGATATCGGCTTAAAAAGTCACCAAAATGCATGCAATCATGTTCAATGTTATAAAGTTCCCTGTTCATGTATTATTTGTGAAGGTACATTTTTTCATGCTACATGTACATATAAGTACATGAACTAGTACCAGTTTGGAGTAGTGGTGTAAACGTTTTAGGGTATTTTCGATTATATTTGAAACAATGTTAGTATCTTTTTTCTGAATATTTTTGGTATTAATAAAATGGCATTGTAGCATATCATTTAGCCAAATAATTATTTTTTGCCAAAAAGTGAAAATAATATACGAGAATATACATACTAGTACATGTATATGTACATTACTAGTAGATTGCAGGTACACAATTTCCAGAATTGGTGTTGGAGCTGTAGTACACTTTTAATGACCATCTTCAAATTTTATGTACCGGTAATTTATAAACATACATGTACCCTGCTGGACAAAATAAGTGTCCATTGCCACCACAGTGTGTTTGCCGTTCGGCAGCGGTGCCAGAGTTTGTAACTGCAGTTGAGCACCGCGGCCGAGTGGCAAGTACACCGCGGCCGACCGTCAAGTACACATGTACATGTACACCATGGCTGAAAAGCAACTACAATGTGGCCGAATGGCATGTACACCGTGGTTAGATTTCTGGTTTATATTGTCTTTTTTCAGTTTAATGAATGTACACGGCGGCAACTACACCATGGTCTGAATATTTTTGGTATTAATACAATGGCATTGTAGCATATCATTTTGCCAAATAATTTTTTGTTGCCAAAAAGTGAAAATAAATATACAAGAATATACATATATGTACATTACTTGTTGATTCCAGGTACTCAATTTCCAGAATTGGTGTTGGAGCTGGAGTACACTTTTAATGACCATCTTCAAATTTTATGTACCGGTAATTTATAAACATACGTGTATGTTACCTACTAGTACTAGTCTACTAGCCAACCAGTAACCATAAAATTGTGTCTCTATAATTGCACATTTCTACCAACAGTTTCCTTATTGGCAATGCAATATACTGACAGTATGCAGGTAAATGTGAACCACATGTTAATTGATGATCACACATGTATGCAAGGAATTCCAATATGTTAAAATAAATGTATTAGTATTCATTTGTGATGCACATACATGTGATGGGATAGGTTTTAGTTTACAATTATCAATAGTTGTTTGTACAGTGAAACATTACATTTGTAATTATTTGTAATCAGGATAGAGAGCTACTCTTGCAAGATGGCTGGAAATGACAAACGACTTTTCAAGCACCTGAGTTCTGAAGGGGGACTGCAGCCAACAGATCTACAAGCACTTTCTCCTCCCCAGAGCACTTTGTCATTGAGCCCAAACAGGTAAGATTGCCAGTTACATTGCACTCATGAAAGTAATGTCTGATTAAATGGAAAAATCCTGTGTTTCGGACTCTCGTTCAAATCTTGGTTAAAGTGAATAGTGATGAAATGATAATTTTAAGTACCGGAACATGTACAGGTATATTTTTACATAACAATATTTTTTTGTAAATATTTACAAGGTGTAATCGTTTTCCTTAAAAAAGGTGAATTCAATATACCGGTATTATACATGTGGTCACGGTTCACGATAAGCAGGCCTGGTGTTATTCATCGCTGCTCATACTAATTTTTCTGCATGCCCAAGACTAAGTCAAGCACTGTTGCATGTGTGAGGTATGTGTAAATAATACATCGGTTCATAGTATTCCAAGTATTTGACATGAGAATGCTCGATAGAATTTTTTTATATAGGGGGGTTAAATGTAGCACGCCGTGAACTTTATGCAACTTTGAAGTTGCTGACATTGATTGTTTTGGCTGTCAATTTATAAACTACACCTATCACCTGGTGTCAGCTTTCCGATGAATGGCAAGAAGCCATATTTCCGACTATATCCTGAAAAGTTACCCATAATTCTGCTGTGGTTAAGGAGTCGATTACTAGGGCATTACTGTACCTTGAGGATAGCGGTATATTAGACAGTATCAGATGACAAATTTAGAATATAGAGAAACTGTAAATGTACCAGGATTACTGATATATTCTAGCTCTGATTCCAAAACAATTTATTTTATTAATTACTAATTTAGTCATTTGGATTGTAAATTATGATTTTCTTTGAATTACCATACAGGTACATGTATAGCCTAGTTGTCTTACAAATCATGGAGGCTGGAGTTCTTTCAAAATATGCATAATTTTGTGGTTGACTGAGCTTATAAAATCTTCACAGATGGTGCACCATTGAGTTATAACATCCTGCCCTTAGGCATAACTCCACCAATGTCAATGATGTGAAAAGGTCATCTTCATTAAACCGTTAAGTGTGGCAACTAAATCATCTCTTCATGCTTTGTACCCCCTGGCAGAGTTACTTTATATTGATGGTGGATTTAAGAAGATTAATTTTTAGCTCAACTTGATGAAGTCAAGTTTGAGCTATTGCCATGGGACATGGGTTGACAACCATCATTTGTCCGTCTCTACAAATGGTAAATGTATGTTCTGGGACTTTTTTCTGGCTCATGAGACGTTTTGAAATTTATTATATTGTCTCATTATTAAGGGATACAAACATGTTAACCTTGGTTTCAGACAAAAGTCCCAATGCCCCATGGACATATTTTGACATGGACATTTTTTGACATTCCTGGACAGATACCTTATTGTCGAGTCCTCAAAAAGTCCCATAAACCGGAAAAAGTCCCAGCACATTCTTGGTAAATTTCAAATTTTTCCCTAAGTTGTCAGGAGTTATGGCTTTTTTTGCACCATTTTTCGGTTAGAATTTAAACTTAGTTAAAAACCACAAGACAACCAGAGGATTACGTGGTTAGAACGCATGAAATTATCAACTGGTTTGAAATGGTAACTTCCAGTACAATTGCGGCTCCAAAAAATTTATATATTTCAAACTACCTGTAGTACAATTAATCAGCAGTTACATGTAGCTATGTACATGTACAGTGTATCGGCAGTCAAGGAATATAACCAGGGTTTCTTTCCGCATTTAATCGCGGTGCCACAGCCATCACAAAACCATTCACTGCAGTTACATGTATGATTTTACCAGTTATAAACACATAATAACCCCAGTTACTGCCTACTGGGTCAATTACTCAGGGCAGTGCAGTACATAATAATGCCCAAAGTAATTGACCACTTAACCACAGCAGAATCATTGTTAATTTTTCAGGATTTAGTCGGAAATATGGCTTGTTGCCATTCATCGGAAAACTCTCGGCGAGAGCTTTCCGATGAATGGCAACAAGCCATATTTC
Source organism: Siphonodentalium dalli (assembly GCA_032622095.1). Taxonomy (NCBI): domain Eukaryota; kingdom Metazoa; phylum Mollusca; class Scaphopoda; order Gadilida; family Siphonodentaliidae; genus Siphonodentalium; species Siphonodentalium dalli. The sequence goes on along the minus strand of CP136062.1, from coordinate 56,256,816 downwards.
CGACTAAATCCTGAAAAATTACCCATAATTCTGCTGTGGTTAAGTGGTCAATTACTTTGGGCATTACAGTATATTAGAACCAAATAGACCAACTGTGTGTCTTTACTTTAGGATTCGCTTACTGATATTCTACTTCAACATACATGTACATGTACATGTAGCATTATAATCCACATCAACTTCTTTATGGTTTCTTATATCAAAATAAAAACAGAAACACAGACAAAAAGAAAATACAAGTATTGTACATTGTACATGTACCTGATTAAAAATTATAGATGTATTTTTTATTACAATTATCTGTACCTGGTACTGTTATTTATCTGGCACATGTAATATCCTGAAAATAAATTGATTTACAATCAGTGTTACATGCACAATACCAAAGAAAACAAATATATAAAAAAATGGCTATTTAATTTGGCTTCTACATGTACCGGTATAGTACATGTATGTTTATTAAATTTGGCAGCCGTCTTGAATAGATTCTTTTAATGCCAAAATATTCCAAGTAACGGTACTATACATACATGTACATGTACATGTATATGTTTTGATTGATTTTATTTTGTACAATAACATAATGATACTACAAAGCCAATGCGGTCGTTAAAGCGAGGTAGTCGCTCACGGTAGTGGTCGCTCAAAGCAGGATTCACTGTATAATGTTATTATAAAATGTTGTGTACAGTATGTGTTTTTCTTGTACTCGTCCAGGTTGACGCAGTGTCAAGTCCAATATGACTTTTTCACCACAACCTGGACGAGTACAAGAAACACTGTACACAACATTGTATAATAACATTTTTATTATCCATCTGTATGTTTATCCAAATTTTGGGAATAAAACTTTTGTGGTTATTTTTGGTATTTGTCGGCACTTAATTCACTATAAAAGCCTGTATTTGATCATCAGAAAGCATGATTTGGAACAGTAAACACGGAAGTGAAAAAATCAATGCAGAAGTGAAACGTCTGCTAAATCCAACAGTGTTGCGCACGCATCCCAATTTCACCGATTCAGTTTGCAATAGAGTTAATTCGTGACGTCACAGAGTCCCGATAAAAAAGTCATATTGCACACTTGGGAGTCCAATATGGCATTCGGGAGTCCGATATGTCTTTTTCCAGGATTATCACATGGCAGCTTTTGCCCAATCAGAAATAGCGTTAGTTAAGGGGCGGATAATAATATTATATACATGACATGTACAGTGTACAAAAATTATGGACAAGTTAATGAAGGTTATAGTACATGCCTGACCATGGTTGATCATCTTCTTGCTGTTCCTGGCAAGACGATATAGAAACGTAAACGTGTTACAGTTTACTAAAAAAAATTCAACTGCATTAAAAATGTGACTTTGTCTAATCATTCATATTATGCATTTTATATACCCCTGCATGGCAATGCTACCTTATCCCATATAACATATGATTGTAGTCAATATACCATACTATTACATGTACTGGTACTCTGAAAGCTTAAAATACCATATAATATCTCATACAGAAATTACCACAGCAAATGTTGCCACAAGAAAATTAGTTTAGATGGAAATCTACAGTATAATGTGTGAAATAAATATTTTAATTGTTTCACTCATTTAACCCTTTACCCAACAGAACGGCCGTGTGCCAATCCATTCTCTTATATATGCGAGTTGACCATAGGTCGTCTCGCATATATAAGAGAATGCATTGGCTTAACACATATTAAAATTGATAAAATTGTCGAAGAATGTAGAAAAATATTATAAAAATTGTTAAAAAATGTAAGAAAAAAATTATAAAATTGTTAAAGAATGTAAGAAAAAATGGTAAAAAGTGTTAAATTTTTTTTTTTTTAGGCCAATGCATTCTCTTATATATGCGAGGCGACCTATGGTCGACTCGCATATATAAGAGAAGGCATTGGCACAGGGCATAACTGTAACCATCACAATGTGGTCAATGAACCGGTTCCAATGATATCCATATTTTGTTGGTGTTATTGAGACAGACCGAAGATATTTTAGGCTGTTGAAGCTTTATTTGGGCGTTTTTTGCCATTTTGTTGGGTAAAGGGTTAATCTGCATATTAAATTCTAATCACTCTGAAAACATTTTCAGGAAACTGCAGCAGTGCTCCAGTTATGATGCTGAAGGCCATCTCTGTGACACAATATCTACGAAGACGTTGTTTTATCTCATCTCGACGCTAAATGCTTCATTCAACCCTGATTATGACTTCAGTAATGCAAAGAGTGATGAGTTTAGCAGAGAACCCAGTGTCGAGGTACATGTATAGCATGTTATTCTGTGTACCGGTAGTTATTACACATAAGGCTAATTTTGATTTATTATTGCAAATTCTTTCACATGATAGATTCCTTCTCTCCCAAATTACAGTTTTTGGCTGAAACATCATGACATATATTTATATATTATAGCCATTTTTTATGTTTACCCATACCATAGTATGGTAAACATAGTGTCGTTGCCCGGATTGACCACTCGTCAAATTTTGTATATGGGTTTCTCAGCCCAAAATACAGATCGAGTTCGAATTTGGGTTTGATCCGAGTTTTTGTTACAGAGTTATGGCCCTTTTTCAACTTATAATTCACGCATTCTGCCATAACTCAAACATTTTTTATCTGATTGGAACCAAATTTGGTATGTTAGTTTCACAGCCCAAAATACAGATCGAGTCCGAATATGGGTTTGATCCGATTAATTTTAAAGGAGTTATGACCCTTTTTCGAGAAAAAATTTAAAAAAAATTTTTAATTTTTTTTAGATTTAGCTCCTTGCTAAATTTAGCATATACAAATATTAAATTTTGTTTGAACTTTAAATAACAATAAAAAAACATTAAATAATAAAAAAAAATTGACACTTTCATTTATTTTAGTTTTATACGATTAATTAGGTGTGATATCCTGTTTTGAAAATATGAAGATTTTATTGCAATAGTTTCATGTAATATAATGATATCAATAAATTACCATGTGATCATCCAACATCCAGAGTATATGAGAGGATTTTTATAGATGTTGTCATTCCAAGTGAAATCTGTTATGAAATGAGTGATGACTTATGATACAGAGCTCTGGTGGGTCAAGCAAGATAAACAACACTGGTGGCTGGCTGTTTGTTTATTCTAACTGTCAAATTGATTAATGGCAGCACAAGACTGGTGTTTCTCCTATTCTTGAAATTTCATTACAGGGTGAGATAAGGGCCCCCCTCACCTATATAAGTGTCTTCTAAATTCCATTAATTTGCTTCAAAAATAATTAACCCTTTCCAAGGTTTCCATAGACACATGCTATAATCAGGGATGTGCTCACGCCGGGCGGCGCCGGGCGGGGGCGCCCACCACTCAAAACGATCGCCCGGGAGTGACTACGTTTTCAAACCGGTGCGCCCGGCACATTTTTACGATCACAACTGTACTCGCATTGTAAATTGTGCGGAGTTCTCTTGATGAAAACGACATCTTGCATGTCTGATAGCGACGACATGTTGCCGTCTGTGGCATTTTAATGCCTCCTATAAAGCACGTGGGGAGCCTTGATTAATGAGGTGTCAAAAGGTCTGCGATGACCGGTGAATTTTATTACAAAGAGCCGACATAATCAAATACTTTCCGCGCGTGCTGACCTCTGAAGTCACGCGCTGGAGTTAAAAGTCCCGGGTTGAATTTGGAATGCTCAGTTTCAATGATCCTAAGCCAAAACGATGTCGTTATTGAAATTTTTCACTCAAACTTCGAAAAGTAAAAAGCTCAAATCATGTCTCAGAAACCGCATGGTTGAGGAAACGTTAGACGCGGTCATGCGTATAGTAATTGAAGGACCGCCCCCTTCCACGGCGCGGTTAAACTGTGAGCAGACGGAAAGAATAGGCGATTAAAAGTCCATTCCATGAAAGTGTGACGTAACAGAAGTTGTATAAACATTGTAAATATACGTCACTGTGTGTAGAAAAAAGAAGGAAATCATGTGGGAAATATGACATGACGCGATTAGTACTCAGGCGATGATTGGCACGTGTTCGTGTGACGCTGTTGTTAGTTCTCTCCCAGACAGCCTTTGATATAATGCCGCCGTTTCAGTTTACTGTACCGGATTAACTTGTTAAATAATTGGATTTATATAAAGAATATGCAGAGGATACTTATACCGGGTGAGTTACACTGACTTTCAAATTATGTTCGCCCAAATTTTAAATATGAAATGTCCCTATTTTATGATAATTTGTCAGAGACCTTGTGGTGTATTTTACACCTGAAATGCAAGGAAAACGCGTTTGCGGGCGCTAATAATCCAAATTTTCTTCCGATTGGGCGAACCATGGTCGCCCAATCGAACCGATGACCCTCCCGCCCGGGACTATTTTGGGTATTGGCACATCCCTGTATAATGTACATGGACTCTTCCTCATATCTCTTAATATCTATTGGGTATCTTTGCACACTATTCACTTTTATCAATTTTGGTATTGACTGATTAATTAATTTTTGAAAAATATATTACCCCTTCAGACACGTGCTTTCAATTTGAAATTAAAACAACAGCTGATAGCCAATATGATTTATCTATGCAATGGGAAACAGGCAGATAAATATACATGACTATTGTAAGTGATGACTTGTTTTGAAAATCAATATGGTAGATGTTAGTATTTCCAAGAACCTTATTTTCCCATTTATTCACATTTTCATGGTTGATTGAATTTTAGGGGCCACAGAGCACTTAGAAGATTAACATTGAAGGTTGTGGCTTTTAGTGCCCAAGCTACTTGTAAAACATTGTAATGTGTGAAACCATTCAAATGAGGGCTAACTTACTTTCTTTTATATGAACGATTTAGTGGTCATAGGGGCCAGCATCCCCATCATATTATGTCTGTATAACATTATATATAATACTTTTGAATTGTATAAACTACATATATTTTTGAAAACCATACACCCCTGTTATGAAACACTTAATCTTATTTAATACACAGGTCAGATCTGATTTTATATCTGTCCATGTTTGATAAACAAATAACTGGGGAGAATGGGGGAAGGGGTAATTAAAGTACCATTTAAATACGAGATGGAATCCCCTACATATATGTCGTTCTAAGCAATTATAATTTCTCTTTAGAAGTGAATAATCAATTTTGAATATCTGGCATGTCAAAAGTGGCAAAGATAGGGATTTATCACTTTTGCTTCCAATGAGTTAACTTAAACTTAAACTCCTAAACATGTCCTCCGAAATCACTAAACCATTGGATCTCATAGTGAGAGGTCCTTGTGTGAATAGGGACAGAGTTATGAGATTTAAAACTACTCCTCCCCAACCCAAATACTTTAACCCTTTCTTAAGACAAATTATTGGAGCTTTTGATTTCAAGTTGGGTACTGATATATGGATTAATTCCTGTGATCATATCTTTGACAAATAATCAGTTATGGCTAGTCGCTATCGCCAAGGTATGGGTTAAACATCTGCCGATCGTGATCGGCCTCTCGTTTTATTCTGAATAAATTATTTTGTCTTGATTGGAGAATTATTGAACGGCCTTAGTCAGTCGAAATCAAATCACGGGGAAAATAATCAGACATGTGCTGGGAATCACATTTGAAGTCCTACTATTACCACAATAGCTTCCGAGAAAAGTACCTGAATGACTCAGATTGCGATATGCGGAACTTAAATGTGATAATCTAGTCAAAAAAGTATAATTATGTAATTGTTAGTGTCGAAAATATATTAAAGAAATTTAACATATAAAATAAATGCCAGATAGTCATTTTATTATATTTAAATCTTGATTAGGTGCACATTATAACTGTGTAGTTTTCTATTGCCGGCTCGTGCATTCAAGAAATTATTAGTATTAAGACAACCATGGTCATGAAATTCGTTACCGTAAGTCAACCCCGGTAACGAAACATGCTACCGCTGGTCACTGCGGTCATGAAATGCACGACCGTGGGTCACTGCTGTTATGAAATGCGCGACTGCGGGTCACCGCGGTTTCCAAAAACCCAACCGCAGCCACGCGGTATTGCACCATGGTCATACCACATGTCAACCTCGTTAAGGAGGGTCAATTAATTAGAGCATAGCTGTACTTATATAGAATGTCAAACTTTAGATGGCCGACCACTCATCAGCACAAGTCGGATAATTTTAATCCATGACTGTGACTACAATTGACACTTTAACTACCTTTGTTGATGTTCAAGTTTGATGACAATCCTTTAATTATCTGTGCATCACCCAAGGTAGATCGTCAACGTTTATAGGTACGTCATTGCGCTTGGCAATAGTGTCAACTCCAAGTAGTCCCGGCTTGTACATGTATTCCACTTGTGTTATACAAGAATATGTATTCAATGGCTGGAATTCCATTGAATAAATGTGCCTCATGTCAACGGGTGTGGAATAAAATCGCATACCACAAATTATAGTGGAGGGAGGATCTTACAATTGTCACTCATGTGAATTCACCATGGCGTTGTACACAGTAACATGTTCACGATGGCTTAGAACTCAAAAGGTTTAAGACAATACGAATATTTATTGTTTTTCTCATTATTCTGTTTAATTACAGGGCTTACATGTATTTATGGCATATATTATTCATTTTAACAGCTTGTTGTGCCGCTAGAACTTGTAAACAGAAATTGAATGTTCTTAAATAATCATGTATGTACATGACAGCCCTCATAATTGTCTATGGCAATCAGCATAGCCGAAGCCATATGCTGAAGCAAACTGGGCCACGACAATGGGTTGCCATAGCAGATTACCGAAGCCAAACAATCTGATTTAAAAGGGCTGACTTTGATTTGCTTGAACTTGGTAACCAAGACATTTCATACTTTTTACCACCCATCCGCTGACCCATCACTAATCACTTTATCATTAATTTTATTTAGTGGGTGACCAACGCTCTCGATGCTCAGCTATTTCCTTCCGCTCCGACATTAAGGCAGCAGTTCTGGGCAGCTATTGACGAGGAGATTATTCTCTCAGATTGCATGGTTTACAGGTAAGTACCAGTACCATAAACATGAGTAGTGTTCAGTCAAAGAATCATTATCAGCCATCAGTATTGAACCCTTTCATGACAGGAGCTGCGCGGGTGGAGCATTAAAGATCATGTGCCAGTGCATTCTCTTATATATGCAAGTCTCCCATATGGAGCCTCGCATATATAATAGAATGCACTGGCTTACACAGTCAAGGTAAATATCGTTAGACCAATGAATTCTCTTATAAATGCGATGCTCCCTACGGGAGACATATAACAGTATGCATTGGCACAGGCAAAATTTCAGGATTATCCAGTCATGGAAGGGATAATTCACATGAAAAAAACATTCATGATCACAGGGGCTTGTCATTGAGAATTAAAAGCAAAAACATTAAAGACATATTATGGACTTGTTCGTGCGCGTGTGCGTGAAACTGTTTGTATGCAGGCACTATGCCAACTGGAGGAATGTAGCATTCTACTAAAATTTCAAGCAAATCGACCGTACCACTCAATAGAAAACATTGTGTGAACTACGCTCATTTGTAAATATTTACTTCTCGATTTGGGACGCATCTATCAGTGATAAAGTAACGAAAATGATTTCGCCATCGAAAGTCACTTTATTTAATAATATATAAGAATGACGACATGTGTAGTTAATTTGGATATAATATTTGTAAAAGTAACTACTTTGAGCAAAATTATTCTCCATTTCTATTTTATCACCCAACCGGAGTGTATCACTTTAAAATTAATAAAAACAAGTATGTCAGCAACAATCTCACCTCCAATGACATAATACTGCTCAAGGGAGTTTTCGAGAAGATAAAATGCATAATCCAGGTGATTCATGGGTGAAAATACCAACTTCAACTGGGGAATTAAATCTGATCCTAGGTCTCCCAAAGCAGTTGAGGCTAAAGCAGTACGAGGTTCACAGAGGGTGAATTTGGTGACACTAGCCGCTGTGCGGGATAGCGTCACTAAATTCACCCTCTGGGGACCCCATTCTGCAAATGTCAGACACACTATATCCTGGCATGTAGATGATCTATATGGTACAGTAATGCTCTAAGTAATCGACTCCATAACCACAGCAGAATTATGGGTAAATTTTCAGGATTTAGTCGGAAATATGGCTTGTTGCCATTCATCGGAAAAGCCTGAAAACTTTCCGATGAATGTTACCCATAATTGTGCCGTGGTTATGGAGTCGATTACTGCTGTGGTTATGGAGTTGATTACTTAGGGCATTACTGTAGCTATAATCCAAAGCAATAGTTTCATTCGTTTTGTGATTTTTTGGTTATATTTATAGAAATCATTTCGTTGGATACTTTTAGTGATTAATTGATCTATTTTTAGCTACAACCCAGAGCTATCGTCCGATCCATTTGGCGAAGAAGGCAGCATATGGTCTTTCAACTATTTCTTCTACAACAAAAAAATGAAGAGAATTGTATTCTTTACCTGCAGAGCAAATAGGTAGGCATTTATCTTAAAATATGTAGGTAACATCTCCATATTACAGTCCCTCAATTACCATTTCTTCTGCTTCAGGGGTGAAAAATATTTGATTTGAGTCGAGGAACCCACCTTTAATGCCTCAAGTTATTAGATTTTGATTTTTTAATACATACGCGGACACCATAAACAAAAGTTTGAATGTCACATTTAACGGTGATTGCAAATGATTCTCAGAATAAAAGACCCTAAAATTATCACAAGAAACAAAATTGACAGTATCTTGTTAGAGTTGGCATGCATTTGCAGAGGTATACTTATCGACATATTCCCGATTCAGTAATCACATGTTATGCATGAACATAGACAAGTTGTAATACCATGACGATCACACATGGAAGAAGATGTTTGTTTACATTTGTGATGACATATGCATGGGAATTCCAGTTCGTACCAGGCCTCACCGTATATGAAATTTGAGGTGCAGAAAATAAAAACAGATTTCAAAAATCTAAATCTAGTAACATAGCTCTGAGTTTGAAGATTGGCTTCCTCGACTCAAAGCAGATATTTTTCACCTCCAAAGTAGTACAAATAGTAACTTGGGTGTGTTAAATTGGACAGGACGTCTTTTATTTATCGTTCTTTGAAACCACATGTGGAATGCTGAATTCCAACATGTTAATACAGTAATGCTCTAAATAAACCCCTCCATTAAATATGGTCTCTCTCTTCTCGGCTACAATTACAGTAATGCCCAAAGTAATTGACCACTTAACCACAGTAGAATTATGGGTAATTTTTCAGAATTTAGTCAGAAATATGGCTTGTTGCCATTCATCGGAAAGCTCTCGGCAGTTCAGGTATTTAATGACCTATTTTGATAACGGGTATATAAAATTGAAAAGCGAATATTATTAGATGTAATTTGGAGCACTAACTCTGCTGTGGTTAAGGAGTCGATTACTTAGGGAATTACTGTATGTGTTTACTTTTGTTAACCAAACTTTCCATAGCAAATGAACTGATCTCGATAAAGATAACTTATTTTACTCAAAACTCGTGTAGTTTAATAAAATAAAACTTTAAAAAAAAAACACATCAAGCTCAATTTTATTAATTGATGTTGAGATTTTTCCATCATCAATGTTATTTCATTCAGAACTTCTCATCTGAACAGGTTAAAATTAATAGTTTAATATTATATGATGTTACGGTTTCAGCTTGCTGAGTGATTCTGGTATATGTGACAGCAGTATGGACACGACAGATGATATGTTCATGGTGCAGTAAGTTTTTCATCCATGATAGATTTTATCTTAAATTAAAACCCAGTCCCTTTGTTCTAACTTCCAAATTATTTTGTGCTTAGACTCCCAACATGACGGTACCCGCATAAATGTGTTTTCTGGATTTTGTCTACATCCTACTCAGGTTGTCCTTTATTTCGTTAGGGGTTGGACTTATTGCGGTACCTATTTCTTTATGACTCCGCTTGGTTTGTTGAACAGATTACCCGTAAAACAGTTTATCGTTTCAAACGGACTCTCAGGCATGGGCACTGAGAACCGTGTATTTATTTTCTATTAATATATATATATTGTCACATTAATAAATATAGATAATCTGGATAAAATAATAAATGATTAAACACTATTAGATATGGGTAATATTGAGAAACAAAGGTGAGTGCTTTAAAAGGCCTGGCATGTATATCTGAGGTTGAAGCTTGTGGTGAAACAATGAGCTGAAACCACAAATGTTGAGACCTGGGATGAGAAAAAGTTGTTAAAAACCCGGACTCCAGAAATGAGGGAAAAAACAAATGTGTGTAAAATAAGGAAAGTCTACAAGGGTTGATAAATTGTCAAGTTCAAAATTTTTGTTCCCGAAAAATAAACCCAACTTCCCTGTATGAAATTCTCTACGCAAAAGATAGAGTTAGGATTAATTCATTTTGTCCTCAATTTTGTCAATTTCTCTAATCCCATTTCTGATTGGCTGACCCACAATGAACTATGTCTTCGTGGCTCTCAGCATATTGGCCTTTATTACCTTATCCCTACTGTTGTTTACCTCAAGACATGACACATTATGGTTTTTGTCTTTGCATAATCCCAGCTATGGTGCCTTGCCCAAAGCTGTGTATTAACCGTATGGGCACTTTATACCACAGTCGCCATTCGTACCTAGAATGTTCATATCTCCACAATTTATATACAATGTGTTTCCACTGAGGTACCAGTACACAATTTCCAGAAATTTTGGCCAACCTGGGAGTGGTTACTGTACTTCAAATCTATACTATTATCTTTGGCATAGGTCCCATCAAGCATGTTTTATTTTCGACAGAAATGTTAGGTGTAATCAAAGGTTTGTACTTTAGCTTCATCGTACAATTTGTCACTTGAGTCATGCCTCTCGGGTTTCACACACAAAACAATTAATTTTACCCGTTTTTTTTACTCAAATTAATTATTTTCAACAGAAAAATGGACAACTACAGACCGAATGTCAGTAAATAAGCTTCTTCCACCTGATATAGCCATGTTAGATCTGAGAAATATTTGAAATTGAAAAAAAAAAAATCTTGTAAGCACAGACGACTGTATTCAGGGGAGAGAAATTGGGTTATTTTCTTATAACCAAACACACAGAGTTGGCCTTCACGGAATATGAAAATCATGTTACACATCAAAATTTTTCACTTTTTTTGTGAACTTTCCCAGTTTTGTAAAATAATTAAACCTTTGGATCAGTAATGTAACATTTAACACAGGCTACACTGGCTGTTACATGTATATGCCCCCCCCCCCCCCCCCCCCCCCCAGATCAGATACTTAATATGGCCCGACCCTGCGAAGGAGGATTCGGGGGTATGTAGTGGAGACCTTCGTCCATCCTTCCATTCATAGCAAACATTTCACTACACAGCTCAAGTATCGGTAGTCCAGTTTGGATGTCCTTCGGTATACCAGAAGACCAGCATTGTGGAAAGGATCTCCACAAATTGCAGGTTTTGTCCACACTTATTTTTTTCCCAGAGTTATGCCCCTTTGCTGGACTTCGTGTAAAACACTTCCACAACAAACAATATGCTGTGGGTGTCTTTATTTTTGGATTTCGTTGTCCTTTGACATGGTGATAGCACAGGTTAGGGGTTGGGGGTTCCCCAGTTTAAGGGGAAAGGATACCAACTTCTTGGATTTAGAAAATAAAAATAAGAAATTTCCATCCATGCCCACTCTCTCAAATGAGCGTCGGGGGCATTACGCCACGCTTGGCGTTGCTCTTGTTTTTCTATTTTTCAGATCCCCCCCCACAACCTGATAAATCGTGTACTGCTAGCTGAGTACTCTGGCATAGAACTAGTGTGCTTCTGACAAATATACACTCCACCCACTTACAAGAACATTTGCATATGTAGAGCTTATGAATCCCACTCAATTCATTTCCTTCTAGATTGGGGTGTGCAGCTCATTTGCATACCAATTTGTAACAGAACATGCTAGCATGAGAGAGCACAGTAATAGAGTTACTGTTCTTCTGTTTGTTAGAATGTGATGAATGCAAAGTTTGAGTCAAACAATATTCTTATATGCTATATGCATATACATGCCCAAAAATTCACATAAGTTGGTCAACAGTTTATATTGCACATATAAATATACAAATTTATATTTGCAAACAGAACAAAGCTAACATTTTATGATATGTCTACATATATTGACATTTGGTTTTTTAAAAGAGTTGTATAGGCCTACATTTGCTAACACAGCATGCTTAACGACAAAGTACATATGTCCTTTTCTCTTCTTTTTTCAGAGATGAGGTATACTAAAAGAACAAAGAACTCGGGAGTTATAAGTCGTAGACCTGTTTGCCGTTTGTTTATGTTGTTATAGTTGATAACCTTACTACCACACTTTTTAAATTGTGTTCTTGGAGTCGAGTATAATGATATAATATTCCTGATGATCATCATTAATATACATTATTATTATTTCTGTATCTATAGTTATCAAACTGAATTAACTAAAATCATTGGTACTCCAGTTTTTGCCTGCAGATAGAAAATAATTATTACACAAAATGGTATGAAGCTCAAATTGGATTCAAGTGTTAGTTGGGTTTCAAGTGTGTAATACTGACACCGTGGAAGTAATTCTGTGGCAACCAAATTCTGTTGACTCACAGAGACAGTGGAAACTATATCTATTAATCTATTTTACATCATCTGTATCCACACCATACACCCATCCTCTTTTACAAACAGTCATTATAGAAAGTCAATGTTAATCTTGCCTCTTAACTTCCGAAAATATAATATATCGTATTTAAATAGGCTGAGAACATAGAGGCCACATTATTATTGAAAACTGGAATTTTTCCATGGCAACTATGCGACATCGCAGCAATGTATGTCACAATAAAGTTGATAATTTTCGCTCGTGTGAAATTATAAGGAATATGTGCAATATCCCTATCAGACCTCCATCTATGGCATGCTGTCCATGTTCGGACAAGCCTGGATTTAGTCTGACATTTGCAGAAATGAGGTCCCCAGAGGGTGAATATAATGATGCTTTCCCGCACAGTGGGCTAGCATTCAACAAATTCACCCTCTGAGTACCTTGTTCTGCAAAGGCCTCATCTTCTGGGAAGTATCTATAGTCTCAAATTAACATTGTTTTAAATTACTTTCTGTTCAGTTTCTAAATCTCCTAATTTGCAGATAATAAATTGCATAATCGAGGTGACTAATGGGTGAACATCACCAACTTAAACAGGGGAACTTCAATCTGATCATAAGTGTCCCATAGCAGTTGACACTTAAGCAGAATGAGGTTCCCGCTGTGCAGGATAGCGTCACGAAATTCATCGTCTGGGGACCTCATTCTGCAAATGTCAGGCACACTAATTAGGAAAGAAATATTTGATACATGGAATGAAAGACTGTTCAGAAATGGCCAATGATTTGTTTTGGAGACATCTTTTAATCTAGAAGTATAAATTAGCATTGGCTTTATATAAGGGACTGTGTTTTAACCCTTTCATGACGTGAGTTGCGCTGGTGCAGCATTAAATACCCTGTGCCAGTGCATTCTCTTATATATGCGAGTCTCCCATACGGAGCCTTGCATATATAAGATAATGCACTGACTTACAAGGTCGAGGTAAATATTGTTAGGCCAATGCATTCTATTCTATATGAGAGGTGCCTTATGGGCGACTCGCATAAGTAAGAGAATGCATTGGGTTTTCGCAAAAAATTCAGGAAGCTCCAGTCATGGAAGGGTTAAATAGACTGATATTATTTACCCACCGCTTGATACATATTTAGTTTATATATTTGTTGAACAGTTTCACCTCACTTTATTTATATGTGAAAGGAACTCAAGGCACTCACAGTGGGTACCGGTAAATGTGCAAAAAATATTAAAGTCTTTTCGCATGTTTACCATCAAGTTTTTATTAAACTTCCGTAGCTAATTGGACTTTATCGGTAATGCCACTGTAATAGTGATATTTACATAACAATTGTTTCAATGCGCGAAATCTCGTTACTGTAGAGTTATTAACCTCTTCGCTGCTATGACATCCGTAACTAATACGGGCGTAAAAGTGCACGCCGTGTGCTATATTGTCTGTAGGTACTACTGGAACTCGGAGATGGGTGCATCGGAATAAATTGTGTCTCGAAGTTTCAAACGGTGTATTATGTTCCACGATTGTGAACGATAATAGAGTTTCAACCGAGTCAGTTTTATAGTTCTTGTGATATTCCCGTTATATTTTCCCACTGGAAAATGGCAATAATGTCAACAGCCCAGCACACGATGTCATAACGTCATTTAGCAGCGAAGAAGTTAATAATGAAAATAAAAGAAGAAAGAAAATAAAATTTGCATGTAATTGTTAGCGATAGTTTTACAGACTTTTATACAATTTACGTTATTTGCAAGAACCCACTTAGAAGGTCTTGACTTGAGTCCCTTTTAAGAGCCAGTTCGAAAGTCTTCAATGGTCAAAATCAGTATCGACATTGTCAGGAACCTAATTCAAATATGAGTAGACTCTTTGTATTGATATGAAAAGCTTTTACGTTTTTATAGTAACTATTTTTCATAATTCATTAACTTGTTCTCGGTTAGAGATTCTGGCATTAGCATGATTTTATGGTCCTGTGAATACAGTATCCTAAATAATCAACCCCTAAACCACAGCAGAATTTTGGGAAATTTTTCTGGATTTAGTCAGAAATATGGCTTGGTGCCATTCATCGGAAAGCTCTCTCGGTGAGAGCTTTCCGGTGAATGGCAGCAAGCCATATTTCCAAGTAAATCCTGACAAATTTCCCATAATTCTGCTGTGGTTAAAGGGTCATATACTTCGGGCGTTACTGTATTTGGGATTCTTTGCAATGCCGACATATAGGTGACTAAAAATGGTAATTTTGTTGCACAACTGATCACTACCAAACCAGATACTTGTTATTTTTAAACCACTGAGAATCTTATTCAATGAAAATTCCGAAAAGCTAAGCTTCTGGGTTGGTTGAGGATTGTCGATATATAATAATAATCATCCTTGATATCAGCTCCATGGTTAGTTTTGCAACAATGAGATAATTATATTTGTTTCCACATCGGGTAGCAACAAGCAAATTGTAGGGAAAATAAAGATTTTGTTGCATAACTAACTACATACTGCCTCAGAGACTCGTCTTAACAGTTTCCAATTCGAATGGACTATCTGATGAAATAATGCTAATTTTGACCAATTTTGACATTCAAACTAGCCCAACCCTCCATTAAATATGGTCTATCTCTTCTGGGCTACAATTACAGTAATGCCCAAAGTAATTGACGGCGAGAGCTTTCCGATGAATGGCAACAAGCCATATTTCCGACTAAATCCTGAAAACTTACCCATAATTCTGCTGTGGTTAAGTGGTCAATTACTTTGGGTATTACTGTACAGCAAAAACACAATTTATATAATACCTTTTTCTATGAATAAAACACAGACAAAATGAAGATTGGCCGGGTATATTATTTGACTATATAGGCATAATAATATTCGTTATCTTCGGCAACATCGGGGGTACATGGAGATTTAATACCTGGATGTCGATTTTGAACCCCGAGGCGGAGCCGAGGGGTTCAAAAAGAGACATCCAGGTATTAAATCTCCATGTACCCCACAATGTTGCCAGAGATAACGATTTTATCCCCACAACAATACAGACCTAAGGTCTCCTTAATTTAAGTGTGTTTTTCATAGGTTATCCGATTAATTCACACCAATAAGAATAATTCAGTAGCTGACCTAAGGATCCGGTTCAGGTGACGTCAAATTCGGCATGCGAGAGCAATGTCATGATTGGTGCAAACTGCCAGTTCAAGAGTCATTAATATACCCCGATGTTTCACGTGCTCATATACCCCCGATGTTTGGCGCACGTTCTCTTATACCCCGCTGTCAAGGGTTGACAGGGGACATGGTGATTTAAATGTGGCGTTGTAGCCAATCAGATTGCTAGTTACAACCGGATGTGGGGACAAAGTTGTTTATCCCTGATGTAGCCGAGCAAAATATCTGAATCAAAATGACATTTTGCCTTGATGGAGATTTCTTACAAGAGAGAGTTGTACCTCATGCTACGCTCCAAAAGTTTCGCAGAAATGAGGTCCCCAGAGTGACAGCGGCATATAAGAGAACGTGCGCCAAACATCGGGGGTATATGAGCACGTGAAACATCGGGGGTATATGAATGACTCTTGAACTGGCAGTTTCCACCAATCATGACATTGCTCTCGCATGCCGAATTTGACGTCATCTGAACCGGATCCTTAGGTCAGCTACTGAATTATTATACCCCCCGCAACGAAGTTAGGGGGGGGTATACTTGAGTCAGCTCGTCCGTCTGTTGTCCGTCCGTGGACACAAATTTGTCCGAAGTTTTTCTCAGTCGTTTTTTGATCAACTGTTGTGAAACTTGGCACAGACATCAACCACCATGGGAACCTGTGCACCTGCGATTATGACGTCTGTCGGAGTTTTTTTCGTGGAGTTATCCACCCTTTTTCGACTTAGAACCGGTCAATTTTTTTAAAACGTGGCACAGATATTTAGTACCATGGGAACTTGTGCACCTGCGATTATGACGTCTGTCCGACATTTATTGGTGGAGTTATTCCCCTTTTTCGACTTAGAATTTTTTTCGCAACATACATAATTTTGTCCAAGCTTTTATTCCTACATTTTTCGGTCAATAGGTTTAAGATTAGGGTTATGGTTGTACACCTGCAATGGGAACTGTTATTTTATTATTTTAACTAAATGTTTACTGACATGTGAAACATCTTAGTATTTTAAAAACAGGGGGGGTATCCGTAGTCCCATTGGGACAGTCACACCTCTAGTTCTTATTGGTGTGAATTAATCGGATAACCTATGAAAAACACACTTAAATGAAGGAGACATGGTTATTGTTGTTGGGATAACATCGTTACCTCCGGCAACACTGGGGTACATGGAGATTTAATACCTGGATGTGACATCACTGCATCGTTTCAGTTTCTCTTCTAAAAATAGCATGTAAAACTATCCCATCAACTGGCGAAAGGTGTGTATTATACCAGAAAGGTGTGTATTATACCAGAAAGGTGTGTATTATACCAGAAAGATGTGTATTATACCAGAAAAATCTAACTAAAATGAATATTAACCCTTTACCCAACAAACCGGCCAAAACCGGCCAAATAAAGCTGCAACAGCCTAAATTATCTTCGGTCTGTCTCAATATAACCATACAAATATGGGTATCATTGGAACCGGCTCATTGACCACATTGTGATGGTTACAGTTATGCCCTGTGCCAATGCATTCTCTTATATATGCGAGTCGACCATAGGTCGCCTCGCATATATAAGAGAATGCATTGGCCTAAAAAATTCTTTTTTTAACACTTTTTACCATTTTTTCTTACATTCTTTAACAATTTTATAATTTTTAATGTGTTAAGCCAATGCATTCTCTTATATATGCGAGGCGACATATGGTCGACTCGCATATATAAGAGAATGCATTGGCACAGGGCCCTTCTGTTGGGTAAAGGGTTAAAGGTGTGTATTATACCAGAAAGGTGTGTATTATACCAGAAAAATCTAACTAAAATGAATATTAAATTATTAATTGATGGAATCATTTCCGGGCAGGCGTCTTTGGTTCATATTTATTATTTTAGACCCCGGAATCTATATTAAACTTGTTAACAGGTTGAGATTGACCATCTTTAAGATATCTTGTGAAGGTAACGGGAAGAATGGTGAATGTTCTGAGAGGATAACGGGAAGAATGTTCTGAGAGGATAACGATGCAGTGATGTCACATTTGGTTTCCTTGGTAACTGGAATTCACTGCACAGGGACAAGGAGCTGTCCTTATGCTTGTCTTTGGTTCATATTTATTATGTTAGACCCCGGAATCTATATTAAACTTGTTATCAGGTAGAGATTGACCATCTTTAAGACATCCTGTGAAGGTAACGGGAAGAATGGTGAATGTTCTGAGAGGATAACGATGCAGTGATGTCACATTTGGTTTCCTTGGTAACTGGAATTCACTGCACAGGGACAAGGAGCTGTCCTTATGCTTGTCTTTGGTTCATATTTATTATGTTAGACCCCGGAATCTATATTAAACTTGTTATCAGGTAGAGATTGACCATCTTTAAGACATCCTGTGAAGGTAACGGGAAGAATGGTGAATGTTCTGAGAGGATAACGATGCAGTGATGTCACATTTGGTTTCCTTGGTAACTGGAATTCACTGCACAGAGACAAGGAGCTGTCCTTATGCTTGTATATACCGACTATGTCGGACTGAAACCTGATATTGTGTGTCAACATGCCTACTGAACTTACTTGTTTAGTGCTATGGAAACAGCAGAAATGTGGGACGATGTAGCAGATGGACTGGAACGGTGTGTTTCACAGACTTCATGTGAAGAGTGACTGCTGAAATGTTGGTGGACGCAATCAAAAGTTTGCTTAAGGATTGGATTAGAGTTTATGTGGAAGTTCTCAGACTAAAATCAAAGTACGGTATCCAATACCTGGGAAATAATTCACGGTTTAGTGGACTTCATGGATTAAAACGTCTACGCAGGTCTCCAGCTCCATATGTTTATTGAAGGAGTATCTTCAACTAAAACTTTGGAAATTATTCAGTTCCATGGGAATGGACAATGGACCAAGTTTGTCTCCTGCAGTCAATTTGAAATGTTTATCCACCATCATGGTTTGTTGTTCGGAAATTTCTTTCAAGGGTGTCATGACAGCCAATCATGCTCAGGCCAAAGAATACGGTGCCATGTATTTGAAAAATGAGGTCCCCAGAGGATGATTTTAATGACGCTACCCCACACAGTGGGCTAGTGTAACGAAATCGCCCTCTGGGGACCTCCCTCTGCTTAGGCCTCATCTTCTCTGGAAAGTATCTTTATTATCAAAACAAGTTTTTTGGTTTCTTTTTCTGTTTTAGTTTAGTTTCTCTATATCCCCCAAATTGTCGGACGACATAATCGGGGTGCCCAATGGCAGTCTTTAAAATCCATAATATTTTGCTATATATACAGCGAATCGGGAGCTTTTACGAGAACCAAATGAGAATTATGATTTGGATTCTTGTTGGATTTTAAGGCTGCAATGGGTGCACATCTATTCCGTGTCTAGGTCTCCCATACTGATTGCAGATGATTGAGGCCTAAGCATCACTAAATTCACCCTCTGGGGACCTCATTCTTCAAATGTCCGGCACCATATTCTCAAGCCTGTTTATGCTATTTATAGAAGGCATGTGACTCTGTTGATTGTTTCTGTTGGTGCGTTCCTTTATATACAGTAATGCCCTAAATAATCGACTCTTTAACCACAGCAGAATTATGGGTAATTTTTCAGGATTTAGTCGGAAATATGGCTTGTTGCCATTCGTCAGAAAGCTCTCATTGAGAGCTTTCCGATGAATGGCAACAAGCCATATTTCCGACTAAGTCTTGAAAAATTACCCATAATTCTGCTGTGGTTAAGGGAGTCGAGTATTTAGGGCATTACCTCCCAAGGCATTTGGACTGTTTCTGCGACTCACTTATTTCAGGCAGCATTTTTTGCTGAAGCATTTGGACGTTGAAATCTCAGAATTATGTGGTGCATTCCAGAAAGTGTTCGCAGGATTTGATGAAATTCGGGTCTGTTCACTCTGTTGTAAGTGTTTTTTCTATGATATTTTTGTTTACAATTGATATGTTCTCTTTTGTTTTTCTGATATGTAATCATCAATGAAATCATTCATTTTCATCTTTTTTGTCTGATATGTTATAATTATTTTTTTCAGTAATTTTACAGGCAAAAATAATTAATTCAACTATAAATTCCTCCTTGATCAAAATGATGAAACAAATGGGGTGAAGGAGAAGATCACTTGATCTTTTCAACCATCAACTACTCTCTCTATGATGAAACAGACCGAAGTGAAGGGGAAGCTACAGTAATTCTCTAAATAATCGACTCCTTAACCACAACAGAATTATGGGTAACTTTTCAGGATTTAGTCGGAAATATGGCTTGTTGCCATTCATCGGAAAGCTCTCCCCGAGAGCAACAAGCCATATTTCCTACTAAATCCTGAAAAGTTAGCCATAATTCTGCTGTGGTTAAGGAGTCGATTACTTAGGGCGTTACTGTAAACAAATATCTCCATACATTGTTCATCAGTATTATCAGTGTCACTGGAGTCAAAAACATGAAGTTTATTGTAGTTGAATTACCTCACACTTTGGGCCCTCGTGTTTTCTATGTCTTATTGTTTAGATGTTAACCATTTAGGAGCTGCGCTGGTGCAGCATTAAAGATCATGACCCAGTGCATTCTCTTATATATGCGAGTCTCCCATAAGGAGTCTCACATTTTTAAAAGAAATGTACTAGCTTACAAGATCAAGGTAAATATTTATAGGCCGATGTATTCTCTTATATATGTGAGGCTCCCTATGGGAGACTTAACCCTTTCATGATGGGAGCTGTGCTGGTGCAGCATTAAAGATCATGTGCCAGTGCATTCCCTTATATATGCGAGTCTCCCACAGGGAGCCTCACATATATAAGAGAATACACTGGCTTACAAGGTCAATGTAAATATTGTTAGGCCAATGCACTCTCTTATATATGCAAGACTCCCTTATGGGAGACACGCATATGTAAGAGAATGCATTGGCACAATGTTTTCGCAAATTTCAGAAAGCTCCAATCATGGAAGGGTTAAAGACAAAGTTATTTTCTCCTGAAATGATAATTTGCACATGACTCAAAAGATGACCAAAATTTAGAAGAAATAAAACATCATTTTAGAAAAGTTGTTTTCCTGGGACATTTCTCTTCATTGTAACATGGATCATCCAAATACGGCTGGCGACAGTGGGAACACTGAATCAATGCAAGTAATAATTTGTACACATTTTCATAGTACAGCGAAACATACTAATTTATCGCAATGACGAACATCCTCATTTTGCGCAAGCACCGAACCTGGACTTCATAAAATAATTTTCTGGACCTAGAGCTTTCCGATGAATGGCAACAAGCCATATTTCCGACTAAATCCTGAAAAAGACAGGGTACCAATAGGATATTAACTCTTCCATGACTGGAGATTCCTGAAATTTTGCGAAAAATCCTGTGCCGATGCATTCTCTTATATATGCGAGTCTTCAATAGGGAGCCTCACATATATAAGAGAATAGATTGGCGCAACAATATTTACCTTTACCTTGTAAGCCAGTGCATTCTCTTATGATATATGCTGGGCTCCCTATGGGAGACTCACATATATAAGAGAATACACTGGCCCAGGATCTTTAATGCTGCACCAACACAGCTCAAAGGGTCAAAGATGCATCATCCGAATTAACGCTCTCAAATTACTATTTATGTGGCTTCGGAGTAAAAAATATTTGATTCGAGTCGAGTAACCCACCCATCAAAGCTCAAGAGTGATCAGATATCAATTTTTGAAATTTTGTATTTCCCCAAGATAAGTCATTTTTGGCGGCCTGGCAAAAATTTGTTGAGCCGACCATCTTGGACCAAATTGTGGATGAAGATGGATAACTCTAAAATCAAGTGGCTTTGCATCTTAGATATTTGACAATCTGGTCAGATTTTGTTGAACAAAATGTTGATAAACAACACGTTTTGGGCAATTTTATACTGTGGTTAGCATTATTATTGGGCTATTAATCGATTCTGATAACTGAAGCAGCATTTCAAATAATGTTTTTTTGTTGGAATTTGATGATATGGGAACCATCGAATCAGATTGAGTACCTTTAACACTCTTGCCTTGAATTACAGTACAATGAACACGTGTAGAAATAATTACTTCTGTTTATCCACAGTGAAATATCAAATTGTTATCGTTTATCCACAATGGGGATTTCATGTGGATATTGTCTTGATTAAAGATGCTGTCTCGTATGGGAGGAGACTATAGATAGTATTTGCTGATTCATTATACGAGTCAATTCTAATTAAAATTAGACTCTCGAACAAGCTACGTGTAAGCGGTACAGTCTAAAGAAATTAGTGGGGTTTCCATCACGACCCTGAATCATTAAAGTGATGTGATACACTGCGTTAGGTTGATAAAATAGAAATGGAGAATAATCTTGCTCAAAGTAGTTATTTTTACAAAATAATATATCCAAATTCATAACCCACACCATCATTCTTATATATTAATTACATGCAGTGAATTTTCATGGCGAAATCATTTTCGTTAGTTTATCGTTAATAGTTGCGTCCCGAATTGAGATGTAAATATTTACAATTGAGCGTAGTTTCAACAATGTTTTCTATGGAGTGGTATGGTCTATTTTCTTGAGATTTTCGGCGATGTTAGTAGAATGCTATCTTCCTCCAGTTGGCATAGCACCTGCATACTAACCTATCAGTTCAACGGACCCGAACAAGTACATAATATACCTTTAAGTCAGTGTCAGCCAATCACAATATTTAACAGGAAAGCAATGAAGCCAATCAGCCATGTCGGAAATCCACATCTCCCCAATCATCACATAGCTAAATATAGCATAATAAATTTCCTGTCACAAATTTGGAGATTATGACAACTAATTAAATACTAAAACATGGTTATGAAAAGTCCAGTTTTGACCAATAATACCTGACAAGAAGAATAAAATTAACTATTTCCAAGAAATTCAACAGTTAACGTACAGTTTTGTTATGAATTTCGCTAAAATGGAAACAAAAGGAGATATCATTCTGCGAATCATAAACATATTTGTATCCTGTGACGGCAATGCTGCATGGATTACATACAGGAGCTATTTATAGTAGCAGTAATATGAAAGATAGTCAAATTCTTTAGACTCTGCACCCCGTAGTTTGTTCGAGAGTCTTAACCCTTTCAGTACCAAGTCCGATTTTTGTATCAACCCATATTTCCTTGATCATTTTTCAAATTTATTGATTATAATAATGTGATACATTGATGGAAAGAGCTCTAAGAGCTGTTTCCGTCAATGTATCACATTATTATAATCAATAAATTTGAAAAATGATCAAGGAAATATGGGTTGATACAAAAATCGGACTTGGCACTGAAAGGGTTAATTTTAATTAGAACTGTGGGAGTATGCATTGATATTTTGTCTTATATAATTTTCTTCATTCAGTCAATATTTATGTGTGATATTTGTATAGATGTATATATTGATATATAAACCTTGTTTTTAGTTGTGTTAGAAAAAAAACTGACACCATAATCATTAAATATTTTTAAAGTTGTGAAATATTATTAACTTTGAAAGATCACCTTCCTGGCATGGCACCGCTTCCAGCAACAAAAAACATTTCTAGGAAATTTGTTTTGAAGGCAAGTTTGCATTATTTTTAACGTATTAACAGGGTTTCCACTAGGGGTTGGGGGATGGTACCCCTGTGGTCGCTGGGGGAAATCTCAGTCTATTAAAAATCTGAGGTTATCTACAAGTATTTTGTGACAAAACGTCAAGTTAAATTTGAGGGTAAAATAAGTGTACTGACAATTTTTTTTGTGCCGCCATCAACAATGGTAGAGGAAATTGTAAAAATTTGCAATTTATTTCGATGTCCGATTTCACTACATTCATGACATGTTCCTGTTGATCATTCTTCAGTGGTTAACATCTGGACCTCATCTACATAATCCAGGGCCTGGAACCTACGTCACCGGAAGGGTAACCCTACATCAAAATAACTGTAAATAGAGTTCGACTCGCTACTTCGACATCGTTTTTTAAATAAATACAATCGATTTCGATGTAGTATTATAAGCAAAGGAGCTATGCGACCTGCAAATCTCAACAAATACAGAAACCGAAAATCGGAAAGAATTGCTTATAATGAGAATTTCGCGTTCGCAATTCAAAATCGCGTCCGATTTCCTATTTTCGTGCAGGTGTTATCGCCAACATTTCATGTTCTCTGCGCCCTAAACTCATTTAAAAACCGTATACATTGAGTTTCGGGATATTATAAATGCTAAAATTTGAATCAACAACAAAAAATTTACTTCTCCATGGTTTGTTTGTAAATCTCTTAAGACACAAAGAATTTTTATGAATTTGTCTATTAATGGTAACGCCCACATCGCGTTGACGCTCACATACTATTGGCCTGTTTGCACTAACAAATGAGTCACCATCCGTATAATCCGGTAGATGAAGTCGTGTTCACATATACACACTCTGTTAAATGCGTTACAATACACAAATGGCTGTTATAGAGATGCCAATATACTATTTGATAATCTATCTACTATATAATTTGAGACTTCCGTATATCTCTCCTATATATTTTGATACAATCTGTATTCGAGAGATAACCCACATCATCCGGACCTCAATGATATGATCGTGAATGAGTATTGATATACCCCACTAAACTTTGACAAACACCAGTAATGGTGTGTAGATAATTTACATATCTCTCCTATATATTTTGATACAATCTATTTAATTTACATATCTCTCTTATATATTTTGATACAATCTATCTGTTTGTTTGTTTGTCATTTATACAAATCTACGATTCTCCACCGATCGAGACCAAACTTCCTATCTAGGGGTGAAATCCCACGGACACGGTCGTTGTCGTATTGGCGACCCCGTGCGACACCCGTGCAGACGAGATCTCGGAAACGGGTGGAGCTATCGACTTGAAATTTGCTATGTGAATATATCTTGCCCCGGATACGAATTTTATCGGGTCGCCGAGCCCGTGCGACGCCAGCTTCGCGCATGCGCAGACGAGATCTCGGAAACGGGTGGAGCTATCGACTTGAAATTTGGTATGTGAATGTATCTTGCCCCGGATACGAATTTTATCGGGTCGCCGAGCCCGTGCGACGCCAGGTTCGCGCATGCACAGACCAGATCTCGGAAACGGGTGGAGCTATCGACTTGAATTTTGGTTTTTGAATAGCTATCGACTTGAAATTTGGTTTTTGAATAGCCCGGACAACGTCGGGCTCATCGGCTAGTATATATATATATGTATATATATATGTGTGTGTACTTTATAGAATCGAAAACGACTGCACCCATCGAGCTCAAATTTCGTATATAAGTGTAAAATCCCACGGACACCGCCGTGGTCGCGTTTTGGAGAAGCTCAGAGCACCGTTTCTCCCTTCCCAATCATCAAAATCACCGCAATCGGCACTTCGGTGGTAATAGCGTTGATATATAAAGAGCGTTCGTTTTCCGCAGTGTCTATATAAAGAGCGTCATTTTCGCTATCTACTTATCTGTATGACGGGAGTCTGATTGTAGCCTGTCGCTCGAAATATTATGCAGAGAGATTTCACGACGGAAAGCGTTTGTTTTCAATTCAATGCAATGTTATCGCTCGAAATATTATGCAGAGAGATTTCACGACATTCGGACGGGTACGGCAGACTCGAAATATTATGCAGAGAGATTTCACGACGGGAAGCTTTGTTTTCAATTCAATGCAATATTATCGTAGAGAGATTTCACGACGGGAAGCGTTTGTTTTCAATGCAATGCAATGTTATCGCTCGAAATATTAGACGGGAAGCGTTTGTTTTCAATTCAATGCAATGTTATCGTAGAGAAATTTCACGACGGGAAGCGTTTGTTTTCAATGCAATGCAATGTTATCGCTCGAAATATTATGCAGAGAGATTTCATGACATTAGGACGGGTACGGGCAGGTTAAAAAAAAAAAACCAAAGAAAGCGTTGTCTGTCGTTCCTAGGAAGGGGGGATTTCATCGGGTAAATGTTTCCGCCAGAAACAAAAAATTTAATTAAAACAATTTAAAATAAAAAAAATAAAAAAATAAAAAAAACAATTGAATTATAAAAAAGGAAAAAATTAAATAAATATTAAAATAATTTTTTTAAATGTCATGTTTCTGACCAACCACGCCAGTGGTGGGCTAACCTGCTAGTCTATTATATATTTTGAAAGATCTGTGTGTGTGTCTGTCTGTCAGTAATCGATGGACTCAAAAATGGCCCATCCGATTTCGATGAAACTTGGTATGTGGGTGTATATTCGGCCGGGGACGAACATAGGCATATTTATTTGTCCGTGCGAGGTCAACTTTTCACGTGCCGAGGTCAAATCTGTTTTTACGCCGTTTTAGCGCTAATATATTTCAGTTCGGTGCTTACAAATCGATTCGAAACAGCGCGAATAATAACATGCCAGTCATAATAATGACACTATGAGAATCTTTCGTGTTTCCTCTTTCCAACGATATATAATATGTATGTATCCGTTTTAGTTATCTGCCTCAATTATTAAGAAGAAGTGGTACGATCTTCTATCAGGGTAAAAACAATGCGTAACTTCTATGACGTCGTTAGAGGTCATAAAGTTAGATCACGTTAACTCTTAACAGGCCGATGCATTTGACTGTTTCAGACGTCTTGGCGATATCTCGGGCACCGATGGTAATTTATCTTTACGTTGAAACTTGATAATTAATGAGCGTGTGTATATGAGGCGCGTTTATATACTTGAGTGGAAATCAAATTAGGGTTAAAAGGTAAAATCGGGTAAATTTCGACGGGTACTTTTGTCGGATACTTTTGTTCGGGCAGTGTTTTGGACGGGTCAAATCGTGACCCCACTTGACCTTGGCCTTCAAAATAGACAATTCAAGGTCAAACCCCGGACGAAGTCGGGTCACCTTCTAGTACTATATATAAAGACGAACATAAATTCATGGCATAATCAGGGATAATCATTGTTTTTATGTTCTCGTTGTATATTCGGTAGTTTAATTAAGTGTATGTCATGTCATTCGTTCTCTTATTCCATATTCATTGTAGTATTACTTTGTTATTCCAGTCTATTTCCGTTGGTTGAATCCATGTTAATTTGTTCATAAATCCAGTTTCGTCTGATAGTTGTCGTTAAAACATTATCATGCAATAAAGATTTCTTTAATTATATTCTATTACTAACATTCATTGTTTACCCATGTTTATTGATAATGAATTGAATGTGTTATTCAGTCCAGGAACCTTCGTTGTCAAACAATTAATCTGGTCACGCATCAATTATATTCGCAATCCAAAACCAAAACATCGGGATATATGTAACGGATAAATACATTTTCAAACACCCTGACCCATCATCAGTCAATAATCATAAAGTATGTTTAGGTACTCAAGTCCCAAAAACTAATTTATAATGCAAAATGATTGTATGGACGGACGGCTCGAGACGTCAACTATATACCCGCCGACTAATATTGGGCGGTATAATAACCATATATCTATGTGTATACCTAACCAAAAACAATTGGGCAATGATTATGAGTCTGGATGTCTCATTAGGCAACGGTTATGAGCCTGGATGTCTCATTAGGCTATGGTTATGAGCCTGGTTGTCTGTTTGTCAAAGTAGGTTATCGATATGAGCCTGGATGTCTGATTAGGTTATGGTTATGAGCTTGGTTGTCGGCCCCCTTAGGGCAAAACATTTGTAATTTTTCTCAAACTTTTCGCGATATAAGTACCTTTTCTGACAATTTTATTGGTCGGCATCCATTCAAACTTCACAATGTCCCAATTTAATTATATATGTAACAATATTTTTGAAATATTACCTGACAAACGCTATTTAAATGATTAAACTAAACAAGAGTTTGACTAAACAAGACAGTGTCATTGCCAAAGACCATATCTGGGCTTCCAGCACTTTTACATAGGGTCCAAATATGGGCTTTCAGCACTGAACCAGTTAAAGAGGTACTGTACGCCATTTTCAATAAATTTCCGGTGATAACAACGATCTATTATCGATACTATATAGAAACATAAGTAATTTGAGTCCTGGCATGTAATCAAATTCATTCCTTCTGGTTATTTCTCATCTTGAATGATTGCAAGTAATGTTAATTTGCAACAATTAACCAAATAAAACTGAATTGGTCATGATGAATGACCGTTAACTGTTTACTGCTCAGACAATCCCAACTGAAGGTGACGCTATTCTCATTGAATTTCCGAACTTAATCCTGGAGCTTTACTGCTCAACAAGACTAAACTAAAATACTAATTGTATACTGTTATCACTTACAAATAGATGAAGTGAAATAAAGTGATGCATTCAGATGCATTGAGAAATGACATTCAATTCTTCATTCTGGTCTATCATCATACCAAACCACATCAAAATTCGACAACCGACACTTAACTTATATTGCAAAAGCTTTGTACGGACTGAATTTCATGAACTCTGGTAGGCATTAATAGTCACAACCCGTGATATTATGCATATTCGTTCCCCATTTCTGGTCCGTCACCATGCCATAGGGCATAAAAATATGACAACCGACTCTTGAGTTATAATGCAAAATGATTGTACGGACGGACGGCTCGAGACGTCAACTATATACCCGCCGACTAATATTGGGCGGTATAATAACCATATATCTATGTGTATACCTAACCAAAAACAATCCCCCCACCCCACCCCACCCCGGTGGAGAAGACTTAAAAGAGTTCTTTGGTCATCTACAAATAATTGTGGAACCCCTGACCTGTTTACCACTATTTACACTGGTCAATGTTCTCTGTCAGACACAACACACTCGATTTATTAAGGCTATAATGTGGTCTAGGGCGATTTGTGACATATAGTGTACCCAAGCCTTGAAATAGTGTGTCTGTCATTTGCAGAATGAGGTCCCCAGAGGGTGAATTTAGTGATGCTACCCTGCAATGTGGGCTAGCATCACCAAATTCACCCTCTGGGGACCTCATTCTGCTTACACCTCAGCAGAATGAGGTTCCCAGAGGGTGAATTTGGTGATGCTAGCCCGCTATGCGGGGTAGCATCACTAAATTCACCCTCTGGGGACCTCATTCTGCAAATGACAGACACCCTATTTCAAGGCTTGAGTGTACCTACACAATGCTTTATTATTGTTGTTAGATACTGAAAACACCAGGAAACGTCTGGAAATAGTTTATTTTTCGTTTTTTTCTGAGCTGTGTTTACCAATTAGTAAGACAGTTAACACAGTTATTGAAGAACTGCTAAAAAAAACTCTGAAATTTTGATTCCGGCTCATTTCCAATTTTATCATAAATAGTAGACACCTTTTGACGTTAGATAGTTCGTTTGAACCATAATTATCAGCAATTGACGGCGGATAATGCGTGTATCAATAGAAAAATATATGTTTAATTAATAATAAATTTGTCTAGCCTGCAGAGCGGTTCGCAAAAATACTATCCGCGACCATCTGTGGATACCAATCATAATTTCGGATGTCAAAGCCGCGGATCAATCTTGCGATGAGATGTCCCCAAACCGGATTGGGGATGTCAAAGATGCGGATGATATACTTCGCATTTTGACTGTTTCTGCTTGAAAATATCCCCATTATCATTCGGACAGGCCGACATATGGTCCAACTTTAGGGTGATTGTGCATGTGCAAGGGAGAAAAAAAGTTTATGTTTGTTTGTGTTTTATGTTCTAATGTCATATTACTAGAGTAAGCTATTCGGTGTTATTCGATATTATAGGCCTGGAACTGTACAACGAATGGAAAAATTAAATCAGTGTAAATCATGAGTTAGCAGGGATGTGGCTAGAGGGTCCCTGTTGGGGTGTTCACCTAGAGTTTCTTAATGCACCCCCTTTCCTGAACTTTTAGTTGCAGCCCTCCCCGTTAGGTTCGAGTTTTCATCGAATTTACAACGGGTTCTTCCAACTGTTGGATATGCCAACTCCTAAGTTTAGATTTTTTCATCTGGTGACCATTTCAGTTCACAAATTTGGCGGAAATTATTTAAATTATGTAAATATGCCGGTTTTTGTCTGAAAACAATTTACACACTAAATACTAAACAACTGTGAACCAATTTACGAACGAATACCCAGTCTGACGCCCCAACCAAGATACATGTGCGTCCATATATACAGCGAAATACACGAGGAAAAGCCACATGCACAAACCCTATACCACACAACAACAAACCCAACCCACAACACACCGACACCATGTGCACGTGTACACGATTTCTGATCTATATTGTTTGCATGTGCCACGATTATATATGTATGTACATGTATGTTTGTGTATTAATATTTATACTGTGTCATACCGAACACATCCGGCGATTGGAGAATAAATTCTGAGTCTGATTTTGTTTATATATATATATGTATACGTGGTGTTGTAGCTTGGTAAGCCCATGCTGACCACATGTGTTACATTAGTCGACTTCTTAACCACATCAGAATTATGGGTAACATTTCAGGATTTAGTCGGAAATATGGCTTGTTGCCATTCATCGGAAAGCTCTCACAGAGAGCTTAGACACAATAAAGAGGTGACATGCCCATCGACATCCAGATGAGAAGGCACACAACACAAGTGTGCCACACATAATACATTGTGATCATATATGTATGGACGTTTGTGGTTAAAATAGAATCGTCACAATATTATCTGATGACTCTTGAAAAAGCCAGACATTGTATAATTTGTAGCTATACGATATCTGTATATTCGATAAGATGATTCGGTTTCATTGTCGTGTAACGGTCTACTCGAGTGGAACGATTCATAAAGTCTGTAAAATAACATGATTATAACAAATCGTTGATACTTCGTAGCGTTTCGTCCTGCATGTGGGGTCTATATACAAACCCCAAGTATGTTAATACTAAACGAATATCTGGTTAGCTGCATGCATACGAACGACAGCATTCACGTGCGTGTGATCAAGGCATCATGTTATCATTCATTCACCTTTTTGGAATCGCAAATTTGAATGCTGAGATGGATTTTCAATTAATTTCAATTAAAGTCCAATCATAATAGATATGTATATACAATATTTCGAACATATTTCAGATAAACTTTGCGGTCCAATTGATGAGTCTCAGAAACACATAAAACACGCGAAAGCTCACTCATCGTAACTCCTTAAAGGTACTCAATCCGATAAAACTCCTCTCAATTACTATTTCAATGGCTTCGGGGGTCAAAAATATTTGATTCGAGTCGAGGAAGTCACCCATCAAAGCTCAGATTTGTTAGATATCGATTTTAGAAATCTATTATTTTTCATTATCGGGAATTCTTTCTGGCCCAGAAGACAGTCAAAATTTCGTTGTTATTACCACTTGATTGTAGAGTTATCCATCCTTGTCTGTTTGAATAGAGTTTTGGCGTAAAATCTCGAGCAGGTTACCAAATTGACGGCAGTTATTAGTACTCATCTCGAGCAATTAACAAATTTCAAAAATCAATATCTAATAACTATGAGCTTTGTTTGATGGGTTCCTCGACTCGAATCAAATATTTTTTACCCCCAAAGCCAAAGAAATAGTAATATAGGACCCTCTGATCGGATTGTTGTTGTTGGAATCTGTTGAGATGGGGACCCTCTTTACGGATTGAGTACCTTTAAGTGCTACGCATATTTACTGCACAGAAGATCCGGTTTTAGTGACATCTTGGTCTGCGAATTTGACATATATATCTGGACCAACAGTGGTCCCTCCATATTGCTTCATTGACAGATTCAGCTATATACCGCCACTTGTTTGGCAACGTGGAAGGCCAGGAACTATACTATTGGATGGATGTTCTCGAAAATTTGAGTGAGCAAAAGAAAAAACACTATTTGATAAAAAATTGCAAAAAAATAATAAATTGTTTGATCTGGGAGAACTGACTGACAGCGGGTGGTAAATACTCCTGCTTCGTGTGCGTACACATACGTTGTTCGTTGTTTTACGATGAGAAACAAACATATTCCCATATCATATACGTGAAAATGACTTTCCCATTCAGTCTGGTTTGGCGATACCTTCCAGGTTGGAGATACCACGTACACGGGGGGTGAATAATTTTATCTACGCCTTCCACGGCACAACAGAACATTTTCTTTGGACGCGCGATCCGGTAGTTCCGAGTGTTTGTATATATATAAACAATGTTCTGTAATGTTTTTGATGTTTGTTTACATAACAAAGCGTATATAACGTGGCAATAACATGCAATGTATGCGATATTTATGATTGGTATAAGAACAATAGCTGTTAATTATATACTATTTGTTCTGTTTATGGCGGTTTTAGCGGATGTGACTATTTTAACAGATATACCCACCGCGAAGATCGCCCGTATCTTTAAATCCAATGCAACTTTTTAAATAATTGGAGTGTTGTGTGCTCTTATAGGACTATCGCTAATAAATTTTGTACAAAGCGTAAATTACATTCGATTTTGACAATTTTGGCACATATATTATACAGATATGGTTTATGACTATTGACTATATATACATTGGTTGTGTATATTTCAATTTGGTACTAAATGGCGCAACTCAGTTATAAAAGTGTACATTGGAATAGTCTATTGTTCATTTGAAGGGGTTTTCCGGGGGGGGGGGGCAAGAAGACAACAGCTAATAAAAAATACAGAATGAGTTCTCTTTATTGAACGGCCACCTGGGTCGAACTTTTTGAGCCGAAAACATTGTGTCGAGTCCGAAAAAGTGGGTCTAAAAGAAATTCCCCCTCTGCTCGGTCGGAAAAAATAAATGTGGCAAATGACCAAACTCCATGCGGGGTTTACCTCCCTTGATGATTCAGAAAGGAAGTATGACTGGTGGGCTCTGGTAGAGATTGGCAAATGACCATGCCAACGTCTTTAGTAAGGTGGGATGAAATTAGGGTGATAAAATCCGGGTCAAAAGTTCAAAAATGCCACGAAAATAGTCCGAAAATAAACGGAAATTGTCCGTAACAAGTTCGAAGTTATAAATGGCAACCTCGGCCAAAATAATCTATTTGCTGGTATTCAGGGTATCGTGACATCCCTATCTGATTACTGGTATTCAGTGAGGGGTTGATACCCCTCTGTTTTGCTGATGTTCAGGATTCAGGGCCCATCAGGGGGTATGGGTGAAACTGGTAATCAGGGTGTAGCGGTTCACACCCTCTGTTAAATGGCACCCATGATTCGGGTGGTATGGGTTGAAACCCCTCTATGTTAACTGGTTTTCGGGATATAGGGTGGGGGGTTAATACCACTATCTCAGCTTAACTGGTATTCGTGATTCAACGGGTAGAGAATAATACCCATGTCTGTTAATTA
Source organism: Siphonodentalium dalli (assembly GCA_032622095.1). NCBI lineage: Eukaryota > Metazoa > Mollusca > Scaphopoda > Gadilida > Siphonodentaliidae > Siphonodentalium > Siphonodentalium dalli. Next base: position 56,223,594 of record CP136062.1, on the reverse strand, counting down.
GTATTCAGGATGTAGCGGTGACACCATCTCTGATAACTGGTATTCAGGATTTATAGGTTAGTGTTTGACACCCCTATCTGTTAACATATAGGGGTGTCAAACCTTCAGAATTCAGGGTAGGAGGTGACACTCCTCTCTGTTAACTGGTATTCAGGATTTATAGGGTAGTGTTTGACACCCCTCTCTGTTAACTGGTATTCAGGATTTATAGGGTAGTGTTTGACACCCCTCTCTGATAACTGGTATTCAGGATTTATGGGGTAGTGTTTGACACCCCTCTCTGTTAACTGGTATTCAGGATTTATGGGGTAGTGTTTGACACCCCCTCTCTGTTAACTGGTATTCAGGATTTATAGGGTAGTGTTTGACACCCCTCTCTGTTAACTGGTATTCTGTATTCGTGTGGGTATAAGGTGATACCCCTCTCTGTTAACTGGTATCCATGATCCAGAGGGTTGAATATGGCGATACCCCTCTCTGTTAACTGGTATTCAGGATTTAGGGGTGTGGGGTGTCACCACCAGGATTCATAGGGTCAGGATGTGACATCCCTATCTGTTAACTGGTATTCCGGGAGTAGGGGTGACACCCTCTCTGGTAATTGGTATTCAGCATTCAGGACTTATGTGATACCCCTCTCTGTTAACTGGTATTCAAGAGTGACCCCCTACAATTTGTTTAACGAAACAATCATTTGTAACCAGGACGAGATACCATGGTAAGTAACACGAGATACCAAACATAATTACAGAAACTCGGCGATAATTGCCGGAAACGAAATTAATATTAGGCTATTAAATACACCCGCAGCAAGCACCATGCAGGAATACTCAGAACGTCCGTTCATATAGTCCACACAGACGCATATACGTACCCGGGGTATAACCAATCCAATGCATATTCAACCAATTAAATACTTACCCTAGTTTTAAAGAAAATTTATCTCTGGATTGAAAAGAGTCATTGTTCGGGAAATTGATTGGTTCGAAGTTTACTATCTTAGAAAGATCTGGATAGTTTTGATGCAATAATGTAGCAGCAATTAATTAGTCCCATGATAAAAACCACGGGTTAATCGGTGTGCGGTATTATCTGGCAAGCACCGATTCAAGTATGGGACATTTCCGGTGTTATAATTAAACAGACCACTGAACGGACAGGCGGACAGGCGGCCTTAAAATCGAGTAAACACTATTGATTGGGCAAGCTGCAAAACAGAGTTCAGTTTCCTCGCTACGCTGCCGGCATGTGTATTTTCTTACTTATATCTAACATTTTTATTGAAGCGTTTTGTCAGTTACAATTCATTCTGGCTTGATCTAGACAATTTTCAAATGAATATGGACAGTTCAGTTTCTCAGAATAATGCAGAATGAATTGTAACCTACAACAGTCTCAAATAAATAACTGTGACATTTCTTCACATTACGTATCTAGGTGCGGGCAGCGGTAAGTTCTGTGTAGGGGACTGAACTCTGCATGGAGCTTGTTGATTGGGTTTGGTTTGTTGACACGTGGCGTCGTGTCATTACGCGGAGAGATTCCTGTTTCGCCTGGGCGCATGGGTGTTTTATTTATAGAATGGGGATGTTTGGGAGGATTAAAAGTCGAACTGCGACCAGAGGCCGAGTCCGATAAAAGGTGTATAGTTGGGAATTTCAATTTCGTTTATTGTCGTTAATTAGCATTATGTCAATAATGTTGATTTTTGGTTTGTTATAAGCTATGCCAATTACGAATAAAAGAAATGAAAAAGATAAGTTGTAAGTCTTATATTTCAACTTTTATAGACCAATATATTTTATATTCTATAATTACATTCATGGGTATATAATATATGATCTTGAGCGCGTTACCATTCTGACATTGGTTTTCTTGTGTCCCATCGATACGATAGTCACACCACATTGTGACTGCCATCACACACACAGCGCGAGCTGTTCTCACATTTATTTTTGTATTAAAGATACATAATCCGATTAGGCGCCCCTCAATTACTATTCATTTGGATTCGGGGATAAACAATATTTGATTCGAGTCGAGGAACCAACCTATCAAAGCTCAGAGTTATTAGATATCGATTTTTGAAATCAATTATTTTTCACCATCGATACTGTTTAGTAGCCCAGTAAAAAGTCGACGAGCCGACGGTCTCGGACCAACTTGCGGATGAAGATGGATAACTCTAAAATCAAGAGGCTTTGTGTTGACAATAAGGCCAAATTTCGTCGAACAACATGTTGATAAATAACACGTTTCGGGCAATTTTATACGATAGTTGACGGTGGTTATAGCATTATTTTTGGGCAATTAATCGATTCTGATAACTGAAGCGGCATTACTAAAAATGTTGTTATTGTTTTAATCTGATTATATGGGGACCATCGAATCGGATTGAGTACCTTTAAATACCCTTGTCGGTTACTATTCATTCTGCTTTATTCTGAGAAACAATATAACCTGTCAATATTCATTTGAAAATGTTCTGATACAATCATGTAGCCTAACATCAACTACGGAATTAGGTGCTTCCAAGAGACTTCCATCAACAACTGGAATAGACTTCCAATGGACATCCGGAATTGTGCTACTTTCCCCAAATTCAAGTCAAAACTTAAGACTCACTTGTTCGAGATATGCTTCAATCTGCCAAAAAAAGGTGTTCTTCGATAGCTGTTTACCAGAGTCTGTTATGTGCGTGCGAGTCTAGACCGTTTAACCCATATATTAACTTTTACTTTCACCATATAATTTTAGCTGTGATTCAATCGTATATCTTCGTGTATTTTAAATGGTCTAGCTGTTATTATTGCCTTACTGCGGTTGATTATTAGGTTAAGTTGGTATTATCTAGTTAGGTTGTTTATATATAATTTGATCCATTCGTGCATTATTATTTTAGGATGTGTGCCATGTTTGTATTGTAAGCGCATTGAAACTAATTTATTGTATAATGCGTTCTAAATGTATCTATAACTAGAATGCACTCAGAGAGATGTCAACGTGCGCAAAAATGTAAAGTAAACAATAATTAAAAAAATAATTTCACTGTATTTTACTTAATTTATTTAATTTAATTTAATGTTAGCAAAAAAAGACAATTACCATTTCTCATTTCATAATAGATAAAAGGCAAATTACTATATTAATCATTTAAGTAATTAAAACCAATTCCATGTTGCCGAAAGGATGAGACTTTAATATCGATTACATTTTTTTCAGCGGCATAGTTTGATTTTCATTTTCCGATAGTCAAAGTTGACCAAAGGAGCAATTATAAGAAATAATTAATACTATTTGTGTAAATATTGATAGCAGCCAATATGCAACAATAAAAATCAATAATTAATCAATAATTAATCAATAACGATCATTTTATGTAATAATAAACACTTCAAACGGTGTTTGTGTCAACAAATGCGTTTTATTTTGTGTTACGTCATTCGTCGTATTTGACCCGGAACTCGGCTGTAGGTTAGGCTATTCAGCCTATTGCGTCGAATTACGAAATCGCGTTTTGAATGTCTCTCTTTCCCCGCACGATAAAAAGAGGTCTTCGCACGAACCAAAAATGATAAAACTTCCCAATTATAAGTAAAAATACCCAAAATGAAGGAGTCTATGTAGGTCCCGAAGGAGTCTATAGACTCTTTGATGTTGAGTTCGAATGGAGAAAATGTAGGTCGATCTATTTTTGTCATTACTCTGACGTATTTTGACCTGGGAGAAAAAATCGAAATCGAGGCTCACTACGAGCATGCCAGTTTTAAATATAGAAACAGGGAATCCCGACAAATGGCGATATCGGCGACAAACAAATAATCGAAAACAACACATAAAATAAACATAGCAAAAACGCGGCACAGTAAAAATGTCAGAACGCCACGAGGTTTTACGTCGTTTTTGGTGACGTAATGGAGTGAAACGGAGTAGGGTGACACCAACCTACGAATCTGTCTCATCGCCATACTGTTGCGCGAGCGCACGTAATAACTAGAATGCACTCAGAGAGATACCAACGTGCGCAAAAATGTAATAAAAAATAATTTAAAAAATAATTTCACTGTATTTTACTTAATTTATTTAATTTAATTTAATGTTAGCAAAAAAAAGACAATTACCATTTCTCATTTCATCACAGATAAAAGGCAAATTACTATATTAATCATTAAAGTAATTAAAACCAATTCCATGTTGCCGAAAGGATGAGACTTTAATATCGATTACATTTTTTTCAGCGGCATAGTTTGATTTTCATTTTCCGATAGTCAAAGTTGACCAAAGGAGCAATTATAAGAAATAATTAATACTATTTGTGTAAATATTGATAGCAGCCAATATGCAACAATAAATATCAATAATTAATCAATAATTAATCAATAACGATCATTTTATGTAATAATAAACTCTTCAAACGGTGTTTGTGTCAACAAATGCGTTTTGTTTTGTGTTACGTCATTCGTCGTATTTGACCCGGAACTCGGCTGAAGGTTAGGCTATTAAGCCTATTGCGTCGAATTACGAAATCGCGTTTTGAATGTCTCTCTTTTCCCGCACGATAATAAGAGGTCTTCGCACGAACCAAAAATGATAAAACTTCCCAATTATAAGTAAAAATACCCAAATGAAGGAGTCTATGTAGGTCCCGAAGGAGTCTATAGACTCTTTGATGTAGAGTTCTGATGGAGAAAATGTAGGTCGATCTATTTTTGTCATAACTCTGACGTATTTTGACCTGGGAGAACAAATCGAAATCGAGGCTCACTACGAGCATGCCAGTTTTAAATATAGAAACAGGGAATCCTGACAAATGGCGATATCGGCGAAAAACAAATAATCGAAAACAACACATAAAATAAACATACCAAAAACGCGGCACAGTAAAAATGTCAGAACGCCACGAGGTTTTACGTCGTTTTTGGTGACGTCATGGAGTGTGACACCAACCTACGAATCTGTCTGATCGCCATACTGTTGCGCGAGCGCACGTAATAAGTAGCGTACAAAATTTGTCCGCCGACAACTCCTATACGATAGATCGAGTTTCATTCGACGTAAATCTGACCGCCATTGTGGCGCCATTTGGATTTGGGGGACTTTTATTTGGATGTTCTTCGCCTCAGTGTTCCCAACTCACAATAGTAAGCATGTGTGGAGCTGTCGTGGCAATAACGCTCACTGATGTTAAAATCAGCGATTTTCGGCGATTTTTCTATTTCTGGTGGCCATTTTGGCCGCCATCTTGGGTTTGGTTGAATATTCATCAACTCAGGTATAAGAGGAATCCTAGCTCGAGTATCTCCTGCAGAATATATATGCATTGTGTTGTTATGATAGCAATAACATTCATTGATTCGAAACAGACATCGCGTTACTAGCGTCGCTTCGTCTTTGGCCGGATTATACCGGCATTTGGGAAAACGTGATATCGGACAAAAGTATCCAGCAAGGAGTGTATATTATGGTCCCTGTGAGTCCCCAATGACTCTACTATACGATAAATGTATAAGATCACGCCAAGATGGCCATATTCCCTACAGAGACAAACGAAATGTGGTGAAATGTCAGAAAATAGCAAATTTTCACATTTCGGCGGCCATATTGGCTTTTGGTGCCGGATTTGTGGCTAAGTTGTAAGGGTTGTATATGAGCATAACGAATCGAGCGGAAAACAAGACCGCATGTGATATAATCTTACTATAACGGCGATCAAAGAGACCTGGTGCATTTAAAACAAAATGGCCACCATGATGGACGCCGTCTTGTCTGGAGTCTCCGCGGCCACTTTTTTTTCTTGTTAACAACCGAAAAACATTAGTGGAGACATTAAGAAAGAAAATTAGTGGGGGTGAAGTTAAGCCATTCATGGGAGGGGGGGGTGCAGAGGTCGACCAATATCTCCTGGACTAATAGATTAGATACCTCGCCGCGAACCCAGATTACATATTGTTTACTTTATAATTCTTGGAGTATTGGATGTATTTGGTAGGTCCTTCATGTAAGAATACACGAGATTTAGAAAAAAACCTGTTAGAATTAAATCACAAGCAAAAATATAGTTATATACCCTGGATTAATTAATAACTATGATAAACAAATATAAGACAATACGATGCAAATGGCGTGTATTTCAGTCAATTACATTGTTATGGGTGTGTACTGAATACAGAACCGCACAGGAATGTGCATCACGTGAATGTTATTGCACACTAATTTGTGCCGAAAGTTACGATTCCAGACATATTAGGCTATTATGGTGTGCTACATCAAACGTTGTGTGAATATGCACATCAATGAATGGGCGGTTTTGTACATATATTCGCATATTGTGTGCTATTTTATGGAATATTATAATTCCCCTCTCTTTCCATTGAGTTGAACTAATTAACTACAATTACTCTTGTAATAGTCAGATGCACAACTGTGCACATCTTCTATTATAAGTTGTATCAGGGGGGTGGTCGGAAAAAATGTTGATTTTTTACTTTCGACCCTTGTTGGGACCCACCCACCACCGCGTCCAAATTTTGTTCCGTTTTCGGCAGTTTTTTTCGACCGTTTTTGGACACCCACCCCTTTTAACACTGAAACAGAGATTTGCGGGGGGAAATTCACTGTAAACAGCTGTATATGAATTTATGTGCATACTATTTGTCATGGATGTTAAAGGTGCTCAATCCGAACAGAGGGTCCCCATCTCAACAGATTCCAACAACAACAATCCGACCAGAGGGTCCTATATTACTATTTCTTTGGCTTTGGGGGTAAACAAATATTTGATTCGAGTCGAGTACCTTTAACGATATCATTGGGCTGAGAAAACTATTCATTTCTTTTGTTTAATCCAAATACTTTGACTGAGAAATTAACATATTTTTGGGAATTGGAATTGTTGCTTTTTTGTGGGTTATAGAACCAATGTTCAGACTGATATGCTTCCTAGCTCTCGGTGAAAGGGCTTCTTTTTTAAGGATGTCCCCGTAGCCGAGGTGGTTATAGACAGAACACAACGCGCATCTTAATCGAGAATCTTTTATCGAATGAGTTGCGGATGGCGCAAGGATATATTTCGCGAGAGCGTAGCTCGAGCGAAATATAACTTTGCGCCGTCCGCAACGAGTTCGATAAAAGATTCGAGATTATGATGCAAGTTGTGTTCTGTATTTATTCTACACCGTTCAGTCAGATAAGTTCAATCCATGAATGTCATATCCATTGTTACTATAGCAACCTTTATTGTGATTTAAGTCTGACAAATAGCCAGTAATTATGGGGGGATCACCGGAAGCGGGTGATCGACGTAATTTACGTCATCTTTCTTGGCGACAACGTCAACAAGAATAGTTCCGGCTTGTATTGCACTAGCGGTATACACTACTATGTATTCAATGGCTGGGATTCCTTTGAATACATGTACCTCACGTCAATGGGTGTGGAATAAAGGTTGTGGATAAGATCATCACAGTATGGGCTAGACCGATTTTCAAGCTTGATTTGGTTTGAGGGACATCTCAATATACATCTCAATGTATACCATTCCGATCGACACATGGCCATTTCGATAAGAAATGAGAATTTGTTCGCGCTCACTGAGTTAAGCAAATATGAAGCAATGAACACTCATAGTCTCATACTGACTCTGTGCCTCCATAACTCTGATATATATAATGTGGTGATTTTTTTCAAGATATTTTATTTCAACCATAATCCCAATATATAGGGTAAAGGGGATTCGAAATTGAGGAAACCCCAACCACAAATGTTTCCTTTAGTCTGATAGTAATTAACACGTCATAATACTCTCCTTGCTGCCAATTAAGTAGCCAATTATACTTAATGTATGTTATTGAACAATCGTCATTCTAGTGAAACGGAATGAGTTTATCCCGCTGTCTTCCGATCATCGAATCAGTTTATCCCGCTGCCGTCCGATTGACGAATAGATAATTAGAGCCGATTAAGACTTAACAACAAAGAGTAAATATAAGGGTATGGCACATATTAAAATTATTTATATATTAACAGAATACAAGAACTAGAGCGCGGGGTGATCGGACGTGTTTATTTCACCACGCGAGTGCCAGTGTTGCCGGTAGCTGAGGACAGGATCTGTTCTATCATTTTTAAACTTTGTTATTTCTGTTATTTCTTGAACATAATTTAAGCCGATTGTTATACCTGAGCGGCGATGGCGTATCCACGAGGAAAGTGTTTGATTCTGTATGGTGTGCTCGTCAGTTTTCTTCTGCAGAAAAGTGGTAAGAAAAGTCGTATTGCTTTATAATAATTAATTTAAAAATGCATAACCAGATTAAGCGCCCCTCCATTACTATTTATTTGGATTCGGGGGTAACAAATATTTTATTCGATTCAAGGGACCGACCTATCAAAGTTCAGAGTTATTAGATATTTTTCACCAACGAGACTTATTAGTGGCCAGTAAAAAGTCGATGAGCCGACTGTCTCGGACCAAATTGCTGATGAAAATGGATAACTCTAAAATGAATAGGCTTTGTGTTGATAATAAGGCCAAATATCGTCGAACAAAATGTTGACAAATAACACGCTTCGGGCAATGTTATACTATATAGTTGACAGTGGTTCTGAGTGGTTAGCAATCGGATTGAGTACCTTTAACCAAAAACGAAAAGCGCCGCGATATATTCAACTTCTTTCGAAAATATTATCCCTCGATATACTGTCTCCAAGATACACATTACGAGCAATATGGGAAGATACATTGCAGCTGAACGGGGCTTCAAAATAGAAGTAGCTTCCTACAAATCCCAACCGCGCGCGTATAGCAATCAGTTTAAACAACAATTTTGACTATCATATACACAATGCTTTAATGGTCAGACGCACGTTTTGCCAAAATTTCCTGGTATTTCAAAATGGATTTTCTCAAAATCTGTCTGGAATTTCTTTGTGAAATTTGGTACAAGTGATTATTGTGACACAACATTTAAGAACCTTCGAGTGGCTTCGACCCATTGGGTATTATAATCTCATTTAATTAACTTATTTTGAATGAAAAATAGTTAAAATTTCACTGTTTTTAGGTAACAAGAACTTCTGTAAAATAGATATTTTTCAAAAGTGCAGTTCATATATCCATGATATCATATCTGAAAATCATGAGATGAGACTTAATTATTCCTGATTTGTGAAAATTTAATGATTATTTTCATTTAGAAAGGTAACTACCTACAAATAATGTTCTACATTTGAAAATGTTCATGTCATGCCTGTTGATCAATGAAAAATTGGGCTGAGATGAGTTGTGGGTCATGGGTTCATAACCAAGTTAAGCTGACCGCCATACATCTTAACACTGGCCTAAATCCAGTTGATTGCTCCCTGCTTGAGAGGACAACACTGTATATCAACAGTTGTTTTCATTGGGCTGGAATATTTGTGACTGCTTTATTCTTTATCATAATATATATGGGGTATGGCACTATATTATGCAATTAAAAATCTAACTAAACATTAAGATACAAATGAAGCCTCGGAGCCTCCTCTCATGGAGCCAAGACTATTTGGTTATTTGAGTGTGAAATTAATTAATTATTCTAGCTGTACTTGGTACCCAAAGGGACAAATAAAAGAAGAAAATAATAATTTCAAACTCTGAAATGTATAAAAAATCCATTGTTTTTTGTCGTCTCTTAATAATTGCTCAGATTCCATATACAATGAAGATGATTATTTGTTAAATTCAAGATTTTTCACCAGATATATCCAGAATTTGTTTTAGGAGAAAATCTCTTGCCATTTTTGCAAAACATGCGTCTCCCCATTAAAGGACGACAGCGGAAACTTTATATACTCGATATGGCTTTTGAAAATATGAGAATAACTCTTGCAAATATTTACGAACCAAACGATGATAACCCAGATTTTTATGTTCAACTCAAAAACTAAATTATTGATATTGGCAATACCCATATTATCATTTGTGGGCACTGAAACTTAGCCCACGATCAAACATGGACTTATAATTTACAAACATATAACCAAAAAGCATCAAAACAGTGAACACACATGTCGACAGACTCGAACTTGTAGATGTATGGAGGCTTAATAATGAGAACGAAAAGCGTTTTACTTGGATGATACGACACCCTATTAAAATGGCACGACTTGATTATTTCCTTATATCAAATGACCTAATTAGTATCACAGGAACGGGCCCGGAAATCTTACCAGGATACAGATCAGACCACTCTATCATTACATTATCTTTATCGCTGAATAATACCAAGAGGGGCCAGGGTGTTTGGAAATTCAATACTTCACTATTACACCGATAAAATACGTGCATGATGGCCCGAATGTGTGCACTTAGGTCTATGTAAATATGTTATTAACATGAAGGGTAGTCTTTGTTGATGATAAAACTTGTCTTTCTGTCGTATTGTGTTTTGTTCTTGAGTTCTTTGTAAAAAACAAATATGTATGTTTATCCACTCTTCGTTATCGGAGGATTAAAGATATATATATATATTATAAAATCGAATAAATGCAGATATAAATACAAACGACGTGATGAATATGATTTAACCTCTAGCAGCTGCGGAATTACCAAAAAAAATAATTCTAGATGCAATTCTTTTTAACATCAGAGGCAAAACAATGACGTATTCGGCTAAACGCAAGTGTGCGAGAAAAGAAACTGAAAGTTCATTATTAAAAATAAAAAACGAACTTGAATCTTCCATGGATAAATGTTCAGTTGATTCAAATCAGAAAGACAGTACAGGTAACAAATTCAAAATATCGACAAGAACTATGTGAAACGAGAACGGAAGCAACCAAAGGAAAATTTTTGTATCAACACATATACCATGTGCCAATGCATTCTCTTATATATGCGAGTCGACCATAGGTCGCTTCGCAAATATAAGAGAATGCATTGGCCTAACAATTATTCATCATTTGTTATTATTTTTTACAATTTTTTACAATTTTAATAATTTTTTCTTATATTCTTTAACAGACTTATTTTGTAGGTTTAGTGCCAGGGAATCTTACGTTTTTCATGGGCATCAAAATTATTACTATGAATACTTGGTGATAGTTTTGAGTTATAACATGCCCCTAAGGTTTTATCCAGTTTGTTTTTAAATTCGCTATAGCATGCTTAAGCATACCCAAACTAAATTCAACCCAAAACAATCGAAAAAAAAAAGGTTAATGGAGGCAAGATATATGGCGGATACATGGGGACATATATTCTTTAACAGACTTATTTTGTAGGTTTAGTGCCAGGGAATCTTACGTTTTTCATGGGCATCAAAATGGATTGAGCAGGTAGAAAAAGGACGAAATACTTTCTGAATTTTATCATTTTTAATATGTGTTAAGCCAATGTGTTAAGCCAATGCATTCTCTAACATATGCGAGGCGACCTATGGTCGACTCGCATATATAAGAGAATGCATTGGCACAGGGCCGTTTTGTTGCAACTCACAAACCAAAATGAAATGTTATATGAAGCACGTAAATTCTACCAAACCTTGTACTCGTCAAAAGAAACTATCAACTTCGATTACAAATCGATATTGGATCGTGATGCATAATTATCCAAGGCCATCATGCGAGGCATCCCAAAGTATGGAAGGGCCGATAACTCTAAATGAACGAACGATGGCACTTAAACAAATCTAATAGATGCGCATCCTTTAGTAAAGTCGCTTATGTCCGATTTTTTTAAAATTCTTAAGTTCGTTATTGTTGGATTTCATGATAAAATATGATTGTGACATAAAATATATGAGAATCCTTTTGTAAAGTGTATGGTTTAACGCCATGTTATATTAATATATCAAATTTGTCCTCCCGATCAAAGATGGCCGCCAATATGGCGACCGGAAGCAGGAAAATTAATGAATTTCCATAGAAGTCGCCTACATCATTTCCGATTGTATCGAACTGGTGACGATTAGAGAACACATCTCTCAGCATTCTTGATAACGAATCACTTAGGCGTCAATATAATTGATTTCTTGGATCATAACCATGATTTTCTTCTCCAAATACGATAGTTTAAAGGAAGTGGTATGAATTTACGCCAAAATATACTTTTTTATTTTCTAACTATTTCCTTAAAGAAAATTGGAATTAATCGGTATTGGAAATGAATGGGATCATTACATAATGTATCTACATCCAACTGGTTCCAGATATTGTCAACTTAATCCAAGATGGCTTCAAAATGGCGGCCAAAATTCGATAATACGCAAATTTTAGCCTCTTTCACCCAATTACGTTTCTGTCACGTAGAAGGAGAATGAAGTAGACTAATTTGCTTTTTCCAAATAAATAATCGGCATGTTATGAAACATTCATAGTAGTTGTCTTATCGAAATGACTCAAAATGCGAGTTCATATGACAATTATTTTCTAAAATAAATTCGCCGAACATTATATTTGTTTATAATTCAAATAACATGTCCACTAAAGGAGAGCGATATTTCGGTGTTAGATATATGAATGAATGTACTCCTATTTAGGTAATCCGAAGTTATTAATATCTTATTGTAATCGAGATGGCCGCCAATGTGGCGGTAATATATCCCACCATGTAAGAATTACACATCTGCAAATCGTTATCGTACATGGGCTTTCGGTGAGAACGTATTATTCACTATATAAAACCGAAATATATGTTCAAGCAAGATAAGTATATGGACTTGTGCCAAATTCGATTCTGATATTATATGAATATTTTAATAGAGACCAATATGGTATGTGGAGAGAATAATGAAGCTGCCAACTTCAGGCGCTGTCAGCTATCGGAGCTCAAATGATGCATTTGATCGCCATACGTCCATGCATATCGATAGCGATTGAGTATATCTACTCGTATACTAAAAGGTCTATCGACGGTCTCAATCAGATTACTGTGTATACATAACAGTAACTGGCTTAAACCAGGAGATCGTCCGGAGCCTTATTCGGATAGTATAGCTATACTTAATCTTGTCCATTTCACCATGGTACATGTATACCGCCGGTTTTCTGACATAATAGCCACACAAGCCCAGTCTTCGTAAAAATGGATCCTTGTATCGGTACTCTTGGTAATTGGAATGGAAAATCGACACAAAATAATTGCTTCTACTATTCTGGCAAAGATATATCTGGAGGAAGAAATGTTGATGATTGCCTTATGCTTATGCTTCTTGTCACCAGTTCATACTAAGTACCGGTACCACGTGTGCATTAATATGACGACCAAGATTGTATCGTGATAAATTTGAACCAGATCTCAAGCAATATATTCACTTGTATTACAGCGATATTAGCTTATTTTTTATTACTACATGTATGCATATAATTAGTTGTCTCATATACAAGTAGCGCTGATGTGTTTCTGGACAATCACACTCTCGTTAGATGGGGTGAATGTAAAATGATTCCCGGAAATGACTCGCATAAGCCTGCGCAGTTTAATGTCGAATCCAGTCCACGATGAAACGTATACTTATTGTTGTTGTATTGGTGGAAGGTCTATCTGATCAAACTGGATTTTTATCAAGTGAATATGTATGGAGCTCTTCGTACAATAACCGCCCCATGACCGTTTAGACTTCTGCTGGTTGGGGTTGATTATCATGATGCATGAATGCAGCATGATATATACAATTTATGGGGTATAGCCAGACTGATCTGATAACTCCTAGTCGAACATAATTACAACAGTTTGAGGAATTATGATATAGATGGAGTGGCATATATAATATGATCTGAAAGATGCCATTGTTGTTGTTGTTGTCAGAATATTCCTCCGTTATATCGGAGCACCCTGTTGACAGGTAATGTCTGTAAATTGTTGAGTTTATCCTCTGATTGTATCCTTGAATAATCACATTATAAAAGCACAATAAATCACATGTTTGATGAGTTAGTGGAGAGTTAGTATGAAGATAATATATAAGAATTTAACAAGTCTTGGCAATGATTAGATCAGATTGAAACTGTGATGGCACAGGCAATTGGCTATTGTTGCATTTGGATTTTGCCTTTCCTAATGTGGTGTAATTCATAAATCATAGCCCTACTGATACTCTCAATCGGATCAGTAACTCTGCTAATTTCCTGTGTAATGGAGCTGATCAGTGGGTGAGAGCAATCCAACAGAAATTGAGTCAATAAATTGTTATCAGTGTCATGATTTGTTCTGCCCGCAGTCTATTGAAGTTATCTTCTAGCACTTCCTTCAATTCATCTAGATTTTTCTGTCCGGCAGTGGATAGTTCATCGCATTCCAGTAGAAAATGCTGCCTTGTTTCAGGTGATTGGTTGCATAGGAGACAGGCAGGAGCCACGTTGAACTGATGGAATCTATGCCCGTTGGCTTGAAGGGTGTAAGTCCCTGTCATTAATTTATCTTTGACTGTAGCTCTAGCAACTTCAAATGTTGATTTCGGAACTGAAGACCATAGTTGGTGAGGATTCATTGTTGGGTTGTCTTGAATGTTGAGGTACTTCAATTATGTCAATTCTTGTATGACTTGTGTCCAGAGTGATTGGTGATAGCTATCAACTGCCTCCAGTAACTGTTTTTTTCCTTTGGGTCTTGCTTGGTGGACATTCTAATAAATCAAAAGCTGTAGGAAGTGATAATTTATTTAAGAGTTTTCTGATTTGAGAGAACCAGCTGTTGCTATCCAGGTCTTTCATGATTATCTGCCTCCTTGCCAGATGGTATTCTGGAGAACCAATTCTTGAGATAGCTCGGTGAAATAAAGTGAGAGCATTCTTTTCAATTGTAGCTGTGATCGGTAGCTGTCCAAGCAGTATGTAGCTTGCTAAAGTAGAACATCTTTTGGGGAGGTTTTGTATCTGCTTCAATAGGTTCACTTCATAGCTAGTCATACGTCTTACGTCAGAACAATTCAGATTCATTACCTCAAGGCCATAGATAATCCTCAGTCTCCCAAAGAGGAAGACCGACGATTATTATAGTGAACCATGGCCACCTTCATAGTTACGCGTGCTAATTCAACTTCCTTCATTTCCTTTGGTTCATGATAACGTTCTGGTCCGGCACGAGCTGCTATTAACTCCAACTATTACTTCACATTTTGTTGTAAGAAGTTAGTGGACTACTTTGCCCCATTATGTCATTCAGTATTCAGAACCTGGATTCCAGATTATATTGGACATAATAAATCAAACAGATGACATGACACCAGAAGACCCATCACTACCCGTTTCCCACCCATCTATTTTTGGCTCATAACTATTACGTTTACCATTCACATTATTTCACAATCTAAACTGCAGGGTTGGATATGCAGAACAGTTGCGCGGTCCCTGTTGAGTTCGATAAACGTCAAAATAATCATTAATCAATTGGGACCGGCAGCAAAATCATAACAATTGCAATAACCACTTTCCTGCTGAACTGTACAAACGCAATGCATTGTCCCACTAAACCTCTGCCTAAATCATAGAAATTAATTTGCTGTATACTATCAATGGTCCATAACATTCATACTGTCTTCATACCAAGACATCTTTCGTATTCAATTAACCGACAAGACAAGAACCAGACACACACTTCGCCTGGTGTCGGGCATCGAGCCTGGTGCACGATAATGTTCATTTTCAACTGAATAAACATGTCATGGGATGTAAATAACCTATAGTAACGTCACATAAGGACTTCGCACATGGCATGAAAGTGGTTGGACTACTTTGTTGAATATCATCATCCACAATATTCACAATATATCGCTTTAAAGATATTGATACTGATACGGGACGCTACCCCTTATACGAATATATTATCCACCTATGGGGGTCTATTCTATTTTGATATGTCGTGGTTATCAATACGATTTGAACCTGCCAAGTTCAGCAAAACGAGGTTCAAATGGTGTTACCGTGCAAATTTAATTCAAGGTTACATGGCATCTATCAGTGAGACAAGCAGGCCACATAACAGCCATATAATTAATTCTACTATTGTTTGTGTTTTGTAAACAATGATGTGTTGTTTCTTGCTTGCCAAGAATAATGGTATATGTGAGAAGTACAATCCCCACCTCATATATACCACAATAAATAGTTATGTATTGCTATCATATATGTTACACTATAGGCATTTTCTACTGAGGAGATGTCACGAACTAACACCAAAGCTTATCTGCACCATCAATTGTATTTGATATGGTAACCACCATTATTTCTCAATTAGTACTCTGGTCTAGAGTATACAACAGAAGGCTAGACATTGCGATGGTAATATTTGTCCCTCAAGCTAAGATGGAGGTCTACACATACTTTCTAATTTCACATAGAGAATTGGATTTTCTCTTCAACTCCCACCTCACTTAGAATCAGGAAATTTAAAGAGATGACACGTATGCAGTATAGGACATCCGTTAATTTGCATAATAAATTAAAGCTATGCGCATTTGCTGAAAAGTAGCCGACTAACTCGTGATTGAATGCCAGGGCGACATTTGGTGGTGTAACGAACACTGACTTTTGTATTTTTACTGCCATCTTGGTAGCCATTTTGGATGAAATTGACCAGTTCTGTTGAAGTTTGATAATAATTCCGTATGTGGCACGAATATTACCTCTCACTGAATTCCGCTCATTTCTTGAATATATTGCTAGAATATCGGAATTGATTTTTGATAAAATGCAATAATTCGGTTGTCTAAAGTGGGTTTTTGACAGATCGAACATGTTTTGTACAATAAAATTGATGCACTACACTGCTGAAGTAATAAAAAAACACTGAATTGTCACAATTCGCAGTCGCTACCAAAAGGAAGATCATTTACATGAGATTCTTGAAAATCGCAAAATTGTTGATTTTCTGGTGCCATTTTGGAAACCATCTTTGACTAGAATAACATTTTTCCCGTGAATTTGGGTACTTGTACTTTGAAAACTACTATTGGTGAATTGTCCTTACTGAAAAAATGTATAACAAGTAAGAAATATGCGCAGAATACATCAGTTCTTATGACAACCCTACATCTGAACTCAACTGACAATGACGTCATCTTTGTGACGTCATAATTCCCTCCAGTCGCGGACCCATGAAGTCTAACAAACTTTTTCTGACAAAGTAAATGACACGCTATCATAATATCACTGTCTCTGCATTTGTTCAAAAAATTCCCACGGAAGTACATAAGCGACTCTACTACTTATGAGTTCTGGAATATTTCTGGCCTGAGCTGGATCAAGTGATTCAAGTCCTGTGCGAATCGCTAAATGGATCCACGATCATTCGATGATGGTGAGCTTTCTAATACACAAAACAATTAGGCCTGAGAACAATTATTCGAAGAAAAAAAGAATGACACCTCCACAAAAACTGGAGGCCGATCAACTTATTGAATGTCACATATAAATAGCGTCATCGTGTACAGCAGAAAGACTGAAACGTGTCCTGCCTGACTTAATTACTCAAGACCAAAGCGGATTTATTAAAGGTCGATATATTGGCGATAACAATCGAATTAGTTTATGATCTCCTATATATTTTGAGACTTCCCTATATGTGTATATTTATTTGTCCTTTATAGACTAGAAAACGGCTGCACCGATCGAGACCAAATTTCCCATCTAAGGGTAAAACCCCACGGGAATGGTCGTCGCGGCGTTTTGGAGAAGCTCAGAGCACCCGTTCTCCACTCTCAGTCACAAAAACGGCACTGCGGAGTTAATCGCGTTGATAGTTAAAGAGCGTTCGTATCCGTAGTGTCGTTGATAAAGAGCGTATGTGTGTAATGTGATTCTTACGTCTGGGTCTGGGCGTGTGCGTGTAAGACTGTATCCAGACATGAGCGTGTTGTGTGACGTACTTAGGGCTTCCTAGGAACGGCGGAGATTTTCATCGGGTCAGTTTTTCAGCCCGAGGTGATCTTCACCTTGAAACGGGTACCCACAAATGATATATATGTGTGTATCCTTTATAGACTCGAACCGATTGAGCTCAAACTTGCTACCTACGGGAAGTGTCATGGACGGGTTAAATTGTGACCCCGACCTGACCTTGATCTTGAAAATGATCAATTCAAGGTCAAATCGGGTAAAATTGAAAAACCAAAAATTTAATTAAAAATTAAAAAGGCACAATTAACTCATTGAAAAACACAAAATTAAATTACAAAATATAACTCATTGAAAAACACAAAATTAAATTACAAAATTAATTAAAAATTTTTATTAAAAAGCCAGTAAATTAAAAAGGCACAATTAACTCAAAACAAAAAATTAATTAAAAATATTAATTAGAAAAATTAATTAAACAAATTAAACATTGTCATGTTTCTGACGATTGTCGCCAGTGGCGGGCTAACCTGCTAGTATTTTATAAAAGAAATAGTTGAAAATTTCAGCTTTTCTAGTGGAGTGGACTAGCCCATCTTTCACGGGCGGTATATTTTTGGATTTGGTCTTTAAACATTTATTCAGTGTCTTCCACCAAACCGAGGACTCAGTTTCTTTGCTGCCAAGAGCGGATTGTAATTTTTCAACATTTGAACGTTTAGCAAGTCTAATGACGTGAACTACTTCATTTCTTTTTTATCTAAAGTTCTTCCATGAATATTCGGATTTTTTTTACCCTTGGCAATACGATAGCACATTTTCTTTGTCTGATGAGTTTGCGGATCGAAGAATTCATCCAATCAGGATCATCAGCGGATCGTGACTTCCTTTTGGGGGATAAACTTTATCATGAGAGTTTTAATTTTGTTGGTAAGTATTGATGCTAAGTCCACAGTTGATACGTTTTCCATCTCATATAGGTAATTCCAGGAGGACAATTCTTCGTTCATAGAAATGAAATTTGCATTATCATAATTCCAAATTGTCCTCCTGAAATACTTCTCTTGTGTCCTGTATTTCATATTTAGCACAATTGGGCAGTGGTATCTGACTAAGTTTGGAACGAATGTATCAATCACTTCCGTTCCACTACAAAATGATGTTGACATGGGGCGTAACCTCAAGCCACTCACATGCTAGTGGCTATACAATAACTTAAATGAGTATATGGGACCAGCATGTGTATAATATAACACCAATTTGATACATTTGCTTGAAAACTGTACACAAATTACTCGACTACCACAATTTGTATTTTCAATTTGCAAGCTGCAAAACAGAGTTCAATCCCCTCGCTACGCGATTTCTGAACGCTGTCGGTACGTGTATTTTCTTTATTAAATGTAACATTTTTTATTGATGTGTTTTGCCAGTTACAATTCATTCTGGCTTGATCTATAGACCATTTTCAAATAAATATGGACAGTTCAGTTTCTCAGAATAATGCAGAATGAATTCACGGGGTATCAGCTGCCCCGTGAGAACTGGTTCGCATTCAGTTTTGGACACGGTGCGCATTCGCCAATGTCACGGTGCGCGCTTGCAATTTCACAACAAATGGACAGGACATTGCAGAAAACGGTAAGCATCTCCATCGTTATCAAGGATATAGTAAATGCGTGAGCGTTCATCGATAGTTGTTGCTATATATAACAATACTAACCATTCATTGGATCAATGTTCGTCGGCCAAACTTCGAAATATCGAACCGATCAGTAAGATTTGGTAGTTATATTTCCAGTGTCTGTTTTTAAATGCTATTTTCGCTACAAAAGCACACTTTACCAGGTGGTTTTTGCTAATATTTCATTGAGGCGATTTCTGCTTGTCCTAACGCGATATGAAATGTCAAATATATCAATATTCGCACCATATGCGTTTTTTAGTTGCAAGTCAAGCATGCCCCAGTTCGCATTTTAGGATGCTAAGGTTCGCATTCTGCAAACTTTGATAGGCCCCAGTGCGCATTTTGAATAGCTCTAGCAGCCGAAATGGGTTAACACGCCTTGGAATCATGCGGAATGTTTCAAAATGAGCCATATAACTGATTAATATATATATATTCCGATAAATTGTAGACACATTTGTTCCTGAGCGGATACTTTATGACACGTTATGCCTTTATTGTTCGTATATATATAGCTATAGTGTATGCTGAGTTTATGTATATTTTTGGCACAT
Source organism: Siphonodentalium dalli (assembly GCA_032622095.1). Taxonomy (NCBI): domain Eukaryota; kingdom Metazoa; phylum Mollusca; class Scaphopoda; order Gadilida; family Siphonodentaliidae; genus Siphonodentalium; species Siphonodentalium dalli. The sequence goes on along the minus strand of CP136062.1, from coordinate 56,203,542 downwards.
GTATTGGTAGTGTGGTCTCAAGCCTATCTGTGTCCTTAATATAACCGTAATTATGGCGCGTGTTGTCAGGGGGGGGGGGGGGGGGTCGGAAAAATTTCCAGGCACGTATGATGGGGTGGGTGGGTGTCTCTTGGGTCCAAAAAGCAGTTTTTTCCATATGCCAAAAATGTTTTCCATTCCTGCTATTCAGTCTTATTTTGATGTGTTTTGAACAGAAACGGGTCATATATAGTTAATAGTAATTCTATACTACATATAGATGTTATCAGAAGTTGGATCAGTTGCACAATGGCCAACAATAACCCAAATTCAACTTGACAGAACTAGAAACTGCGTTATTGGAAAAATAAAATTTAATCAGGATTCCATCTACTGATACAACAAAATAAGAATAACTATGCAGAACTCAGCTGAAAATAAGTAATAGAATGAAAGCACACTTGACCATGAAGTGAAATTGGGCTATCCATCCATATTATTCCCAATTATTACGAAGCCTATTTCTTCAGGCAGTGGCTACCAGCCTGCCATTACACGCTATAACATGTTTCCTCAGTTCTGGTTTCTGAGATGCCCCAAGAAGAGTAGCGCGGGTATATCATGGTTATGTTTGGTATTACTACTGTTCATCCCAGTTCATCCCAGTTTGAAGAATAATGCTAATACCGTATTAGCATTATTCTTCAAACTGGGATGAACTGGGATGAACAGTTGTATTTCCACATGTTTTGATAAACAATTTGATTCCAGCAATACAGTAATGCCCTAATTAAACGACTCCATAACCACAGCAGAATAATGGGTAATTTTTCAGGATTTAGTCAGAAATATGGCTTGTTGTCATTCATCGGAAAGCTCTCCCCTATTTCCGACTAAATCCTGAAAAATTACCTATTATTCTGCTGTGGTTATGGAGTTGATTAATTAGGGCATTACTGTTTTTCACATAGCAAATATCAAAATATCAAATAATCTGAAATTTGTTGTACCGGTACCATGTATTATGTAGAATAATCAAGTGTGATTATGTGACTAGATCATGTGACTATATATTATGAAAATGAATGTTAATAAAAACTTTGGCACTCTGCCTATATATCCCTTGAAATGTGATTATGTTGACACATTTCTTGATTAATGACACTTATATGATAAATTCAAATAGTATCGTTATCTCATTATGCACTGTTCTATTCAAATATTGTTCAATAAATTATGATAATGCAGGATAATCAGCTATTTGGTTGCTCAATTGATAATTTTCTCAAATATAGGGGGGGTGGGTGTCCAAAACTGACCGGAAAAAACTTCCTGAAATGGAAAAAAAAAGGGTGGGTGTCCAAAATTGCCTGGAAAAAAAGGCCGGAAACGGAAGAAATTGGGTGGGTGGGTCCCCCGAGGCCGGAAAAAAAAAAAAATCATCATACGTGCCTGGAAATTTTTTCCGACCCCCCCCCTGGTGTTGTTAGAAAATTGTCCCAAAGATTCCCTGATCGGAGTTATATAGACAGAGTCGTTATTTCGCTAAAAATCGGATTGAGAATCCGAAGCCGATTACGGGGACGGGGCTAATTCCCGATTCTAGGTCAGATTTTGAAATCCACGTGGTCTCCGAAACTATGTTTAATGTTCTCCCAGCGTCAAACGTGGCTCATGTATTTGACACAAGTATCATTTGTATCTTATATTTATAAAGTTCATGTTTGTTGTGAAAGTCATGCTTTTCTTCTATGTTTATATACACGGCACATAATTTGCTGCCAATCCGACTTAATCGCATCTTTTTTTTCAAGTTAAAGTATGTTTATTGATGAGGGCAAGCATATCTAAACGTGACAGCTCTAGGCCTCCTGAATCAAATTCCGAAGATGTTGTGAAGAACACACGAAACTTGTCAGTTGAACAGGGACGTGACGACAGGGGTTGGTTGGGTGTCTCGACCCCCATCCCGAACTTTGGTACAATTTGCTTAGCTGTGCAGTCATTCATACGTGAGGAAAATCAGGATTATTTTGACTAACTGTTCCAAATAATGATACGTACAAGCCAGCAAACGCAACAAACAAACCCGATTTTAAATAAATACATATACAAACTTATGACTAACTCGGGAGAGGGGGTGTCCAGTGATCTGTATATATGTTCAACTTGTTTTGGTAGTCATGTTGCTTTGCCATTTACTAATTATTTATTTTTTCAGTGAAATAACATATGGGAGAGGGGGTACCCTTAAGTGAGTCAGCACTTGTCCCCCAATTCCTTTGTAGGTATAAACAAATGTATGTGTTATATATCATGTGTTATCTAAATTTGACATATATTTGAAATAAATATATCTAAACTAAACTTTGGTACATTCCAGCAGTCGGAAATTTCATGCATGACACAACATTAGTTGGACATTAATTTGACACCATATATAGGTTGGCATTGTTCTCATTGTTTGATTTTTTTCAACCAGTAAAAGTTGGTAATTTTCCAATCTTGGTGTTTGTCAGGTTGGATATTTCCAAGGGGAGCAAATGGAATTCTGCGAACCTGTGAGATTGATGTTTGGTTCAATGGGGGGGGGGGGGGGGGGGGGGGGGTGCAGTTGGTCTGAAATTTGACGAAACATCTAACCACGTGCACGTCCCTAGAACATACGTCTGTTGTCTATACATAGACTATTGTGCAAAACGACTGCATTTAACGAAACAAAACATTTTAAACATGAAATTGCTATAAGACTAGATGATAGTACATACGTGTATGTGATAATCCATCGATATCATATAATCCTACTATTTCTTGAATAAGAAGAAACATTATAATAACGAACACAGCAGAATACATATCCATGCAGGTTCATATGAATTCGGTCAATGGTGACGTATCCGCCGAATTCGAAATCCACATGCGTTCGGGCGGTATTTTATGGATGGAATTATGAAATGGACATATGAAAGTGACAATCAACAATGATTTAATTTTGCTTCGCCATCAACCGAAGTGCTCCCCCAGCGTTACTATTAATAGCGTTATTATTTGGCTAATTTCAGTAATATTCTCCCAGTTTACATTCAATAAAACAAATTTGTCTCCGCATTTAAAATTCTTTGGTATAGATCGTTTATTTTCTGCAATAATTTGTACACAAGAGACGGATTCTTATGTTTTATTGTGTTTTTAAACTCCGAGGTGGCGAAATCTCGGTTTGTTTGCATTACGAACATTTGAGTCCGTAATCGGAATCCGAATCCAGAATCGGATTACCACGAAATTGAGATTACGGTCTGTTCGTTTACCGATTCTGCCCATTTCTGGTCTGTTCTTTTGCCGAACCAAGTCGTGTACCAAGACAACCCCAGGGACATAACTTTCAACCCAAGAAAGCAGACAAGCTTCAGTTCATGGGGGCCGCTCGATTGACCATATATATATCGGCGCGCCCCTGTTAACTATACGAAGGCACTATGTTCGACACGCAAACAACAGTTGGACCACCTGAAGTAGAGAGCTAATGCAGCATGAAGATTCAGAAGTACACAGCACGATTTGCGGATAAGCTATCCTAGGAATATCCAGAAGAAGGCTATTGAAACCCAATGCAGCGCGATGGACGAGAGGAGCAGTCTAAAGGACGTATAGGAAAATGACGATCGCCCGATTACCCTAGGTACGCCTAGAATTGATGCGCCGTGAATATGCACTGGACCGTCATTAACACCCAATGTGTATTTAGTAAGACGAAAACCGACACCCATTACACAGTTCTAACCGACCACCAAGCAGTGACCAATAACTCTCGGACGCACGAAAGAAGGATCGAATCCCTGACGAGCAGCGATGGATGAAAATGCAAGGTAAACATTACAATCTTGTATTTCTAACAACGCCGCACTGATGCGCAGACGGAGAAGAAGAGCAGACGACAGGACGACGAACGCCACCCGCTAGTGACCACGCAGACGACAGGAAAACGAACTCAACCGGAACTCAACCACGAAGAAGACAAGCAGACACGCCCAACCTATGAGGACGGAAGAAGACCCTAACCCGAGCAGACGACAGGAAGACAAACACAACTAGGAAGAAACCAGATGCCGATGATTGAACATTATTGACTTTGTTGTAATTAAATAATCAAACCGTTTTGATCGTCGAGTTATATGTACCCGTATTGGCACAGTCGTACGGGGACCAATCTGTAATCTGAATCCAGATTCTGAATCAGGATTTTAGCGAAATAACGCCTCTGGGATGTGATCACAGTGAAACCCGTGTGTATGTTAAAGACGTTTCACCCGAATACTTGTAGAAGTTTTCATGCATGGACCAACATGAATGCGAAAACCAGTAAGGGGTAACAACTTGGGTTTTCTTGAGTTGTGTATTAAGCATATTTCGAGGTATGTAGTTTTACATTTTAGCTATATGTACGTTCCTGTGGGTAATGTTAAAATATTTTAACTTGTTAAAATGATACACACCTCTCATACACCAATTCTCTGAATTGTTTTATTTTTCAGAGCAATTTCAGGAGCTCCTATTGCCAACACAAGAGCGAATATTCAGATGGGGCTTTGGATCATGCATTTTCTGCTCACTAAACAGAGGAAATTGTTTTATTAATAAAGAAGGATAGCCCTGCCAAACATGGAAAGGTCAAATATAGAATGATTCGATTTGGCACTACACCAATGGACATGACTCCAGCATTTGGGTGGCGCGTGAATTAGGACTCCATGACGCTAGAACAAAAATAAAACACGGAACCAAGTCCCGAAGTTCATCACAAACTTATAAATTGAAATGAAATTTATCACGAGTAATCAGTGATATGTGGTGTTACCGGTACTGTACCACAACTAGCATTTGGAAATGTGTCGAAATGCCTGCGAAGAATGTGTTTACTGCTGCAAAATATGCAGTTAAATGGCAAGGCATCGTATCTGGGGCATTTGATCGGATGTGAACAAAAATGATAACATAAGATCAGAGGGGCACCGTAGCATGTTCGACTCATTTCAAAAGTCTTCTCTTGTGACTTAGACGTGAAATGTGACCACGATCGGTGGTCTGTGAGTGAGGAGATATAGGAAACTGGCCGTACAATCGAAAAAAACACACGCGCTTGGTGTGTATTAAATGTAATTAGTCGGACAAGTTTCCATTGAAAATGCATTGAGTGATCGCCGTCTTGAACATATGACAACAAGCGCACAGTTTTCAGCTAAAACATCAAATAAACTATTGATTCGATAGCATTTAGTCATCTGAAAAATAACCGTAGCGTCAAATGTAGATTAATTTCACCTTCGTCTGTGCAAAATGCCACTTATCTGAGATGACATATTTTCTCGATCTGAAACGAACCGTGACATTGGCGAATGCGCACTGTGTCCAAAACTGAATGCGAACCAGTTCTCACGGGGCAGCTGAGACCCCGTGGAATTGTAACCTAAAAAATCTCGGGCAGCGGTAAGTCCTGCGTAGGGGACTGAACTTTGCATGGCGCTTGACTATCTGGTAACCTTATTCTGCGACTCAGAGACTATAGAAACCAACAACATTTGAGTATAGTATCCCTTTAATATGCTTTCAGAATCCGTGTGCGCTGATGGGTGGGTACAGCACCACCACTATTCCAACATGTGCTATTTCCTCGCCCTCAATCTCACAACCGACCTGGTGATCAACACAGAACAGATTACTGAGTGTACAAATGTAGGTGGTAAACTGATTCGGATGTATAATGAAAACATAGTGAGTTACCTGAGCAGCTATGTCCACAATGCCACGGAATGTGGGTGAGTACAATATGGAAGAGGTTGAATTGTAACAATTTATAGGCGACGCTTCTGCGCATGCGTTAACTAAATATTTCTCGCATCGGCACACAGAGTATTCTTCTTATAATTCTGACTGTAGTTAACTTCACACATAGTATTCTTCTTATAATTCTGACTATAGTTAAAGTCACACATATTATTCTTCTTTTAATTCTGACTATAGTTAAAGTCACACATAGTATTCTTCTTTTAATTCTGACTATAGTTAAAGTCACACATATTATTCTTCTTTTAATTATGACTATAGTTAGAGTCACACAGAGTATTCTTCTTATAATTCTGACTGTAGTTAAAGTCACACAGAGTATGCTTTTTATAATTATGACTGTAGTTAAAGTCACACATATTATTCTTCTTTTAATTCTGACTATAGTTAAAGTCACACAGAGCATTCTTCTTATAATTCTGACTGTAGTTAAAGTCACACATACTATTCTTCTTTTAATTCTGACTGTAGTTAGAGTCACACAGAGTATTCTTATAATTATGACTGTAGTTAAAGTCACACATATTATTCTTCTTTTAATTCTGACTGTAGTTAAAGTCACACAGAGTATTCTTCTTACAATTCTGACTGTAGTTAAAGTCACACATATTATTCTTCTTATAATTCTGACTGTAGGTAAAGTCACACATATTATTCTTCTTATAATTCTGACTGTAGTTAAAGTCACACATATTATTCTTCTTATAATTCTGACTGTAGTTAAAGTCACAAATATTATTCTTCTTATAATTCTGACTGTAGTTAAAGTCGCACATATTATTCTTCTTATAATTCTGACTGTAGTTAAAGTCGCACATATTATTCTTCTTATAATTCTGAAAATAGAATCTCTTGTTAAACGCATGCAGCCAATAATAATGCATATTGTCTACAACGTAACAGACGCATCTCAGCCATCTGGATGCCTTTAATAGTGTTATTGTCTGTACATGTTTTATGATGTAATCCCAATTTCAATGCAAAGGACCCACCTGAATATTGCTTAACATGTTTTCCTCAAAATGAGAAATTAACAACAACAACAATCCCTAGAATATTCAATGGAATAAGTCATAACTCTCTGCAGCTGTCTTGAACCCTGTATAAATGTTATTGGGATCTGGAAATCGCTGACGGATCTTCTTGATAACACAAGCTGGAAGAACAATTCGATTATACAATCCTAACCTCTCGCCCCGCAAAGCCCAACAGATGAATGTTCTGTAAGCAGACAATCTATACTGATTGTTGTTCAAAACATCTGGGGCTCTTCTTCTCTGCTTTTTATAAAGCATGATCTGTAGAAATGTGACTATCAGAACATCAGGGTCCAAACACAACTTTTCAAATTGGGGATTACATGTTACACATGACTGACCATCTGGTATAAGCTTCTGACAATACTCCTCTTCTCGGCAACAAACACAATCTTCATCGTTAGGCATAATACCACATTCCTGACATAAACACCAGTCAATTCCAAGCGAGCGATCAAGAAATCGGGAATCAACCGAAGAAACAACAGGTGAATTGGACGCTAAATTGGCGAGCTCCTCGTCCGTGAATTCAGGTTCAAAACTGTACCCGACAGAACCCATTTCTTCATCATTATTCGCCATATTAAATCAATAGATTGCGACTTTAATTGCTATAATTCAATGCGTAGAAATTGACAGAAACAATAAGAAAATCCCACGGACGGAAGTGAATGGATGGAAGTAAAGGCAACCACTAAAATTTGTAGCCCGAGTCCGATCTTGAGTCGAGTAAATGTATAGTTGAGAATTTCAATTTCGTTTATTGTCATTAATATGTATCCAAAAACAAATTCGTTTACGATATGCTATGCTAGTTACAAATAAAAGAAACTAATATGATCATGTGTAAGTCTCATTTTTCAACTTTTATGGACATATTTCGTTCTGAAACCTACTAAAAGTTATAGTTCGAATCAACCGGAAGTGGACTTAATACGTCATCGATCGATATAAATGGAATCCTCCATGATGTCGCGGGACATTCGTATTTTGTATACTTTTATTTTCGCCGCAGTATTATACCGGTCAATTGTCATAGTTGTGCATATCTAATCGTACATTGGTGAGGGTAATGTCAATAATGAGAGTCTATTTTATCCAGGGTTTCGTTCCCCTTTAACTTCACACATATTATTCTTCTTATAATTCTGACTGTAGTTAAAGTCACACATATTGTTCTTCTTATAATTCTGACTGTAGTTAAAGTCACACATATTATTCTTCTTATAATTCTGACTGTAGTTAAAGTCACACATATTATTCTTCTTATAATTCTGACTGTAGTTAAAGTGACACATATTATTCTTCTTATAATTCTGACTGTAGTTAAAGTCACACATATTATTCTTCTTATAATTCTGACTGTAGTTAAAGTCACACATAGTATTCTTCTTATAATTCTGACTGTAGTTAAAGTCACACATATTATTCTTCTTATAATTCTGACTGTAGTTAAAGTCACACATAGTATTCTTCTTATAATTCTGACTGTAGTTAAAGTCACACATATTATTCTTCTTATAATTCTGACTATAGTTAAAGTCACACAGAGTATTCTTCTATTAATTCTGACTGTAGTTAAAGTCACACATATTATTCTTCTTATAATTCTGACTGTAGTTAAAGTCACACATAGTATTCTTCTTATAATTCTGACTGTAGTTAAAGTCACACATATTATTCTTCTTATAATTCTGACTGTAGTTAAAGTCGCACTCGTATATTTTTCTTATTCTGATTGAAGTTAAAGGCACGTGTAGTATTCTTAGTTTTAGTTATAGGCATACACTTATAAAATCCGCATAGTTTACGATAGTAAAGACCATGATTCGACATAGTAAAACAACATTACTAAATTTACAACAGTGTTTTGGTGCTAAATTCGACTAGTTAAAGTCACACAGAGTATTCTTCTTTTAATTCTGACTGCAGTTAAAGTCACAGATAGTATTCTTCTTATAATTCTGACTGCAGTTAAAGTCACACATAGTATTCTTCTTTTAATTCTGACTGTAGTTAAAGTCACAGATAGTATTCTTCTTATAATTCTGACTAGTTAAAGTCACACATAGTATTCTTCTTATAATTCTGACTGCAGTTAATGTCACACATAGTATTCTTCTTATAATTCTGACTGTAGTTATTGTCACACATAGTATTCTTCTTATAATTCTGACTATAGTTAAAGTCACACATATTATGCTTTATAATTCTGACTGTAGTTAAAGTCACACATATTATTCTTGTTATAATTCTGACTGTAGTTAAAGTCACACATATTATTTTTCTTATAATTCCGAATGTAGTTAAAGTCACACATATTCTTCTTCTTATAATTCTGACTGTAGTTAAAGTCACATAGTATTCTTCTTATAATTCTGACTGTAGTTAAAGTCACACATATTATTCTTCTTATAATTCTGACTGTAGTTAAAGTCACACATAGTATTCTTCTTATAATTCTGACTGTAGTTAAAGTCACACATATTATTCTTCTTATAATTCTGATTATAGTTAAAGTCACACAGAGTATTCTTCTATTAATTCTGACTGTAGTTAAAGTCACACATATTATTCTTCTTATAATTTGACTGTAATTAAAGTCACACAGAGTATTCTTCTTATAATTCTGACTGTAGTTAAAGTCGCACTCGTATATTTTTCTTATTCTGATTGAAGTTAAAGGCACGTGTAGTATTCTTCTTATAATTCTGACTGTAGTTATTGTCACACATAGTATTCTTCTTATAATTCTGACTATAGTTAAAGTCACACATATTATGCTTTATAATTCTGACTATAGTTAAAGTCACACATATTATTCTTGTTATAATTCTGACTGTAGTTAAAGTCACACATATTATTTTTCTTATAATTCCGAATGTAGTTAAAGTCACACATATTCTTCTTCTTATAATTCTGACTGTAGTTAAAGTCACATAGTATTCTTCTTATAATTCTGACTGTAGTTAAAGTCACACATATTATTCTTCTTATAATTCTGACTGTAGTTAAAGTCACACATAGTATTCTTCTTATAATTCTGACTGTAGTTAAAGTCACACATATTATTCTTCTTATAATTCTGATTATAGTTAAAGTCACACAGAGTATTCTTCTATTAATTCTGACTGTAGTTAAAGTCACACATATTATTCTTCTTATAATTTGACTGTAATTAAAGTCACACAGAGTATTCTTCTTATAATTCTGACTGTAGTTAAAGTCGCACTCGTATATTTTTCTTATTCTGATTGAAGTTAAAGGCACGTGTAGTATTCTTAGTTTTAGTTATAGGCACACACTTATAAAATCCGCATAGTTTACCATAGTAAAGACCATGATTCACCATAGTAAAACAACATTACTAAATTTACAAGTGTTTTGGTGCTAAATTGACTAGGATAAAAGCCCCAATGGTTTTACCATAGTCAATTTATCACCCAATAGACCGTTGTAAATTACAAGTTTTGGTTTACTATCGTAAATTTGCAATGCCTCCATAGTGATTTCCATGACAATTACCAATTTACCATGGTTTACCAAAGTACAAAAAAAACATAGTAAATTTACAACCGTATATTGGGTGGTTAATTTACTATACTAAAACGATGTTTTTTTCACCATAGTGAATTTGCCACCAAAAAGGACCATTGTATATTAATTATAGTTTATGTTACTATTGTTATTACCATAGTTTTACCGACAAATACCGTTTTATAGTAAAATAAAACATATTTAATTTACAACGGTCTTTTGGATGGCAATTTTACTATGGTAAAGCGGTAGGTTTTTACCGTAGTAAATTTACCACCCAAAAAAGACCGTTGTTAAATGAACTATGGTTTGTTATACTATAGTAAACTATCGTTATATTACCATAGTTACCATAATTTTACCACCCAAAAGACCCATGTAAATGAACTGTGGTTTATTTTACTATGGTAAACTATGACTAAGGTGCCACTGACTACTTATTCGAATTTCGACACATTCATTACCTATTCGCATATTCGCCGCTCTACATTCCCTATATTAGCACATTCGCCATTGGGTCGTTGCTCGAAGAATAAAGACTACCATGTGGTGGACCCCGACCATACAATCAAAATTACACCAACAAATTTGCCAAAATTTCACCCAAATTAAGGGCCAAAAATTCTTATTTTCCAGTTTTCGTAGTTTTTGGCACGATTTTGACCGGATAAAGACTGCCATGGGGTGGCCCCCGACGATACAGGCAAAATTGCACCAAAAGTTACCAAAATTTTCGACCAAATTAGGGGCCAGAAATATAATTTTCCAGTTTTCGTAGTTTTGGCACTATTTTGACCGGATAAAGACTAACGTGGAGTGGTCCCCGACCATACAAGCAAAATTGTTCAAAAAGTTGCAAACATTTTCGACCAAATTAGGGGCCAAAAATCTAATTTTCCAGTTTTACTAGCTTTGGCACGATTTAGACCCGGATAAAGGCTGCCATGGGATGGCCCACTAGTATTTACCCGGTCAAAATCGTGCCAAAACTACGAGAACGGGAAAATTCGATTTTTGGATCATAATTTGGTCGAAATTTTGGCAACTTTTTGGTGCAATTTGTTCGTGTCATTCTGCTGGTATTGTCGAGGTGGGGCACCCCACGGTAGTCTTTATCCGGTCAAAATCGGCCCAAAAGTACGAAAACTGGAAAATTAAATTTTTGCCCCATAATTTGGTCCAAATATTGGCAAATGTTTGACAACTTTTTGGTGTTATTTTGTTTGTGTGGTCAGGAGCCACCCACGGTTGTCTTTAACAATTGTACAACAACCCGATGACTCGAATGTGCGAATATAGTGAATGTGAGAACATGTGAATAAGTAAAACATTGAAAACTGGATAACTTTATTTTTGGCTTTAATTTCGTCAATATTTCGGAAAATGTTTGGCAACTAATTGGTGTCATTATTCTTGTATGGTCGATGGCCACCCACTGTAGTCTTTATCCTGTCAAAATCGGGGCAAAACTACGAAAACTGAAAAAAATCGATATTTGACCCCTAATTTTGTCGAATTTTTAGCAACTGTTTGGTGTCATTTTGATCGTGTGGTTCGGTGGCCACCCACGATAGTCTTTATCATGTCAAAATCGGGCCAAAACATTTAGTTGTCATTTTGACTGTATGGTCGGGTGCCACCTTAGTCTGTATTTGTTGTTCAACGACCCAATGGCCAACGTGCGAATATAGCGAATGTAGCAAATATGTGAATACATAATGAATGTGTCGAATTTCTAATAAGTAATAATAACCAATGTTGCCTCAGTAAATTTGGACCATGACTGGTACCAATTTGATAACTAAACTAAATTAATGTATACATGTGTATTTTTCGCAGATGGTCAGAAAATGTATACGCGGGCATGATCCAAACAGATGGAAGTGGTTTGGTGTTCCAATGGAATGACAACTCACTGATAGACTGGGCACCGTGGAATAGTGCTCCCGTCGACGAATCTGCCCAGAACGCAAATTCTAGAAAAGAATGCGCCAAATTCGAGTTCGGTACTTCTATAGAAATGCAGCAACACAAATGTGACAAGAAAAGTAGTGCATTGTTCTGCGAGTTTACCGACCCAAGTAAGTGGCTTAACCCTTTATTTACTAAATGAATTGTCCCATTCAGTTATACAAGTACATACATTGGAATGGACTATTATTCATTTGGAGGGGTGTTCATGAAAACTGAGCAGACGACAAACATACGTTCCATAATACAGACTCATTCATTTTTGGGAAGTGTTGAGATCATAATTGCAACATGGTCTAGTCCAGGAGATATTGGTCGACCTCCACAACACCACCAGGACTCAACTTCATCCCACTAGTTTTCTTTCTTAATGTCTCCTCTAATTTTTGTCGGTGTTAACAAGAAAAAAATGTGGCCGCAGAGACTCCAGACAAGATGGCGTCCATCATGGCGGCCATTTCTTTTGTATGCACCAGGTCTCTTTGATCGCCGTTATAGTAAAGATAATGTCACATGCGGTCTTGTTTTCTGTTCGATTCGTTATGATAATATATAACCATTACAAATTAGCCAAAAATCCCACACAAAATCCAATATGGCGGGCGAGATTTGCTATTTTTCACCACCTTTCGTTTGTCTATGTGGGAAAATATTGGCATTTTGACGCGATTGTATACATTTATCGTCTAGAAGAGTCATTGACGAACACAAGGGGACCATAATATACATTCCTTGCTGGATATTTTTGTCCGATATCACGTTTTCCCAAATGCCGGTATAATCCGATCAAAGCATGTTGCGAATCAATGAGTTGTCACGACAACTCCACACCTGCTTACTATTGTGAGTTGGGAACACTGAGTCGAAGAACTGTCCTTATATCACATCGAAATAAAAGTCTACCAAATCCAAAATGGCGCCCACAATGGCGGAAAGATTTAGAAAAAGCACCGAAAATCCCTCATATTCACATCATTGGACATTATTGTCGAGACAACTCCACTCATGCTTTCACTTGAGTTGGAAATACTTCGGTGAAATAATTACTTTACATCCCATGCAAGAAATCTTTTCTAAATCTAAGATGGCGGCCAAAATGGCGACCGATATTTGAAAACACTCCTATTCCTTTACTTTCTTATACGATGGGCGTTATTGTTTCGCGAATTCTACCCACCATTACATGTTGATATGGAATATTGATATGAAGTATTCCTTTGAGTTTGGTAATAAGCGTCCTGCCAATCTCGACCGGAAGCGCCGCCATTTTGATATGACGTATTTGTCACCGCAAGCTTTTCCAGCGTCGCTATCTTTTTTCGATGCGCGATGCCTGCGTGTTAGATCGTATTTGTCCATGTGAGAACAATGGTCCCTGCATGTTGACAATAATTTGTTGGTTATTTTAAAATTGCATCTATAGTACAAGGGAGGGAGTAGATAGGATCATAATAACAATAATAAATTAATAAATAATTATGTTGAGATGCCTTTGTATTTCAAGCCTATATATCGTAGTAAAACGTACGATTGTCTGTTTCCAAAGCATGTGCTGAGTATATTTTTCTCTCTTATAGAAAAAGGAATGGTCGACAACTATTAGACCATGTCGTTAATTTCTACTCTGGCTACGCATGTAGTGATTATATTCCACCCGTTTAATATATGATAACTTTTTTATGTTCTGACGGGGAACTTTATAGCATTCAACACACAGAGCAGGGAATATATTTCTTTGTTAGTATACATGTTCCTTAATAATCTATTTCACAGTAGGGGTCACGCTACCAATTGCATGATTTTTTACCACGTTTGTGAGTCTGTATCGCAATACACATTATATTGATTACCGGAAGAAATTCTACGACTGTAAGGAATGCAAATGAGACTTGGCTCAACAAGTTGACGTAGTTCATGAATGCAATCTCGAGCTGGGACGTATACTTACTGTGGGATACCGGTACATAGTATGAACATAGATGAACAGATAATACCAAAGAAATATATTATAGCGGCAATGTTTTTGTCAATGTTATAAACTTCCCTTTCAGAACATGATCACGTTCCCATGATTTGAAGTGGTGATATTATGATCTCTATACGGACGTAATCAGAGTTGAAATTCATGACACGCATTTTCCAGACACAAGGTGGAGTGGGTGAATATGGGTGTGTCACTTGATAAAGTGCGTTTACATGTAAAACCGAATACAAAACTCCCGAAACAAAAATATACAAACTTGTGTTACTTCGTTAGTGTCAAGAACACAGGGCAAACCGTTATATGGGACTAAAGCAATATTATGTCGGCATTGTCGTGTCTATGTATGCTGTCAGTCATAATGATTACACAAAACATTAATTGTATTTTACACCCCACCTATAATAGTAAGATTACAGTTAGGTCGTGTACGGTATGCACGGTGCTCATGACAATGTGTCGAACCTGTTTCGCGGTTAATTGGAGATTTTACCTCATTAAAACTCCATCTCTTAGTCAGCATTCATACATGGGAAGATTGTCGGGCAGATTAAAAATTCAAATATGAGACAGAATGAGTGAAGGTTTTATTGAGTAAGTTATATGTGGTGGCGAAAGATGGGGTCGAATTGATACCTCTATTCAATAGATATGTTACCTCACTTTTTCTTGTATATTTTTAACTGGCGATATCATTTTTAAAGTTATCATTGTCATGGAACCTCATTGGCATAATATGGCTTTAGCCCCTAAAACTATTAGCCCCGTGTGAGCGACAGGCGTACTACACAAACTCAGTAATTACAAGAAAACCATAGTGAGAAATGGTAACGCCACCAAGATGATAGTATTACATATAAATAGAAATTATAAAAAATACATAAAATATTTTGATAACAATTGCGTTTAAACAAGTAATCCTTCAAATTATCACTAACAAAGCAAGTAAACGACTGTGGTGTCACTCAACAGATTATAAAGACTTGGACTTAGTATACTGTAAATACTAAAATTTAAATGAAATAATTAAAAGATAAAATTTAGCAAGTAGTAAAAGTGAATTTTCTCATTTAAATTTTTTTTTTGGGTTAAATAAAGCAATAATTTAAATGTAACATTTGGTTTTTTAAAAATGATTGACCGTGGCTCTTCCAATAATTGCGCGACTGACCTGGTCAATTGTTCTTAAGAAGTTGTTTTGAGAATTACTATGGAGGGAAATAGTTATGGCTGTGGCTTCGCAAGTAATTAACTTGGTGACGTGATGTTAACAAATCTGAACTCCAGTAAACCAAGGACGCTCCATACCAAATATAAGGTAAATTAATAATTCTTTAGAAGTTGTTTTAAGATTTACTATGGAGGGAAAGAATTGTGGTGCTGGCTTCGCAACTATTTGACCTCATTGTAACAAATATAAATATTAGTCACTCAGGCAATAGATGTATCTATTCTGTATATTAAGTTATTGGGTCTTACGTGTCTTGAGATGTCTAAATAGTTTTCGATGGACAGATCGCACAAGGGACCCACGCCAATCTTCTGTTGGGATTCCAATTGTTGGCTCATTAAATATGAACATATGCTTAAGATACAGTCGCGCGCGAAGCACGCTCCCGGAAGTCGGATTTTGGATCCCAGTTAATGAAAATATCATTGAAATAATCGGTTTCCCCCAATAAACATCCATATATTCAATATACATGTTTTGGAGCAGAATTAGGCAGTCCATATTGGACGCCATCATGGAATTTATTTTGTTTTAATTTTCACACATATTTATTAGTTATGTGGATGGAGTTCTCATTAAACCTCACATCCTTATATTGGTTACAGTAATGCCCAAAGTAATTGACCACTTAACCACATCAGACTTATTGGTAATTTTTCAGGATTTAAAATCCTGAAAAATTACAAATAATTCTGCTCTGGTTAAGTGGTCAATTACTTTGAACATTACTGTATGAGGATTGAGTTATCATTAAACCTCAAATCCTTATATTGGTTACAGTAATGCCCAAAGTAATTGACCACTTAACCACAGCAGAATTATGGGTATTTTTCAGCATTTAAAATCCTGATAAATTACCCATTATTCTGCTGTGTTTAAGTGGTCAATTACTTTGAACATTACTGTATGAGGATTGAGTTATCATTAAACCTCAAATCCTTATATTGGTTACAGTAATGCCCAAAGTAATTGACCACTTAACCACAGCATAATTATGGGTAATTTTTCAGGATTTAAAATCATGAAAAAATACCCATAATTTTGCTGTGGTTAAGTGATCAATTACTTTGGACATTACTGTATGTAGATGGAGTTAAACCTCACAACAGTGTGTTGGGGATTTGGACCTTGACTTGGGACCTTTGGTTTTAACGCAACAAATGCGCGTACACCATATACACACATTTCTTATGTAACCGGAGTTTTTCTTGGATAAGATGAGTTTGAAGCCTGCTAACATTTCAAAATGTTGTCAGTTTTGTATTCTCTGCAGCGGAACTCGACGCATTGAAGCAAAAGTTACAAGAGATAAAATGTGTACGTAACGAGACTATAATACAAATGAAAAAATAAATTCCGGGAGGGGTGGGCGATACAGGGAACTAAGGGTTGAACCGATATAAATTTATAGAGCGATAATGACCAATGTTTACATATTATGCATCTCAACTCTACTGAACATTGCAACAAGGCTATAAAATAGGGGGTGTCAGAATCTTAGTCATCTCTATATAGTGCCAGAATAGTCATTTATGGACTTCTATAAGATGTTGGGTTGGTTATATGGACTCGGAGAAAAAGGGGTTTGTACCGATGAACTGACATAAATTAGTGGAGCGATGTTGTCATGTAATGTATCGCGACTGTACTAAAGCAGCAATGATATAAAATTGGGGCGGGGGGGGGGGGGGGGGGGTCTGAAATTATCTCTATGTAGATGGCACCAGGATTATATAGAAAGGAATAGCAATTGATATACGTATACGGTATACTATAGTAATACCATAGACATATAAGTACAAGTATCACGCGATAAAATATTACGTAACGTGACTATACCGATGAAAGAAAGAAATAAATTGGACCCGGATTAGAGGTTGGGTTGGTTATATGTGAATAATTGGATATGGAATTCATACCGATGAAACGATACAAATTAGTGGAGCGATAAAGACCAATGTTGACACTTAGTCAGGCTATGCGGGAGAAAATAGGGGTTGATACGATAGACCAAAATAAATTTGTCGAGTGATAATGACCAATGTTGATGTATAAAGTAACGCGACTGTACTGTCGCACAATTATCAGGTGTAACCGGTCAAATATGGACTCTAGTGCCCAATATGGAACAGCTCAGAAAATATTTGCAGGACCCTAAAATTTATTTAACATGGCATTTGCCATTAAAATCGATTTATGTCGATAAAACTGTCATTTTTCAAAATTTTAAGCTGAGACTTGGTGTTTGTGCGTGGGATAGTTATATATTCCTAAAATGACAGAGTACAGCACGTAATTATGTTTTAGATGGAAGAAATGAATTTTTTTCAATGATAAAATTTAACATGGCATTTGCCATTAAAATCGATTTATGTCGATAAAACTGTCATTTTTCAAAATTTTAAGCTGAGACTTGGTGTATGTGCGTGGGATACATATATATTCCTAAAATGACAGAGTCCAGCGCGTAATTATGTTTTAGATGGAAGAAATTGAATTTGTTTTCGATAATAAATTTGCAGCGTGGACTGGACGAGTCAACCCGGTCATCGAGTGCGCTCAATTTGTAAACAAAGTTTTGTCAATAGTCGTTTTGGTCAAACTATCCCTTTTTAGACCGGGACAGCAGATCCGAATAGTAGCTAAGATGTATTTAGATAGAATTATCAAAAGAATTTGACCGATTCGGGTGTAGTTTAAGAGAATAGAGTGGAGAAATCTTGGTGATAATTCCAGAAAATAAAGATGGTGGAGAATCACAATGAAACTACCCACAATTCACTTCACTACACCAGGGGGATTCGCAATGGGTTACGCATTATTTTCAGTCTATCAAATTATTTATATTTTCAACAACAAGTGACTTTAAGTTTACAATTTCAGCCTATCCTGACTCTATCGATACGATTTATCATATTTTCATAAACATATTATACACCGGTGGCGTTAAATTTACAATTTTGGCATCTACGTGATTCTATCGGTACGATTGAGTAAGGTACAAAAAATCTCAAAGAATCATTCGCCCTGTCCACCACACAATATCAAAATCACAGAATCTAGATACACCACATGTGGCGTAATAATTATAATGCAAAATGTAAACATGGGGTTTAACCCAAGTAGTGCCAACTCGTCCTTCCAGACATCAATCAAACCATAGTTTCTAGCCGCATCCTGACTGGCTCTGGACCTTCAATCAGTGACTCAGTCACCACGTTGCTACACAATACACACGTACAATATTATTTCACACCAAAGGAATGGATCTGGTGTGAATTCCAGTGGCAACTTCGAGTTATGTTTGTCAGAATGCTTGCATTTGTACCGCTATTGGGACCTCAGACCTCAGACCTCGGTAATAATTATGTACCGGTAGTCCACAGTAAGTGTAGGTCCCAGCTCGAGATTGCATGCATGATATATGTCAAATTGTTGAGTCAAGTCTGATTTGCATCTCTTACAGTCGCGGGTTTTCTTCCGGGTAACCAATGCAATGTTTACTGCGATATCGTCTCACAAATGTGGCAAAAAAAATCATGCAATCTGGAATTGGTACCATTGCCTCTACTGTGAAATAGATTATTAAGGAACACTAACAAAGAAATATATTCCCTGCTTTGTGTGTTGAATGCTATAAAGTTCCCCATCAGAACATTAAAAAAATCCCATATTTTAAACGGGTGGAATATAATCTCTACTTGCGTAGAGACATGGCCTAATAGTTGTCAACCATTCCTATATTCTATAAGAGAGAAAGAGAGAGAGAGAGAGAAATATTTTCAGCACATGCTTTGGAAACAGACAATCGTACATTTTACTACCATATATATATAGGCTTGAAATATAATGGCATCTCAACATAATTATTTATAATTTTTTTATTTTTATTATGTTCCTGTCTAAATCCCCCCATTATGTACTATAGATGCAATTTTAAAATAACCACCAAATTATTGTCAGCATGCAGGGACCATTGTTTTCACAGGGACAAAACAAATAAGATCTAACAGAAACGCAGGCATCGCGCATCGTAAAAATATACCGACGCCAGGGGGGGGGGGGTATGGAAAAAATTAGCATACACAACGCTGAATTTTTTTTTGCAGCACTTTGGACCCCCACCCCCCTCTTTGTGCAAAAAAAATATTGTTTTCCACTCATGGTTTTGGGACCCCCCCTTTTCCAGTCACATTTGAATGAAATTTATCAAGCTGGAGAGCCATTATAGGCAAAAACATCAGGGTGTAGAATGTCCAGTGAAGGTGGCTGATGTTGAGAAACAGAATGGTTAAATTAGAATGAACATATATAATAATTATCAGTCATTCGTAATTTGACCATTCTGTTTTGTCAAGCATCATCCAACTTTGGTGTACTTTCGCCACCAGTTAAACTCAATACTAATAAATTATAACTATTAGCACAAGCAATACAGACTCATGAGATTAAAAACATTTATCATGAAAAACTCAACACAACCAGCTGACACAACCAGTGAAACAACTTTAAAAAAATATTTTATCTAATTATTTATTCCAGACTTTGCACTGGACTTTGTGTAATGTGCTTTTATCCATGAAATGCACTCGTGTTTACTTTATATATTTTTTTAAGTTGCTAGTTAAAGTGAAGTTGTAAACACACAACACACCCTGACACACCGGAAAATGATATGCTGCCCAGGTTGAGATGAGGTTTTCTAGATAAATGTTTTAAATCTCATATGAGTGTATTGCTTGTGCTGAGACAGTTCAGCTCTTTTTGTTATGCAGTATTTCATAAAGTGTATGTCCTATATATTTCCATTGGAAGTGTGTCCTTATAAGTGTTTTGACTGGTGGTAATTAATATAGTTTCCTATGAACGATCCACTCCGATCTTATTGGATTTAATGGAGGCAGATGTAGCAGTGACTTTCGATGCAAAATGTATCAGATATATTCATTTTCATTTTACCATCGATGTCGTTCAACTGACATTTCTAAATTTAATTTTGAAAAACGTTAAAGCTGATTGAAGAATTATTTAAGTTAATTTAAACTCAGGTGAAGTTTCAATTATCGTTGTGCAAAGTGATTTACAAAATCTTTATCTAATCTGGATTAAGAAATGAATATGTTTAACAAGAAACTTTGGTTACATTTTCTGGTACAAAATTACCCAAGTATTTCAGACTAGACACTTATCAAACTGTTTCTTGCCTGTTTTACAATATGCAGTGTACGTGGTTAGATGGATCATTTTAATATTAACAATAGCTAAATGGTTGTAGAATAGCGCATATAAATAAATAATATCTCATTATTTCACAAGTGAAAGACAGTCATGTTTTACTAAGAAAATGCTATTGAGACCGATAGAGATCCATGTGAATGTCTGTTCATTAATAATTGGGTATGTAACACTGTAGCACTTTTGTCTTTTATAGTATTAGTAACTTTGTGCCAGAAACATGTTTATAGATTAGAGAATAGGCACGTTCTACATTTATATTACACATTATTTCAGTTTCATATCAGACTTGGAGAGTTGAATTTCAGTTTGATACCACAGATAGTGGTAATGTTATATTTTATTTTACTTACTGAAGTTTATGTGGTTTATTTGTCTTTAGAGTTCATTATAATATATTTACATACCAAGTGGTTATCCAACCCAGGTGGGCCAGCGCAGTTAAAAATTTCACGAAGGTTTACTTAGTATTAGAAGGGACCAAATAATCAAAACATTCTGAGGCCAACCTGACCACAGATAACTGTACCTAGTATCTTGTGTGTACACTACATGTGTTATTTAGATCATAACACATCAAAACAATCATTATATAGGCTAAACAGCTTGTAATTAGGTCAAAAAGGGCAAAAGGAAAAAAATTGCAAGCACCAGAAAACACCGGAAAAAAACGTGTTTTCAGGAGCTGCGACCCCCCCCCCCCCCCCCCCCCACCACCCCGGCCTTGTGTCTGAATTTTTTTGCACGACCCCCCCTGCCGACGCTGGAAAAGCTTGCGGAGACAAATACGTCATATCAAAACGGCGGCGCTTCCGGTCGATATTGCAGGACTCTTATTGATACTCAAGGTCAAGATGGCAGCTAAACTGGAGGCCAGAAATTGAAAAGAAATCGATATTTTCACATACAAATTTCAACTTTTGTCATAATATCGATATGTATGGACGAAACTGTACACAAACCATCCGTTCAACTTAAAATGTATCAAAACGCATAACATTTCTCGTATCCTTCTGGAAGTACGAACACCCACAATTAATATCGCGATGTGGCATTTCAAAATCCATTCGACACTTAGCGCCGATAATGGCCGTAACCGTAGGTGCGCCGAATGGCCATATTAGAACAATTACCTGATAACATATTCTGATTTGGACCAGTTTCCAATTCTTTGTCTGATAATTCTAGGTCGCTCACACCGACAAAGTATTCAAACACTTCCTGGGAGAAGGGTCCCTCTAATCATAACGTTTCAAACAATTAATTTTCCGGTGTCTAGCTTAAGATTTTAAATTCTTGCTAAATATGGGATTTGTGAGTCATCTTGAACTCGAAAAGCATATGGTCGATAAGTATACAAGCTTACAGAAGGTCATCTCTATGTATGTGTCTCATACCCCATGGGGATATCGACATGTACACCTGGCGAACTTCCCAGTTAGCTAGTCACTTCTCAATAGATGGTTCGTCAACTCACAAACTTAGCGAACGTACTGGAATGCGTGAACAACTTCGGCAGTGTTTCGAAGGTTGCTAGCTGTCTCATTCCATTGGACAGATGCCTATCTGCTAAGGAGAATACCATAATGCACCGACTACCCACACTTCTTGACCATGATCCTAAGCAAACTGTGTACGTCCCGCAGTCGTATCGTCGAATAGCTCCCAGCAGAGAAGAACAATACTCGCGGTTCTAGTTTGTGGACATGTGCCATGACAGTGGCAATTAAATGGGCCACGGTATACACCTCTACACCAGGTGCATGTTTCAGATATAGAATGCCATGCGTGTTGGTATTTTTGGTGTGGTAAGTGTGACATAACTCCCCATGCTAAGTAACCATCCGTCATCCCCCCATGCTAAGTGTAAGTATAGAACCCACAACTCAATATCAGTGCTCGGTTCCTTACATAAACCTCGCACATCTTAATCACAGCCCAGACCCGCACACAATGAAGGCGATTCCCCAAATATGGTCATATGGAATGACCATAACGGCAGAGCCAATGCCGATGTGTATTGCCAAATACCTCATCTAATATTCATCCCAAAGAGTATATAAGACACAGCTACACCCCATCATATCATGCTTTCACTAGACTCATTTCGTCTTGAGATTCATATACCTCTCCAGGCATCACCCTTTCATTCGGGGGCTTCACTTCGCGACTTGATTTATACACATCCATTGTCACATTTGTATACACTGCTTGTATATTATTCACGACGTATTAAAGACTTATACAGATATATGTGTCCATTACCTCACATAAGATTGTATATCTACATCCGTTTCAAGGCCGTTCTGAATCAACTTTACCAGACGTATAATTTTGTCTGGATAATACTATGCTAACCTCCCCTGAACAGTCGGATGGGCTAAATGATAATGTCTTTATAGAATGAAGGTATGCATTGTTGTTATCCTCTCTCATGGTTAGTGTCAGTATGTGGGCGGTATTAAAGAAAATGTCAGGAACTGTGGTGCATTTATTTCACTATGTGTTTAAGGAACAATGTATAGTCTCGACGGCAATGGATGTGGACGTTGGTGAACGTGACCTGTATGATCATATAGCTTTATATTATATAACATTAAAATATAGTAGTTAATATGTCTCATGCAGGACAATGGTCGGAATGGTGATGTTACCAAGAAATCACTTGGTGTACCCAACATAGGTTAAAGTGATGTGAAACGTAAATTGAACCTCACAATTGAGATCCCTGCGTCATTCTGTGGGAAGAGTGAATAAAATAACTCAGATACACGAAATCCCCCATCCTGAAGTCAGTTTGTACACATTATACGGCCATTCGGCTAACTATTTATATTCATCAATCGTCCCGATTAATCTCACCATAATAACACGAAAATACAAACCGATGCGTTGTCTTGTGCAGTCACGGAAATGCCCGAGCACTTCCGACTCGATTGGGATTGAATCGGGTTTCGTTCTCAAAAATGGCTTCTAGGGAGGATGACCGTTCGCTGGAATAGCGTCATGCACATCAGAATATTAAAGCGAAAAACAAATTGACATCGCAATCGGTAGTCAATTCGACAGGGAAGGAATAGAAAGGGAATTGTTGCGTGAAATCACAAACGGAAGAACATTGGCCGAGTTAGTGGCAAAGATTATAATCGAACAGTGATCGAGAGGTAATAATTCCAAAATGTTACTATTTATAGAAAATTGTAAGCGCATTGACCGAATTTTTACATCAATCTTGCCGCAAGCACAGTACCGTGCAGAAAGAGTTGTCTTACTTTTGTAACTCAAAACTGTTTAATTACATTATACCTGTACAATAGTACAACTAATTGGTATTCAATATGCCAGTACAGAACATTTGTTAGCTCATTGGCCATGAAATGTTTTTAATGGCAAATTCTGTTGTCAAGCTTTAGTAAGCACTATTCATTCTGATGGATGAAAACTATAATGGAAAGCCTTTTTCACATGTATTAGCTAATTGCACATTAGCGTAAGTGAATTACAATTAAGCGTAATGTATTACACTCAGGTGTAATGCACACATATAAAGCGTACTTCACTTACGCTTAACCGTATGATGTAGATAAAGCATTACTCCTATGAGTAATAGAATTATGACTAGTGTGCTTAAGCGTAATTGATTAAAGTGTGCTTAAGCGTAATTGATTTACGCTTAAGCTCACTGGTCATTTATTTTCATTGATAGATTAATTACACTTAATCATAAATGAATTATGCTTAAGCGATTATACGAGAAGCCGTTTTCACATTTATTCTGATTCTGCTTAATCGCAAATCATTTACGCTTAAGTGTAAATCATTTGCACTTAAGAGCAAATCATTTATACTTAAATACAAATCATATGCGCTTTAGCGGAAATAGTATGGGAGGCCCTTTTCACATTTATTATTTATTTGCGCTTAAGCGCAAATATTTGTGCTTAAGCATAAATCATTAAGCGCAAATATTTGTGCTTAAGCGTAAATCATTTGCGCTTAAGCACAAATATGTGTCTATCAATTTATTTGCGCTTAAGCGCAAATACCTAACACTCCATTACATCCCTCTGATGTGAATGATTGAGTCCATCTCATATTATATTAGCATGGGCCCATAGTAATAGCCCCATACAGACTCGAAGTTGAAGAAAAAACATATTTCCATATGCATATCAGCATCTCTGTCCCTGGTGTCCCAAGATTTGGTGCCTCACTCCCAGAGCTCATGTATATTTTATTATCTCCTGCACAGATATATACCATTTCCATGGCCATAAATAGGGAATTAGGGGTTACTGGGGGTTGCTTCCCTCATATGGTGTACTCATTGACTTGAAGTTGGGGAAAAACCCCTATTTTCATAATATCAGCATCCCTGTCCCCAAGAATTTGTGTCGCCATCCCAGAGATTTAGTATATTTTATAAAAGAGACATATCCTACACAGATCTATATCATTTCCATGGTCATAAAACAGATCTTGGGGTTTCTGGGGGATTGTTTCCCTCATATGGTGGGGCTATATCAACTTTAGTGATGTGTTTAGGCCTGTGCCATGTAAAATTAATTCAGGGGGGATCATTGCATATTGATTTTTATTTGCGCTTAAGTGCAAATGATTTGCGCTTAAGCGAAAATATGATCTATTTGCTTAATTGCAAATGATAGAGGTTATTTGCGCTTAAGCGTAAATAAATAATAAATGTGAAAAGGGCCTCCCATATAATAGATCACATTTATGGCAATTTTATGCTAAAGCGCAAATATATTATTAGACACATATTTTTTGCGCTTGAGCGCAATTGATTTACATTAATAAATAATATATTTGAAAAGGCTGTCTCCCATGCGATTTCCTCTAAACTCAAATTTACTCTGGCAATAAGACATCAATCAAACATCGGTTTAGACTCCCCCATATACTATGAGATGGACTCAATTATTCAGACAGAGGAAATCAGTTGGAGTTAGGTATTTGCTTAAGCATTATTCATATTAATTATGCTTAAGTGTAAATGAGTTCCGCGCTTAAGCGTAAATGAAGTACGCTTAAACGTAATTCATATACACTCTCATTGAACTCCCCTCAAGCTGAAATGGATGCAACCGCATTACTAATGCCAGTAACCTACATCAGGTTATACCAATATACATGAGGTATATGGGGAGCCAAATTAACATTTAATAAATAATAGAGCTTAAGCGATATAATTGAGCTTAAGCGATATAATAAGGGAAGATATAATTGCGATTAAGTTCAATAAGGAAATATCTAATTGCGCTTAGCACAATAAGGAATATCTTATTGCACTTAAGCACAAAAAGGAATATCGTATTGCACTTAAGCGCAATAAGGAATCTCTAAGCGCAATAAGGAATCTTCTTATTGCACTTAAGCGCGATAAGAAATATTCTTATTGCACTTAAGTTTAATTAGAGATTCCTTGATTGGGGGGGGGGGGGCTTTAGCTCAATTATTTATTAAATGTTAATTTGGCTTCCTCCCATAGAGGTGAGATAGCTGATGAACCCAATTACACTCAAGCGTAATTCAAATGTATTACGCTGATCGTAAGTTAATTATACTTAAGCATAAATAATTTATGCTTAAGTGTAATTAGCTACTATAAAGTGAATCTGGGATAAGGGGAGTACTCTAAATTGTTCTTTCGACCAGCTGTTTCTACCAATTAAAAAAAATTCTCATTTATTTTGAAACTAATGAAAGACAATGGTATATTTTTTTACTAGTAATATTCATTATAAACTTGTACAAATCTGAAAACAAACAAAATTTTAATATTTAAGAAATTTAGAGTTCCCTCTCTTACAGCAGCAACCACTATGCCAGGAAGACCAATCGATCTAGTTCAGCCCGATTGGGCTATTATAATTTATAGATCGATCGGTGGTTCATGCACTCTCTGCGTTTGAGATATTGCTAATAATTTCCATTTACATAAGTCAATAATGCCATTGCAGATAACTTCATCTTAAATTCGACCAAATGTGTTGACGTTTGATAAGAAGGGCAGGAATTCCCCGATTTGTTTATTTTCAATCGATGAGAAGCATGACGACCTGGATCAGCTGATCGGTTCGGAGGTGTGCCAATCGTATTTTGCATGCTGTGCACGAATACCCATTCACGCCTAAATTTGCAAACAATCCATATATAACATATACACAGTGTGTACACTTTGTTAGTTGCCAATTAATTCTCGACATTTCAATTAGAAAACATGAGATATCGATGCAAAAATCAAGACATAATCACATTATCTAGTTTGTGTTTTGTTGAATCTACTTTCGGTTATCGACATGTCGGCTATTGTTTTGGCTGTTCTCTTAACCGTGCGTGCCAGCCGATCGTCGTTTTTTCGGGCGGTTCCGATTTCTTCCGAATATAATTCCATGACCTCCACGCGATGATTCGCGCCGAAAATGTGGTTGTATCTGAGAAGATTTCTTACTCTGACCGCAGTTTTCAACAATTTAATATGGGGCGAATACCGCATCAATAATATGCAACCTTGGGGTTTTATTTCTAGTTTTTTATGACCTTTCTTATGGTATATCGGATACAGTTCTGTCTGACATGAAATATATACCCACCGGGAGTGAAGCTAATGACTTTAAAGTGATGTGAAACGTAAATTGAACCTCACAATTGAGATCCCTGCGTCATTCTGTGGGAAGAGTGAATAAAATAACTCAGATACACGAAATCCCCCATCCTGAAGTCAGTTTGTACACATTATACGGCCATTCGGCTAACTATTTATATTCATCAATCGTCCCGATTAATCTCACCATAATAACACGAAAATACAAACCGATGCGTTGTCTTGTGCAGTCACGGAAATGCCCGAGCACTTCCGACTCGATTGGGATTGAATCGGGTTTCGTTCTCAAAAATGGCTTCTAGGGAGGATGACCGTTCGCTGGAATAGCGTCATGCACATCAGAATATTAAAGCGAAAAACAAATTGACATCGCAATCGGTAGTCAATTCGACAGGGAAGGAATAGAAAGGGAATTGTTGCGTGAAATCACAAACGGAAGAACATTGGCCGAGTTAGTGGCAAAGATTATAATCGAACAGTGATCGAGAGGTAATAATTCCAAAATGTTACTATTTATAGAAAATTGTAAGCGCATTGACCGAATTTTTACATCAATCTTGCCGCAAGCACAGTACCGTGCAGAAAGAGTTGTCTTACTTTTGTAACTCAAAACTGTTTAATTACATTATACCTGTACAATAGTACAACTAATTGGTATTCAATATGCCAGTACAGAACATTTGTTAGCTCATTGGCCATGAAATGTTTTTAATGGCAAATTCTGTTGTCAAGCTTTAGTAAGCACTATTCATTCTGATGGATGAAAACTATAATGGAAAGCCTTTTTCACATGTATTAGCTAATTGCACATTAGCGTAAGTGAATTACAATTAAGCGTAATGTATTACACTCAGGTGTAATGCACACATATAAAGCGTACTTCACTTACGCTTAACCGTATGATGTAGATAAAGCATTACTCCTATGAGTAATAGAATTATGACTAGTGTGCTTAAGCGTAATTGATTAAAGTGTGCTTAAGCGTAATTGATTTACGCTTAAGCTCACTGGTCATTTATTTTCATTGATAGATTAATTACACTTAATCATAAATGAATTATGCTTAAGCGATTATACGAGAAGCCGTTTTCACATTTATTCTGATTCTGCTTAATCGCAAATCATTTACGCTTAAGTGTAAATCATTTGCACTTAAGAGCAAATCATTTATACTTAAATACAAATCATATGCGCTTTAGCGGAAATAGTATGGGAGGCCCTTTTCACATTTATTATTTATTTGCGCTTAAGCGCAAATATTTGTGCTTAAGCATAAATCATTAAGCGCAAATATTTGTGCTTAAGCGTAAATCATTTGCGCTTAAGCACAAATATGTGTCTATCAATTTATTTGCGCTTAAGCGCAAATACCTAACACTCCATTACATCCCTCTGATGTGAATGATTGAGTCCATCTCATATTATATTAGCATGGGCCCATAGTAATAGCCCCATACAGACTCGAAGTTGAAGAAAAAACATATTTCCATATGCATATCAGCATCTCTGTCCCTGGTGTCCCAAGATTTGGTGCCTCACTCCCAGAGCTCATGTATATTTTATTATCTCCTGCACAGATATATACCATTTCCATGGCCATAAATAGGGAATTAGGGGTTACTGGGGGTTGCTTCCCTCATATGGTGTACTCATTGACTTGAAGTTGGGGAAAAACCCCTATTTTCATAATATCAGCATCCCTGTCCCCAAGAATTTGTGTCGCCATCCCAGAGATTTAGTATATTTTATAAAAGAGACATATCCTACACAGATCTATATCATTTCCATGGTCATAAAACAGATCTTGGGGTTTCTGGGGGATTGTTTCCCTCATATGGTGGGGCTATATCAACTTTAGTGATGTGTTTAGGCCTGTGCCATGTAAAATTAATTCAGGGGGGATCATTGCATATTGATTTTTATTTGCGCTTAAGTGCAAATGATTTGCGCTTAAGCGAAAATATGATCTATTTGCTTAATTGCAAATGATAGAGGTTATTTGCGCTTAAGCGTAAATAAATAATAAATGTGAAAAGGGCCTCCCATATAATAGATCACATTTATGGCAATTTTATGCTAAAGCGCAAATATATTATTAGACACATATTTTTTGCGCTTGAGCGCAATTGATTTACATTAATAAATAATATATTTGAAAAGGCTGTCTCCCATGCGATTTCCTCTAAACTCAAATTTACTCTGGCAATAAGACATCAATCAAACATCGGTTTAGACTCCCCCATATACTATGAGATGGACTCAATTATTCAGACAGAGGAAATCAGTTGGAGTTAGGTATTTGCTTAAGCATTATTCATATTAATTATGCTTAAGTGTAAATGAGTTCCGCGCTTAAGCGTAAATGAAGTACGCTTAAACGTAATTCATATACACTCTCATTGAACTCCCCTCAAGCTGAAATGGATGCAACCGCATTACTAATGCCAGTAACCTACATCAGGTTATACCAATATACATGAGGTATATGGGGAGCCAAATTAACATTTAATAAATAATAGAGCTTAAGCGATATAATTGAGCTTAAGCGATATAATAAGGGAAGATATAATTGCGATTAAGTTCAATAAGGAAATATCTAATTGCGCTTAGCACAATAAGGAATATCTTATTGCACTTAAGCACAAAAAGGAATATCGTATTGCACTTAAGCGCAATAAGGAATCTCTAAGCGCAATAAGGAATCTTCTTATTGCACTTAAGCGCGATAAGAAATATTCTTATTGCACTTAAGTTTAATTAGAGATTCCTTGATTGGGGGGGGGGGGGGGCTTTAGCTCAATTATTTATTAAATGTTAATTTGGCTTCCTCCCATAGAGGTGAGATAGCTGATGAACCCAATTACACTCAAGCGTAATTCAAATGTATTACGCTGATCGTAAGTTAATTATACTTAAGCATAAATAATTTATGCTTAAGTGTAATTAGCTACTATAAAGTGAATCTGGGATAAGGGGAGTACTCTAAATTGTTCTTTCGACCAGCTGTTTCTACCAATTAAAAAAAATTCTCATTTATTTTGAAACTAATGAAAGACAATGGTATATTTTTTTACTAGTAATATTCATTATAAACTTGTACAAATCTGAAAACAAACAAAATTTTAATATTTAAGAAATTTAGAGTTCCCTCTCTTACAGCAGCAACCACTATGCCAGGAAGACCAATCGATCTAGTTCAGCCCGATTGGGCTATTATAATTTATAGATCGATCGGTGGTTCATGCACTCTCTGCGTTTGAGATATTGCTAATAATTTCCATTTACATAAGTCAATAATGCCATTGCAGATAACTTCATCTTAAATTCGACCAAATGTGTTGACGTTTGATAAGAAGGGCAGGAATTCCCCGATTTGTTTATTTTCAATCGATGAGAAGCATGACGACCTGGATCAGCTGATCGGTTCGGAGGTGTGCCAATCGTATTTTGCATGCTGTGCACGAATACCCATTCACGCCTAAATTTGCAAACAATCCATATATAACATATACACAGTGTGTACACTTTGTTAGTTGCCAATTAATTCTCGACATTTCAATTAGAAAACATGAGATATCGATGCAAAAATCAAGACATAATCACATTATCTAGTTTGTGTTTTGTTGAATCTACTTTCGGTTATCGACATGTCGGCTATTGTTTTGGCTGTTCTCTTAACCGTGCGTGCCAGCCGATCGTCGTTTTTCGGGCGGTTCCGATTTCTTCCGAATATAATTCCATGACCTCCACGCGATGATTCGCGCCGAAAATGTGGTTGTATCTGAGAAGATTTCTTACTCTGACCGCAGTTTTCAACAATTTAATATGGGGCGAATACCGCATCAATAATATGCAACCTTGGGGTTTTATTTCTAGTTTTTTTATGACCTTTCTTATGGTATATCGGATACAGTTCTGTCTGACATGAAATATATACCCACCGGGAGTGAAGCTAATGACTTTAAACTGAATGCAAGATCTCACCAAAGTAACATTCCTCTAGATGTTCTTCGCGTTGAACATTTCACCCTTGTGTTGATGGCATTGTACTTTCTTGAACCATACCTACCACCACCAGCGTGAGTATGACATATCAACCAACTATCAAAGGCATCGTCTTTAAGACTACATCCCAGTCTGGGTGGGGCTTATATAATAGTAGCCAATGGTACACGCCTGGTCCAGTTGATTAAGAACAGCTTCCAAACGGATGGGAAGATACAATCTTAGCATACATGGAAAGCAAAGCCACATGAAATCATGTCTGAATCTAAAACATACCCAAAGAAGGGGCGGTGCGGTCATGGTCCAATTTCATTTCCACTATCATGACACATGCCCGCAAACTAGCACCCTCGTGTATTGTTGTTATCTGCTTGGACCTGTACGGTGAGACGATGGCTGGAAGCCACAAGGACTGTTCTTATGATCATGGTCAAGAAGTGTGGGTATAATATGCATTATGGTCTTCTACGCCTTAGCAGAAAGGCATCCGTCAAATATTAGGCTTTCAACACTCGAAGCCATATACAAAAGTTGTCCGGGTACGTCAGTACGTGAATATGTGAATTGATGAACCATATATTGAGAAGTGGCTCGTTGGCCACCAGGTGTACATTTTGTTATCCCCATCAGGTAACTAAATATGAAAAATACGCAGATAGAGAGGTCCTTCTGAAAGATAGTGTACGCATCGACCCCATATCTTTCTAATTTATCGCGCCAGATGACGCTCAGATCCCATATGTAGCATCTGAATTATACCACAAGCTACCATGAATGAAGCTCGCCAAGAATAAGGATAAGAATTCCCAGTTTTCGAGACAAACACGTGAGCTTGACACCGGCATATGTGTTGTTTGAAACATTCCGATTAGTGGGACCCTTGTTTTACTTATTGTGGTTACCATGGTTTTGGGTGTTTTACTCAGTGGGGTCACAATGGTGTTGATTGTTTTACGTAGTGCAGTCATCATGGTTTTGAGTGTTTTACTTAGTTTGGTCACCATGGTGTTGATTGTTTTACTTAGTGCAGTCATCATGGTTTTGGGCGTTTTACTTATTGGGGTCACCATGATGTTGAGTGTTCAGCTTATCGCACACTCTCAAACACTCTAATTAATATGTGTAACACTGATTGCATTATGGTGGCATTTCCAGTTGATTGTTCCCTGCTTGAGTGATATATAACGGGTATGGTATTATATCATGTAATTACAAAAATGTAGTCAACATAATGACACAAATGAAACTTCTTGTCAACGAGCCATGCTAATAAGCTATATATGGTGATTGGATTGTTGTGTTAAATTATTAATTATTTTAGCAGTTCTTGGTGAAAGAGAAACAAGGGCCACCAATCATCAGTGACGCCTTGTGTGGAAGTTTGTGACTTTGTGATGGTTAAGTTTATGTCCATTGTTTTACCAATTGATAAGATGGATTAATGGTGAAACTACCTGTCATTCCATGCAGTCAGTACAATAATATGCCATATCTCCGTTCACTAATTATATAAATTGAAAATTACAAGTGGCCGCCATTTTGATGCCATCTTGGATTTTATACTCTGTTAACCCTTTTTGTTATACTATATGGATTCTCCCACTCAGTCGAAGACTACAGACATGACTATATCACCTTACTATGGGTGGCAATAAGTTTGAACGACACTATTTTATCACAAGCGGACTTATAGTCAATTATGCGAAAATGTTTTTGGACTGTCTGATAAATTTACGACTACTATAAGTTATTCGTAATTCTTATACGGTCATCACGGGTTCTCGCTGATTACACATTGGGGATACGGTCATCATGGGTTCTCGCAGATTACACATTATGGATACGGTATATAATCACGGATTCTCGCTGATTACACATTGGGGATACGGTAATCACGGGTTCTCGCAGATTACACATTATGGATACGGTATATAATCACGGGTTCTCGCTGATTACTCATTGTGGATACGGTACTCACGGGTTCTCGCTGATTACACATTGTGGATACGGTATATAATCACGGGTTCTTGCTTATTACATATTGTAGATACGGTGATCGTGTGTTCTTGTTTATTACACATTGTGAATACGTACACCCAAAATCTAGTTGGATAAAAAGTTATTCAACAGTCAATCAACCGTTGTATGCCCACAGCACCTATCTACGTTGTGTGAAAAGTTGCATGACAATTTTGTTGGATACACTTTTACACAACGTTGCATATATATTTACTACCAACGGTTGTTTGTTAATTACACAACGTGTTGGATGACATTTCACACAACGCTCAATCAACGTTAATTGCCCCCAGCACCTATCTACGTTTATTGAACCGTTGGGTGTTGGGTAGAGTTGGATGACATTTGTTGATTGTTGATTTACCCAACGTTGATTGGAAAGTAAAATAGGGCAAGATGTCGTGGATAGCTTTGTCGGTATAGTATGCCTTTGTTATAAATATTCTTTGTACGATACACTGATTATGAAGACTTTATGTGTTGAGTGTATGAATGTACTACTTTAGTCAAATTAGTGCCGTCAGCAGTTGTGTAAATTTGTAAACTTCAAAATTTGGCAAATATAAATAAATATACACTCAATAAATAAAGCCTACATAATCAGTATATCGTACAAAGAATAATTATAACAAAGGTATACTATACCGGCAAAGCTATCCACGACGTCTTGTCCCATTTTCCAGTCGCTCGGGAGTTTTTTCAAGCAGTCATCCATCTTGTTTTGAAATATTTGGAGCCAAAAATCGCATGCTCGCCCGCACCGGAAACGCGCTGCTATTGGATGACCCGGTCACGTGGCAGTTTTATCCAACGTGGTATGAAAGTAATACCACAGAAGACAGTTCACGCAATCAGTTGTGTACATCGTACTAAACTGTTGGATAATAAGTACACAACAAATTCGCACCCAACTAGTTGTATACAAGGTTCATCCAACTATATTTAGGGTGTAATCACGGATTCTCGCTTATTATACATTGTGGATACGGGTTCTCGCTGATTACATATTGTGGATACGGTAATCGCGGGTTCTCGCTGATTACACATTGTGGATACAGTAATCATGGGTTCTCGCTGATTACACATTGTGAATACGGTATTCGCGGGTTCTCGCTTATTACACATTGTGGATGCGGTAATCACGGGTTCTTGTTTATTACGTCACTGAGAAATAAACAGTTGTTCCACATTGTGCACGCATATGTAGCTTTAACCCTTTCTGTATTAACCCTTTCAGTGCCAGGTCCGATTTTTGTATCAACCCATATACCCTGTGCCAATGCATTCTCTTAAATGTGCGAGTCGACCATAGGTCGAGTGCATATATAAGAGAATGCATTGGCCTAACAATTTTTCATCATTTGTTATTATTTTTTACAATTTTAATAATTTTTTCTTATATATAAATACAGAGCAGTTATCACATAAGAAATGTTCAGATAATAAGTTCAACAAATGACCGTTAAACTTATTATCTGAACATTTTCCACATTGACCCACAACATTCCTATAGTATCAAACATTGACCCACTACATTCCTATAGTATCACACATTGACCCACTACATTCCTATAGTATCACACATTGACCCACTACATTCATATAGTATCACACATTGACCCACTACATTCCTATAGTATCACACATTGACCCACAACATTCCTATAGTATCACACATTGACCCACTACATTCCTATAGTATCACACATTGACCCACTACATTCGTATAGTATCACACATTGACCCACTACATTCCTATAGTATCACACATTGACCCACTACATTCCTATAGTATCACACATTGACCCACTACATTCCTATAGTATCACACATTGACCCACTACATCCTATAGTATCACACATTGACCCACAACATTCCTATAGTATCACACATTGACCCACTACATTCCTATAGTATCACACATTGACCCACTACATTCCTATGGTATCACACATTGACCCACTACATTCCTATAGTATCACACATTGACCCACTACATTCCTATAGTATTACACATTGACCCACTACATTCCTATAGTATCACACATTGACCCACTACATTCCTATAGTATCACACATTGACCCACTACATTCCTATAGCATCACACATTGACCCACATCATTCCTATAGTATCACACATTGACCCACTACATTCCTATAGTATCACACATTGACCCACTACATTCCTATAGCATCACACATTGACCCACATCATTCCTATAGTATCACACATTGACCCACTACATTCCTATAGTATCACACATTGACCCACTACATTCCTATAGTATCACACATTGACCCACTACATTCCTATAGTATCACACATTGACCCACTACATTCCTATAGTATCACACATTGACCCACTACATTCCTATAGTATCACACATTGACCCACTACATTCCTATGTTATCACATATATGTCCTACTACATTCCTATGGTATCACACATTGACCCACTACATTCCTATGTTATCACATATATGTCCTACCACATTCCTATGGTATCACATATTGACCTATACGACACTCGTGTATCATCACACATTGTAAATCTCGGTCTTAAGTACTGAAGTCTTTAGATCGTGATCATAGTCTATTATCACACGTTTCTTACAGCCGAGACGAAACACGTAGCGATACTAGATGGAACATACTGGCTGAACAACACTGTACTGGGGAGAGTGGACATCTATCGAGACACGCGCTGGGGTTCTGTTTGCGACACCAGACCACACAACTTCACGGAAGGGTTAGAGGGCGTGTGCAATATGTGGGGACTAAGGTATAATATCGCATCTCATATCCCCTCATTCGGCAACCCGTTTAGGGTACGTTCATAAACTCCCCAATTCACCAGGTATTCTTTAGCAAGCATTTCGGTATATAAAGTTCAATTTGGCCTGAAGGTTTTTCGGTCCAAATTGTTCGGCCCAGGTGGCCACTTACGATTTTAGACTCATTTGGGACAATTACTGTTCATTTTAAGACTATTTTCGACTAGTTTCGACCCATTTCGGTCTAAAAAATTTCGGCATAAATTATGTCCTGCTCAATACTGGTACGTGCCAGTGGTCATTTACCAAGCTGCAAAACAGAGTTCAGTCCCCTCGCTACACGATGTCTGAACGCTGCCGGCACGCGTGTTTTCTTAATTAAATCTAACATTTTTTATTAAAGTGTTTTGCCAGTTACAATTCAGTTTCTCAGATTGATGCAGAATGAATTGTAACCTACAAAAGTATCAAATAAATCAATGCGACATTTCTTCACATTCCTGTAGGAGCGGGCAGCGGTAAGTCCTGCGCAGGGGACTGAACTCTGCATGGAGCTTGGTCATTTACTACAATTTCCGAAATGGTCCCAACCGAGCAGAGTTCGGACCACGTTTTTAGCCTCAGGTGGCTTCAACCAGTTATAGTCAGGAACATAATTTTCTTCTGATAGTGAAAATGTTTCGCAGACCAAAATAATTAGTCCAAGTCTTCTCGTACTAAAGCCGGCTAAGATATTGGGATGGAGGTGCCGGTCTTTAGTCCGAGTTCGTCCCGTATAGTCTCTTATGACACGACTTAAGCGTTATTGACCCGCTCAAATAAAACCACAATTATATGAAATAAAATATCACAATTGCGACAATAAACGGATATTTTCAACAGAAGACATGCTATTTGATCTGAAACCCACATCAGTTGTGAATTGAAAGCGGTAATTTAATGCGAAAAGAGACATTTATCGCAATGTTTACAATTTTTTTAAAGTATGCGAACTCAGTTGACCTCGCGAACTGTGTTCGGCATTTTCCGTTGAAAATATTCCGTAGATTTTGGACTAACAACGTAAATTACGATGAATTCTCCATTGTAATCGTAATTATGTGTGTCAATATATAAAAAATAAATAGATTAATTAAACATTGGAGATATAAATGTAATACATTAAATAAATTACGGGAATTATAACCCTCTCAAAGTTTAAAACAGTGTAAACACAACGAGCATTAGAATAAATAATATGCCTTATATGGTGCTACATTTCACCCGCATTTGGTGGACTTCCGCGAAATTAAGATATATACTAAGCGAACATGGCAATATATTGCTCTTGTTATGCACACAAAAAATCAAACAAAATTTGTATACATTTTGAACCTTAAGTTTGAAAGTCCCACTGAAACGGAAGAACTATATATCGAAACTGTGTGATTCGGTTCTCCGATTATTTTATCAACATGCACACAAATCAAAATGCACATCACACGCATGGCAAGTCAGACATAAGAGTTCTAATTTGCTCCAATTTTGACAAGTTGCTTGCGAAAATTTTCAACAAAACTACCGTTCTGATCCTCCATTATGTCATTAAGTTTTTAGTGCGGGAATTGTTCTCAAAGCACATAGGAAACTGGACTTTGGGGCGATCGGTTTTCGCCATTTTGTTCGGAAAACCCCGCGCTATATATAGAAACGGAAACTAGAATACCCAGCGGACAATGCCGGAATTTCTTCGGAACCTGACTTCGGCTTTCAGTTAAGTAAACAAAATATAAAAACAGCGATGTTGGTGACAATCAACCGGAATATTCTATGCGTAATGTAACATGAAAGTTAGATTATTATACACCATTATGACCATAAGATGTCTCTCTTTCCGATGTATATAGCATCATGTATTGATTTATTAGGTAAATCGAGTAAAATACAACACAGATTCCCGCCACAGATCATGGGCGTAAGTCGTGTCAAAAGAGACTATACGGGACGAACTCGGACTAAAGACCGGCACCTCCATCCCAATATCTTAGACGGCTTTAGTACGAGAAGACTTGGACTACAAAATAATATGAAACTCGTCGCAGGTTTCAGAAGGGCACATTTTACATAAAAGCTCGTTTTTTGCCATAATGAAAGCTCGGTTCGCAGTCTGTGGTTTACTGTCATAAAGTGGTCTAGCATTTTAATGATTTCACAAGTGTGCTGCACTGTTTCCTGAATTATGCATGGTAATGTTGAAAAAAGGTAGTTAACCCTTTCCTTACTGAATGGATTCTCCCATGAAGTAACATAATATAATGGAATGGTCTATTATTCATCCTGGGGGGATGTTCCGGAAATAAAAACAGTCGACAGACAGACAAACATAAAATGCAAGTGTAGACGGATTGCTATTCATTGGTGGGAAATGTTCAGACAACAGGTTCAACAAACGACCATGTTGAACTTATTATATGAACATGTCATATGGCAACTACTCGTCAATGAGTATTTAGTAAAGAAAAGGTTAATGCATGAAACAAAATCGGGTGACATGTTTTTGTGCAAAAATGTGCTTCTCAAATAAAATATATTAAGCTATTACCGAATTCTAAAACAGATCGGCAATGTTGAAGGTACAACTGGTACGTTCAATCGTTTTAGTATGTTCGTTATGGAGTTATACCGGGAAAAAATTAGTATAGAATTAGGGGTGTTTTCAGTAGAACATATCCAAAATTCGTTAAATTCTCTTTGGGGAAAATTTTCTAGAGCTCTTTGAAAAAAAGCCCTATTTGTAGCTTTAATGTCAAATTTGTCGTTCCTTATTGAATATACGCTTCAATGGCATTTAATTATAAGTTATAAAGGTGGCAGAAACATGCAACAAAAAACAATTTATTATTATCGTCATGACGGATATATGTCATTTCGTGTATTATCCGAT
The DNA here is from genome assembly GCA_032622095.1 of Siphonodentalium dalli. Lineage (NCBI taxonomy): Eukaryota > Metazoa > Mollusca > Scaphopoda > Gadilida > Siphonodentaliidae > Siphonodentalium > Siphonodentalium dalli. The sequence continues at coordinate 56,164,380 of CP136062.1, read as the reverse complement.
TGTCAACATCCAAAATGGCGACCGGAAGTGGTGAAATTGTGTAATTTTCGCTAACTTTAACAAGATCGTTGCCACTTTAATGAAAACTACTGGATTAAATGGCCATTTGTGCAACGTATACCATGCTACACCAATATATGATCATTGTGAGTCATATCACGAGAATTTGGCCATTCAATCTCTCTTAAATTCGAACTAGAATTCTACTAAATTTTGAAGAAAAAAAGAAATATTATTTTAATACCCAGAATATCCGGAATAGAACACACCGGTGTACTGAATATACTAATTAGATGTCATATATCAATTAGTGCCAATTTGAGCAAAAATTAGGCCACCACTTTCAAAAATAGTGACAAAATGTTGACCGAAAGTAGTGAAATTGGGTTATTTTTGCAAAAACTATTGGCGTAAATGTTTAGTTGCACCATAAATGATGTGCAACCCTAATCCGATAATAGTGAGCTATATACCGAATTTATTCCCTTCAGTCTCCCAAAATGGCGGCTAAATGGCGATCGAAAGAAAAAAAAGAAATATTTTCATTGATTTGAAACAAACTCGTCTCATATCAAATATAATTTAAAGCTAATATGCCATCAGATAATTGACCAAACTGGTATCCAATGAGTGTCCAAATCCACTTAACTAGTTTCCCCAAACCGTAGCGTAAACCACACAATGGGTGTCTCAAACCACCATCTTAATAGTATACTTGTACCAAACCAACTGTTGAGTATCCAAGTCCATAGAACTGGATTAATATCCCAATCAACCAGTGTGACAAAACAATCAAAGTTGTGTCCAAACCCGCCCAATAATTCTTCCAAACCATCCAACAATTGTCATATGTCACAGGCACTAGGGTCTCCCAGATAATGTACGTGCTGTCCCAAACCACCCAAAATGAGTGTCTCAATACCATCAACTGAGTACCCTAAACCATCCAATGGGTGTCCCAAACCAACAAATGGGTGTCCATAACCATCTATTTAGTGTCATAAGCCATACGGTAATTGTCTCATACTACCAGGATTGTTTAAATCCCACTCAACTAGTGTCTCAAACCACCCCCAGAATGCCCCATACCATCTAACTAACTATCCATTAAAATCTCAAACCATCCAGAGCCCCATGGTTTGTTAAACTTATTGGATGGTTTAGAAAACTTAATTGATAGTCGGATATACTCGATGGACGGGTTTGTACACTATTTTGGATGTATTGCGATAACATTAGTAGGTAGGTGGTTTGTGACACCAGTTTGATGTATTGGGAACTCATTTTGATGGTTTGTGATACTTGTGTTATGGCGTTGGATGTTTTGGGACATCAATTGTGTGGTTTGGGACACTCGCTATGGACGTGGGACACTGGTTTGGTGGATTGCGACACTGATTGGCCGATTTGGTCACTGATTGGGTAATTTGGGGCACTGATTGAATGGACTGAGACAACAGTTGGGTGGTTGTGGTATACATGTTGTATGACATCGGACAATCCTGGGATGGTTTATGATACTAGGTGTGTGGCGTGAGGTACATATTGGATTTCCTGACACTCGCTGGGTGGCATGGGACACTCATTGGATGCTTTGACACACTTCATTGGCGTTCGTCGTATGGTTTGGAAAACTCATTGTAGGGTCAGGGACACTCATTGGGTATTTGGGACACCTGTTGGTGTTATGGGAGATGTTTGTTGGTTTGGACACAACATGTGTGGTTTGGAACACGAGTTGCATAGTTTGGGACACTACCATTGTGGATTGAAACATTCGTAAAATTGGTAATATGGTGTATTGAGATACTCATTGGGTGGTTTTGGGAAATCATTCGGTGGGTTTGGTACACCAGGTGCATGGTTTGTAACTTTGTGGGACTATATATGGGTTGGGGCATCAGTTGCATATGGATTGGGACACTACTTGGGTGGTTTGTGAATCTCGTTGGGTCGATTTGGACACCATGTCGATGGTCTGGGACAATATTTGGAATTGGTTTACCAATCGTATAGATTCGGACACTCACAAGTTGGTGTTTGGATACTATGTGGTGGTTTGTAACTATGCATATGGTTTGGTACCGGTACACTCGTTAAGTATTTGGGACACTCATTTGATGTGTTCTGAAACTATTTGTCGTCTTTGGAAACTTGTACGATATGAATATATATAGCACTACTTATTACTATATATTTACTCGATATGCGAAGATTTAGTAAAAACAATCAATAAACACACCTCAATAGTTGACTTCCGATTGCAATTTACGCCTTCATTTTGAAGACGTTTGAGACACCGTTGTCAAATCCTCGGGATATGACATACTAGGATTGCTCATCGTGAATGGTGGAGCAGCGTACTAGCTATTTACACCTATATTTTTCGTATAAATGGAACGATCTGGTGATATTTAGCGTAAAATGCTCATTTTACTACTTCGGGTTGCATTTTGTCCGCCATTTGGGATTTTTATGCAAATTATGCATGAAATGACAGACATATGCCATGACAACAAGAATAATGCTTTTTTGTTGCAGGATACTGCCACATTTATATCGTTAGACGACATTGAAGAGAGTGGGACTGAACTCTTTGAAATGGCAACATCTTGGCCGTCACATTGCCTCATTTTTGCATGGGACATGCGGTGACACCTTTTTACGTAGAAATAGTTTGAGTATACAAACGTAAAAGTAAATCATGTTCAATCATGTGGGATGCACATTTACCGATCTGGTTCCCTGTATAAAATTCAAATTTTCACAATTTGTTACATATTTTCAGCATTTTACACCAAAATAACGACTTTTCCTTCCTGAAACGCATGAAAATGTTGGATATATTATTGTGTGGCCATAGTTAGAAGTCATTCAGGGAACTCGTCTGAGCGTTTGTGGTCGGCAAATTTGTTTATTAACAAAATTCCAATTTTCTCCATGTTTTTGTTTACATATTCCTGTATTTTGACCCTAAAATGACGACTTTCCCTTCCTAATATTCATGGGGATTTTTGATATGTTATTTGATGGATATGGTCACATCCAAAAAAGCAAAAGATATTGCATAGCAATCTGTTGACAATTGGGTTTCTTTCCCTCAGATTGACCGGAATAATAAGGAACAGCAAAATTACATAAAAGCCTTAAATAGGACCCTATATTTTTAATAGAACTGTAGAAAATTTCCCCAAAGCGGATTTTAGCGGATTTTGCATATTGGCTCTCCACATTCTTCCCAACAAAATGACACAAAAAAGTTTCTATACCAATTGTTCCGGGTGGACGCCCTTATTGGGATCAAACGACAACACTAATTCGGTCGATCAGATCACATGTGCGTGTCGTTAATGTCCACTTAATATTCGAACCCCCAGATCACATTATATAAAATATATGCCATATTATTTACCATTTGAAAGATAAAGCTCCAAAACATTGTATTACCAACGTGTCCAGTGTAATAGACTGTGAACATGTTGTTTTTGTTGAGGCACATGTGTTACTTGTGCTTAGGTTTCATCTGGATTGTACTGCAAAGTCTATAATTTTCAATGGAAAGGGAATAACTCTATATCTTAGTTTGAATTCTGTTGGATTCTGGGAGCGAGACGGGATAAATGTTTATATGATTTCAGCTATTCACTATTACTCTATGGACACCTTCTGAGACACAGATGTTTAAAATGGTACTAAATTATAGTATTTTAATATTTATGTCATAGATAATTATTGAAACCGTATATCAAGGCACTATAAAAAAAAACCGGTAACTACAACATTAAATTGGCCTTTATAACGAGTAAAATATATATTAAAAAATATATCAGTTTACTACAAGCGCGCCACTTTAAATACATAATATGTACCTGTTCGTGTGCGTGAAAATGATCAGTTAGTAACGAGACGCTATGCCAATTGGAGGATTGTAGCATTTTACTAACATCGCCGAAAATCTTAAGCAAATCGACCTTACCACTCCATAGAAAACATCGGCTGAACTACGCTCAATTGTAAATATTTACTACTCGATTCGGGACGCATCTGTCGGCGATAAACGAACGAAAACGATTTCGGCATCGAGAGCGATTGCATTTAATTAATATATAAGAAGGGCCGTGTGTGTTGTCAATTTGGATATAATATATGTAAAAATTACTCATTTGAACAAGAGTATTCTCCATTTATATTTGATCACCTACCGGAGTGTTTCACATCACTTTAAAACGTGCATCGATAAACAAATATGCATTTTCTGTGATGCACTTTTTAATGTGGAGCGGTCGTTTTAGACTCATATATTGTTTAACTTATATTTTACTCGTTTCAACGACACGCCCCTGTGGATCAGATTCAAGAAAAAAACGAACAATTCATTCTCCATAATACCGAGAAACTGAACTGTCCATATTCATTTGAAAATTGTCTAGATCAAGCCAGAATGTATGGTAACTGACAAAACTCTTCAATAAAAATGATAGATTTTATTAAGAAAACGTTTAGGTTAACAGGTTATCTTCAAATCAAATTTCAGACATTAATATTATTTTACTCTATAGCTCAAGCCATAAACTAAGTTACAAATTTCCATGTACAAGACGTAATCAAATTAAATGACGGACAGTGGATCGGGCAACGCATGGCACACATCGTGTACAAAATATAGTGATACGGGGCGTTGTAACACTATCAAATGACGGCTGGACGGCGTGAGCATGTTAATATAATTTAATCTGTATATCTAGGAACCCTTATCTCTCCTAATTAAAGTTTACAGAAGGAGATTAAATTCTGAACATATTGACGGACCACATGTGTCCCTTGTGTATATTGCACATGTATGTTAATATTGTTGATCTAAGGGGAAATTGGAACATTAAGAATTGATTATACAGCGGTGTCGACGTGGGGACACTGACTCGTCAAGTGCCTACGTCCTGGTAGATGGCTTTTTGGCTTGACCAATCAGTGTGCCTAACGTGGAGACAAATACATCTGGTTTATCAGGTTCCAAATTCTCAACAGATGTGATTCTCTACCACGCAAGCTTTAGAGTAAAGATGTAATATATCTTGCTCTCCGTGACTGCTCGTTTACGTGTTTTACTTGTGTTGAATAAATGTCATCATGTCTAAGAGTTATTACTTAGTGAAAAGGAAACCTGGGAGTGCCACAGCGTGAACCCAATCCACTCACTGACTATATATAATACAATTAATGAATATTTGGGACTATTATGAATATAACATTTATTTGATACATATGTCTGAAAAATGTACAAAAATATCTTGATTACGGGCGTTCTAGTTTTGCATTCCGGTTTATCTGCCATACGTAGATTTACTTTGTTCTCAGCTGACAGTCAAATGATGGAAATTCGATTATCGTATTCTACAAAGCAGCAAAAATAGAAACAAACAACAGTTAAGTACATTACCCATCATCTAATGGATGGAGGCGTCGTCTTAAAGTGGTGTGAAACACTCCGGTGGGGCGACCAATAGAAATTGTGAATAATCTTGCTAAAAGTGGTTATTTTTTTACGAATATTAATCCAAATTGACAACACACAACGTCTTGCATTTTTATTATATTAATTAAATGCAATGAATCTCGATGGCGAAATAATTTATATTTAGTACAATACCGGCGATAGTTTCGTCCTGAATCGAGATATAAATAATTACAATTGAGTGTACTTCAGATGATGTTTTCTATGGAGTGGTATGGTCGATTTCGTTGAAAATTTCGGCGATGTTAGTAGAATGTCACATTCCCCAGGTTGGCACACGGCTGTGTAATAACTTATCAATTTCACGCACCCGAACAAGTCCATAGTATTAAACCAAAATATATTTAAAGGAATAATTTTGCCATTTAAAGTGATGTGAAACACTCCGATAGGGTGATCAAATAGAAATAATCTTGCTCAAAGTAGTAATTTTTATAAATATTATATCGAAATACCGCCATTCTTATATATTAATTAAATACAGTGATTCACGATGGCGAAATCGTTTTCGTTAGCTTATCGCAGATAGTTGCGTCCCGAATCGAGAAGTAAATATTTACAATTGCGCGTAGCTCAGACGATGTTTTCTATGGATTGGTAAGGTTGATTTGTTTGAAATTTTCGGCGATGTTACTAGAATGCTATATTCTTCCAGTTGGCATAATGCATGAATACTAACTTATTTGTTTAATAAGTACATAATATATCTTTAAGATTCGTTCGGATGCTAAATGAAACAGAGTATATCACAGGATCGGGTCGTATTAACTCTGAAGGGATCTCATGCGGAGACAACGCGACAATGCTGGACGACTGCACCACGAATACGACTGTCACGTGCTCACACGCCGATGATATCGGAATCATGTGCGAAGGTGAGCTAACCCTGTACAGATACCAGTGTAATGTTCTCAATCATATCGGTATCATGTGACAAGGTGAGTCAATCCTATAATGATACCAGTGTAATGTGCTCAATGATATCGGAATCATGTGCGAAGGTGAGCTAACCATGTACTGATACCAGTGTAATGTTCTCAAGCACCAATCATATCGGGGTCATGTGACAAGGTGAGTCAACGTATACTGATATCAGTGGCCCGTGTTCACACATCAACCCTATACGGATACTAGTGTCACGTGTTCACGCGTCAACCCTATATAGCGATACCAGTGTCACGTGCTCAATCATATCGGGGTCACGTGACAAGGTGAGTCAACCATATATTCTGATACCATTGCTACGTGGTCACACGCCAATGATATCGAAATCATGTGCGAATGTGAGTTCAACCCAATGGCGAGCCAGCCCTATAATGATACTAGTGCCACGTGATCGCACGCCAATGATATAGGGATCATGCGCCATGGTGAGCCAACCCTATACTGATGTCCTAGTGTCACGTACTCACGCGCCGATGATGTCGGGATCATGTGCCAAGGTGAGTCAACCCTATATCGATAGCAGTGTCATGTCCTCACACGGAAATCATATCGGGATCATGTGCGACGGTTACACTGCCAAAAATAATTTCTTAATAAGATAAAATATCTTGAAACAAGAAAAACTATTTCCTGAAACAGGAAAATAAATCTTATTTTGGGAAATATACCCCCCAAGTCTGCTACATCAAGAAAATTTAAGAAACTCCCACCAGTCAAGAGATAGTTTTCTCAAATAAGATAGATTTTAGTCTTGAAACAAGAAACAATTTCCTTACTAAGAAAATGGCTTCAAAAATTAAATATATATTTCTTGTTTCAAGATTTTTTTTCTAAGTTAAGAAATACTTAAAGAAAATATTTCTAAACCAAGAATTAATTGTTATGTACAAATTACTGCTGTAATGGAATAACTGTAAAAGTCCAACGATAGCAAAATTGTGATAAAAATGTTATGGTAAACATTGAAAAAGGTCCAACCTGTTGATTAAATATTCTGAAATTCATATTCATACTTAAATATTTGAACTACATGTAATACTACAGCTATAGGATTATATAATTGTTGACAAGTCACTCACTGTAACAGTTTTGTTTACATAACATTGGATAAGGTCCAACCTGTTGATTAAATATTCTGAAAATGTTATTCATAGTTAAATATTTGAACTAATAATACAGCTAGAATTATATATTTGTTGACAAATCACTGTAACAGTTTTGTTTACATGACAATAGTTTCAACAGCTGTAATTTTGTTATTGGCAATCTGTCAGTAAGTGTTTTTATCTATTTCTCAATGCTCTTAGGGATTGCTGACCTTTATACAATTTTAATAAAATTTTGTTTGCACAATATAGTGGGTCGCCATTGAGGAGGCCTCCCTTGAAATCTCCAGTTGGTGGTTTGCCACACCATCCCGAACTAGACAAACCTCTCTGGTGGCCCTTGCATTGAACCTATTAATTAAACAGGTACTTCAAGCTGGTATATACCCCTCTTATATAAGGATGGAAGATGCTACCAATTTCAAACCGATGGTATTTCTTCAGAGTTGACTCTCTTGTATTATGAAAGCAAGCCCAATGAGGCCATGCACCTATTGTATGTTTATAATACACAAAAGACTATATCTTAGCAGAATGCATGTCTCTGATGATACAAACAATAAAATATCCAATTTATCCATAGTTGAATTTCATTTGGCTATATAGGAAAGCATACAATGTGGCTTTTATGTAGTTTCCACAAAGTATTTTAAGTAAAATATCCATCAAGTGATGTGTTCTGCCTTGTCCTATATATTAAAATGCATGCAATGGCCATGATAAATGCTTAATTTATAGGTAGAGATGTCAATCTGATAAGAAATACTGACATTTTAGGTTTGATACACCATTTCAGCTGGCTTGGCATCTTTTAAATTTGAAACCTAAGGAAATTTATTCAGCTTTGACCCTCTAAATTATGGAAGAAAGCCCAAATGAAGCCACTATTTGCATGTTAGTAACATGTATAAGGCTATATCTCAACAGAATACATGTCTCTGATAAAATGCACAATAAAATATCCATAGTTCAATTGCATTTGGCTATAGAGGGATGCATACAATATTGGTTTTATGTAGTTTCCACAGACCATTTTAAGTAAAATATCCATCAAATGATGTTTTCTACATAGCCTTGTATATTAAAATGCTTGTAATGATCATGGGAAATGTTTAATTCATTAGTTGATATGTCCATCTGATAAGAAATACTGACAATTGAGGTTTAAAATACCATTTCATGGGATTATGGGATCATAAATATCAAACTAAGGGAATTCCTTCAGATTTGACTCTCTAAATAATGGAAGAAAGCCAAAATGAAGCCACTATTTGCATGTTAATGACATGTATAAGGCTATATCTCAACAGAATACATGTCTCTGATGAAATCAACAATAAAATATCCATAGTTTAATTTGTTTTGGCTATACAGGGATGCATACAACATGGCTTTTAGGTTGTTTCCACAGACTATTTTAAGTAAAATATCCATCAAATGATGTTTTCTGCCTTGTCCTGTATATTAAAATGCATGCAATGACCATGAAAAATGTTTAATTTATTGGTAGAGATGTCCATCTGATAAGAAATACTGCCATTTGAGGTTTGATACACCATTTCAGCTGGCTTGGCATCTTACAAATTTGAAATAAGGGAATTTATTCAGCTTTGACCCTCTAAATTATGGAAAAAAAAGCCTAAATTATGCCATTATTGGCATCTTTATAACATATATAAGGCTATATCTGAACAGAATACATGTCTCTGATGAAATCAACAATAAAATATCCATAGTTTAATTTGTTTTGGCTATACAGGGATGCATACAACATGGCTTTTAGGTTGTTTCCACAGACTATTTTAAGTAAAATATCCATCAAATGATGTTTTCTGCCTTGTCCTGTATATTAAAATGCATGCAATGACCATGAAAAATGTTTAATTTATTGGTAGAGATGTCCATCTGATAAGAAATACTGCCATTTGAGGTTTGATATACCATTTCAGCTGGCTTGGCATCTTACAAATTTGAAATAAGGGAATTTATTCAGCTTTGACCCTCTAAATTATGGAAAAAAAGCCTAAATTATGCCATTATTGGCATCTTTATAACATATATAAGGCTATATCTGAACAGAATACATGTCTCAGATGAAATAAACAATACAATATCCATAGTTTAATTTGATTTGGCTATACAGGGATGCATACAATATTGCTTTTATGTAGTTTCCACTGACTATTTTAAGTAAAATATCCATCAAATGATGTTTTCTACATTGCCTTGTATATTAAAAATGCATGTAATGACCATGGGAAATGTTTAATTTATTAGTTGATATGTCCATCTGATAGGAAATACTGACATTTGAGGTTTTAAATACCATTTCATGGGATTATGGAATCATAAATATCAAACTAAGGGAATTTCTTCAGATTTGACTCTCTAAATGATGGTAGAAAGGCCAAATGAAGCCACTATTTGCATGTTTATAACATGTATAAGGCCATATCTTTGCAGAATGCTTTTCTCTGATAATAAAACAAATAACATATCTATATTTCATAGTTTGGTTGGCAAAACAGGGTGCATAACATGTGGTTTTAAAGTAGTTTCACAGACTATTTTAACTAGAATATCAATTAAATGATGTAATCTAACTTGCCCTGTGTTTTAAAATGCATACACTGACCATGATAAATGTTTAATACAAACAGCGTCCTTAATGCTGCACCAGCCTAACTCCCGTTATGAAAGGGTTAAATTAATAAACAAAGGTTGCACAGACACCCACCCCCCCCCCCCTTCAACAGCGCGGTGAGTGTGTTTTTTTATGTATGTCATACCCGGTATAAGAGCCCCCCCCCATTTCGTACGCCGTATTCCATGCCCTGTTACGAGGTACGACATATTCCGGCCCCTCTGTTAGGAGGTATTCGGTATTCCAAAAATACCGGTATTCGTATTCCAACCTTCCAAAAAAAATGATCATAAGAATAATATAAATGCGATGTTTGTCACAATAAATGCACGGTCTGACATACAGATCGTCGATCATCAATTTATATCATTTTAGACATGGACATTATGACCTGCGTTCGTACGACAATAGAGAATTTATCCATATGGCTGTTAACTGGTATTTCGTATTCCACCCTCTGTGTTAAGTGGTATTATTCCGTATTCCATGGGGTGGGGGTGCTCTTATATGGTGTGAAGTTTACAACTAATGTGGCAGTCATGAAAATTTTAATTATTAGAACTGTTTGGGATATATACACCCCAATCACCCTGTCTCCACGTTCCTGTTGGTGGTGGCCTTATCAATCTATTGCTTCGTTGAACTTTTATTATTACAAATTTGAGCGTGTAATTTCGTTCCACTTTACAACAGGGGCAAAAGCATTCCTATTGTTTTACCTACCGGCTCAGATCGAGGCTTCGTGGATAAAAAAACTACGTCCATCTTACGTTTTCATAGGATACAAATTGATCGGATTTTAGGTAAGTGAAACTAATTAGTAATCAATTGAAGTGATTTCTCATTATGAACAGACTGTTACTAGTAAAATATTTAATCGAACTACAATTAAAAGGGCACGAATTATCCATTTTATTCAAATGAAATTTGATAGTAAATCGGCCTAATTTTGTTTCCGTGTAATATTTCAGAAAATGGAATCCGTCATTGATAAATGAACATTTTTTTGGTCAAAATAGTAACTTCTGACGGACTATGATTATATGGCATTTATGATTCATATATAAAGGTAGCCCTACACAATATTCCCAACTGCGTTCCCAACTGCAAAAACGATTTTTAATGAATTATAAATTGGCCTAAATTTTATGCTACATAAAAAGAAAAACTATCCGGGAATGGCTATTTTCGTCTGCAAAATCAAATTCTGCCATAAATGCAGTGTATTATCGGTCGACATTAATATGACAATAGTTGGAAAATAAAAAGGTCCCATTTATTGAAAATATACATGTAGCTTATAAGGAAATTGTCAGTTATGATCAGTTATACTTCATACCATTATTCTAACAAATGTCAAGGGAAGTCGGTAGCGTACTGGTCTCTCGTGCTATCGGACCGGGGATCGTAACGTGGTCAGGGTATTCTGACAAAAATCAGAACTCGGTCAGATACAAGTTTGTCAGGCTGAAAAGTCTCATTCGAGATCACTGAATAAAGATCCGAATGCAAAAATGCCGACTTCCCCCCATTACAACACTTGTCCAGGTATGTTGTCGTGGGTTCAGTACGCTGTCCGATCGGACGCGGACATTAATGGCTGACCCGTGTACACGCCTCAGTGTGTGCACGTTAAAGAACGCTACTGGAGTCACCACAGGGTTATAAAGTTACTCGGCCGTGGTAGCACCTGGACCTCCACATAATCCTCAGCACATTGAGGGCGATGGAGTATCGAGTAGATAGATAGATAGTCAATCTGATAGAATTCCCACAATCTCTTTAATATTGTCATGCCATGGCCAATTTAACACTAAGTGAACGTTCAGATTACCACGATACAATTGTAAGTAGGTAAAAAATAATCATGCACTGTTTTATTTAAAAGCGAAATTGTGGCGTATCCTTGGTTATCCCCATTTGCGACGTAATCACTAATCAGTCATGTGTATGTAAAAAGTGTGGCCTGAAGGATCGCATGATAGTCAATCACATGCTTTACAAAAAAACTGTGATTTCATCATGTACGACATCGTAATCGTGTGAACAAACTATCCACGATCTCGTCGATCCCGGTTCCTCCACTTAAGATTATATCTTTCATCTGTACGTTCACTGAGTGAACATTCATGATTCATATGACTACGATTCAATTGTAAGTGGACAGATTCCCATCTTGGGTAATAACCGATAGTTGGACTGCGCATGCTCACGACATGATCACGAGTTATATCAATGCAGATTTGCAAAAATTGTGACGTATCCTTGGTTACCTCCACTTGGTGAAATTTGCGTGTACGTAAAAATCGTACAAAGTAAATAGAAATATCATAGGATAGTTAATCACGTGGTTAACCACCGATATTAAATATTCTCATCTGCGATGACATCGTAACAAACTATCCATGATTTTGTCAGGCCCGATTCCTCCACTTACGATTGAATTATGGTCTTCTGACATCTGAATCGCCGAAAATGCTAATATTGTTGGAAGAATGAACTTTACACTTGGTTTTTGAATATGTTTGCAAATTATGAAAATACATGCATCCATATCACATACATATATATGCAGCATACATGTACATGTATTTTTTCTTCAATTACAGAAATACCAGATTCATTAGCCATGGTGGATGCGGCATCATGCCCTCTCATCTTCAACATATGAAGATTGATTTCGCCCATGATTAGTCTAAGCGTCGGTCCTGTCTAGCTAGACACGTGGCAATGAACAAATGACAGGTGAAATATTACTGGAAGTCTGTTCGCCAAAATACCAGTGGTGAGTTATAATCTACATGTATAGCTACCATGCAGATGAATATTTGTACATTGTCACCAATACATGTATATACTGCTATCCTCAAAATTATGGACCTTAAAAATGGGGGGGGGGGGCAGGGGGGGGGGGGGGGGGCGGAAAAAAAACTGCAGACACAGGGTGGAAAAAACTGTTTTCTTCGGTTTGGGTATCCCCCCCCCCCCCCAAAACAGCAAAAACTGCAGTTTTTTTCCACTGACCATATGCCTGCCCCCCCCCCCCCCAAATCAAATCTACCGCAGCCGGACAACAACTCGGTTTGACCGGAAAGCGAAAAAAACACCGGAGCATACAATTCACGAGAAGGTGCTTGTTAACTTAGTTTAGATTATTGTGACTAAAATGGTCATTGTCTACCAGTAGAACGCAGATTTGTACCTCGTGATGTCATGACATGTACAAACATGTATATTGGTGATCGCAACGCTATGTATGCACTTTAAAAAATGACAACTAGTCATTACCTCGACTTTGAAAAAGATGCAAATGAGATGAGTGAGATACCAGCATATAACTGTTTTCTGATACCATTGGAGGAGAAATTGTTTAATACATGGGATAGTTCTGCAGTAAAAATTTGCCAGATAAGCGATCGCAGGGTAGAATTCTGCAATCGACTGGTAGACACTGACATAGTTGGCATTATTAAGAGGGTTAATGGGGTCAATATCACATGTACACCAAGACAGTGGTTATCCAAAATTGTTTTATGTGGATTGTATTACTCATGTATATATGATTTGGATATTAAGGTTAATCCATATTCTATAAAATGAGAGAAAATTGAAGTTGTGAGTCTGAAAATACATATTTGGAAAAATATTACATGCAAATTTTTTCCGACAACCCCCCCCCCCCCTAAATGAATAAGGAAAAAATTTACGTGTAAATTTTTTACGCCTAAGTACCACCCCACCCCCCGGTACGTTGTGTCCCGCAGTTGTTTTCCGGGGGGGATACCTGGTAATGATCGCAGTATATACGGGCAGTATATGATATCCACCACGGTATCAAGTCGATTACTGTTGTGGAGCACCATGCAGTTATGATACACCAACAAATATCACACCAAAAGTTGAAAATTAAAACAGCCACATGGATCTTGTTCAATGAACTTATATATGCATGAATAAGATGAATCACTAAATTATCTTTTCATGCTTGTTTGTGTAATGCCAATCAATGCAGCCTGACAACATGGATGGGTGGAGTTTATAAATTGACAGCCTAAACAATGTTGGCAACTTAAAAGTTCATTATGTGCTACATTTAACTCCCGTATATACAATACAATTTTTCTATCAGCGTTCCCATGTCCTATATTTGGAATAATATATACATGTACATGTAACGAAGGCCATCCGTTCCACAGATAGGAGGAAAAACACTGCATTTTATTTTCATGCATGCGAAACATGACAACATGCATATGGGGTGTAACATGACAACATGCATATGCCATATGGGGTGTAACATGACAACATGCATATGGGGTGTAACATGACAACATGCATATGGGGTGTAACATGACAACATGCATATGGGGTGTGACATGACAACATGCATATGGGGTGTAACTGTGGTATATGCAACGTTGAAACTGTACTAGTAACCATAATGAGGTGTTGGAGGTTACTGTGCTTTATATATCTTTAATACTGCAGTATTAACAGGGGCACTATACTAAGAGGTGGCCAATTACTTTGAGTATACATGTAGCCATACCTCACACATGGAACAGGGCTTGACTTATATTTAGGTACATGGAAAAATAGGTACGCAGAGCAATACATAACACCTAGTCTGCTTCGTATATTTTACATAAATATCAACCGATTTGGTGCAGTGTTGAAGCGGTAACCTTTCTAGTACTGCTGTGTTAGAAGTTTCTGGTGTGAGACCACACAAGCCATATTTCTGAATAAATCCTGAAAAATTACCCACAATCCTGAGGTTAAGTGGTCACTTACTTTGGGCATTACTGTAATTCCCTGACATTCCCCCAATCTTTGACTAAAAGAAAATTCACCCTTTTGATATCATTTGACCATGAAATGGCCCGAAAAAGATGTTTTATGAGATTTACGTTTGTTTTTTATTTAATTTTGTTTGTTCAAGTAACATATCAAATGAGTGAAATTTTATTTTAGTCATTCATGTGGGTATTGTTAGTGGGGAGATATTTAAGGGGAGGTATCCTGTTACAACGGTATATGCTACTAGTATATGTACATAAGTATTAACTGTCATGTGGACTGTTTTTATGGAGATGTAACCGTGAGGTAAGTGGACATAACTTGTGTAAAACCCAAAGGGTTTTACATACAAGTTATGACCACTTTCCTCACGGTTACATCTCCATTAAAATAGTCCACATGACAGTTAATCCTTATATTTATATACATTTAGCGAAAAAGCCACTTTTGTAAATGTATTTAAATTGAATAGTGTATCGTGACAAAAAACAGCCCAAAGTACCCAATAGCACCCTTGGCAAAAGTTAATAGGAACAATTTCTCTTCATATTGCAACCAGATGATGTATTAAGTCAATCCTGCGCGAGTCCAAATGCTCCCAAAACATTACGCGTTCGTCTTTCCAAACCCAATGACGTATGTATGGTGTTGTGAGCTTGGTGTTATGAGCCGTTGCGCATTCACCGAGAAATAACTGCAACTAGCCACGTGGGCGCCGACCAATCAGTATGCTGGATTTAGTGATGACAACACTTAGTATGTAAATATATGTATTTGTAGCTGATTCTGACCAACATGCAGCGTTTGAATGGATAACATTACTGTTATAACTGCCCCTCCCCTCCCCCCCCCCCCCCCCCCCCCCCCCCCCCCCCCCCCCCCCCCCCCGGGTGATTAATTTGGACCGTACATCTTAATAATATGTACATGATTAGTCATTCCGCTTTTCTGATGTCATTACAAGCATTCAAATCTTATTTTTCAGACAGGAGGAGCTGCCTGACTGGATTGAGACATACACATTTCATTCAAGGCATGATATCTGACAACCAATCATAGAATCATGTTTCCTGAGTGTTTCTTGCAGATAATGATTACCCTTGATACCAATATTATTAATTCTGTCCAGGACTGGATGAGGAAGGATTTCAAATGTTATTCGGTGTACATGTAACGGATACATGTAATCTAGATGTTATCGGTATTCGTCCATGCATGACATAATGTGAGTTGTTGCTTTGTGACAGTCCTGGCTATATACATGTACCATATGTATGCCAATGGACGGTATGCACTGAATCCAGTACTGTGCAGCGAAGGGGAGGCTTTAATATATAACCAAATGATGACCAATGTCTTCATCAAAGGCAAAAATGACACATCAATTCCTTCCTTGATGGAGACCGATCAGTGACGTCTACATTTTATCAGACTTAGTGGTGAAAATCTTGGCAAGTGAAGTTAGTGAATTCAATTCTACAACATACATGTACCTGTATGCTTCTGTATGTACCTGTATGAGTCTCAGAAAATGTGCACTATGGCATCCAGTGTATGCATAACCTTTGTTATACCGTACTTCATACTACATTGACCAGAATTTGGAGGTGTACCAGTTTCATATCTCTACACAAAGCACAACAGTACCCATGGATCAGTCTCAAGCCTTGTTTCTGAGCTTGTCTGAAGGATATGAACTTTTAAAGATATATTATGCACTTGTTCTGGTGCGTGAAACTGATCAGTTAGTACCAAGGCGCTATGCCAACTGGAATAAGGTAGCATTCTACTAACATAGCCGAAAATCGAAAGCAAATCAACCGTAATACTCCATAGAAAACATTGTCTGAACTACGCTCAATTGTGAATATTTACTACTCGATTCGGGGCGCATCTATCGGCGATAATATAACGAAAACGAGTTCGCCTTTGATAGTTACTGCATTTAATTATGTATACGAATGATGGTGTGTGTTGTTAATTTGGATATAATGTTTGTAAAAAGTACTACTTTTAACAAGATTATTCTCCATTTATATTTTATCACCCTATTGGAGTGTTTCACATCACTTCAAGTGACACATTATTGCAGCATGTCAATATAATCAGATTCATGTACATGTACACACATACAGGCCTTAAAATCCATCACAGAATAAAAATATTCTGATGTTCCTTTATCTTTGTCAACCTGCTGTATCACCAAGTAATCTGTACAAGGAGCTTAATGTGGCTTAGACATAGAGCACATTCATTTGTTGCATATATTCTGTTGAGTATACAAGGAGATGGTCTCATAAATGGCCGGATTTAGTGTACCCTTTAATGCTTGTAATACATGCATGTACTAGTACCTGTTTAGACCAAGTTTTCCCTGTCCACAACTTGTGGTATCGGTTGGGTTGATGCTGTTTTGGACCGAGTCCCATCCCGATACTCTTCTATAATGGACTTTACGCCCAGAATTGTGGGTTGAAGTTATCTTGATTGTAGCACTACCAGTATTTCGTCAGATTAGGTCAAAGTGACGCTTTTTTATAAGAACATAGAGGGCAGCCTTTCCCAAGCGTGATGATTTCAAACCTGCATATACTTAAAGTAATTGACCATCTCTAACGTGGTGTTACCCAGGTAATGCTGTGGTATTACACTGCAGTAATTTCCAACACCATGGTAAGGTTGTCACTTGAACACAAAACAGCACCACGATGGATGCGGTATGCAATTAAAATGCAGTGATTCTCCTTATATCTTTGGAACTTAAAGGAATGGATGGCCTTCGTTATAGATTATAATTTATAAATAACATTTACAAAAAGTTTCCCAAGAATATACTAATAGTATAGGATAATGTTCATATGAATGCGTTATTATCCACAAAACACACTTTGTGTGAGTCAATCGTTTGTTTATATACAGCAGTAAATAGTGAGCGATAAGCAAAACACTCAACACCGTTGCGATTGTTTAATTGAGCGATTCATGGTGACCCATTCAACACTTCAAAATCTTGAGAGGTTATAGAAGAGTAGCCGGACAGGACTCGATCCAAAACAGTTTCAACTGCAGTAATGCTCTAAGTAATCAACTCCTTAACCACAGCAGAATTATGGGTAACTTTTCAGGATTTAGTTGGAAATATGGCTTGTTGCCATTCATCGGAAAGCTCTCAGAGAGCTTTCTGATGAATGGCAACAAGCCATATTTCCGACTAAATCCTGAAAAGTTACCCATAATTCTACTGTGTTTAAGGAGTCGATTATACTCTGGGCATTACTGTATTCGATATCTCAAGCTGTTGCATACCGAAAAGACTTGGGCTAGTACCTGAACAGTAAACCTGCAATCTGCATGATTCATGAAACAGCTATTGAAACCATGCTGTATATACTCAGAATTACACAATTTTGTTTATGGGTTTGTTGATATGACACGAGTGCTAGCGCACAATGACGGAATGAACAGCACACCCTAGAGTTCTATCTTTCCTCAATGGCACAAGTGCTGTATCAACAAATCCATTAATACAAGTGTCTTTCTGTGTTTATTACACATCACCCGTCCTAGAATATGTGCATTTAAAAATACAGGGTTACGATGTTTATTAAGGCACATACAGTGCTTGTTTTGTCATGTGTGATGATTTTTTATCCTATCGTTTGAACTGGATACTCAAATAACAGAAATTGTTATATATTATTTTTGCAACCGACAGATTTGAGGTAACTCTTTCTATAAATATATTGAAAATCATGTGTCGGGATGTAATATTAGCAATCAATATATTTTTTGTTGCGTATATAGGTTTATACAATTTTAAGAGGCAGAACAAGATACAGGTACTTTGTATAGTTTCATTTCGCGAATGTACACAGTATCTTGTTTGGCCACTTGCAATTTTAGAAACCCATAACTGTAACGAGAAATTGTTGACTGTATATTTAAAGTTTAAAGGTACGGGAGGCCTTGGCGATGGGTATGCTGTGAAAATATTTCCACCGGTCAAAAACCGCCACAAACAGAAAGAATATTAAAATGCAGACAGACTTTGTCCGTATACAAATAAGAAATATCGCATAAACAGTATGTTATTGTCATATGTTTGACCATTCTTATGTAAACAAAAGCATAAAAAGGTACTTTCCTGGTGTTTGTTTATATTATGATGGTAAACATAAAGAGCGTTCATTGTTGCTGAATTTTGATATGGAACGAATAAAGAGCATTTATATCATTTGTGTGTGATTAGCCAGTAACACTGTGCTGCCTTCTGTAACACAATCAGGCTCCTGCTTAGGTAAAATATAGTAGGTCTTTATGATAGCATGCTGTTTACGCGATGGTCATGTTTATATGAACAAAACTGTATGCGTTTTAATGTTTTTCTGTTTACGGTGATTGAAACAAATATGAATATTTTCGACAACTAAGGCCTCCCGTGCCTTTAAGCCCCCTTATTGTCTCTATTATACATTTAACAATGATATTTACAAGTTTTTATATTCAGAATAAATGTCAATTGTATATTTTAAAACACAATTGAAATTATATATTAATTTAAAATTAAATGTTTTTCTTAATTAAGAATTGTTTTCTAATATATCTTTCCTAATTGGGGAAAATATTCCTAGTTAAGAAAACTTGTTTTCCTCACTTAGATTTATTTTCCTGCTTGAGAAAATCTCATTCTAGAAAAAATTGGCATCACTTAAGAAAAAATATCTTGACGATATTTCTTACTATAGAAAATATAATTTCTTGTTCTAGATTAATTGTATAGCTTTCTTAAATTTCTAGCTATTCTCCCAAGATAATCGCAGTATCTTAAACTTATCTTATTTCAAGAAAAATATACTTATGTGAGAAAAACAATCTTTCCTACATTAAGAAAAAAAATCTATACTAAGATTTTTTTACTAGGATTTTCTTACTAAGATTACTGTGTTTTCTTAAAGAAATTTTCTCAGACAAGAAATTATCCCACCCTTTCATTTCTTGACCTAGAAAATATGTTTTTCTTATTTTTCTAGCTATTCTCCCAAGATAATATCTCATTTCAAGATTTTTTTTTTCCTGAATTGAGAAAATATTTTTGGCAGTGTAGCCAATCCTGTACTGATACCAGTGTCACGTGCTCGCGCGCCAATGCTATTGTGCGATATCGGGTTAATAAATGCTCCATAAAGGGGCAATTTTGTCATCAAAATGTGTAATTACTAAACCGGAAATATTTACTCTATAGTCTATACATTACTCCGGCCATACCGGTACACTTCAATCGGCAAACCTCGGTGATTTAGTAGAATACTTTCTGGCTAAGGATTGAAATATATTTACTGTTGTATTATCGTCAATTCAACTGAAAGAAGTTTTTATAGTCCCATGATGCAAACTCCATGCAGCGCCCTCTACGTTAGCACTGCGATATAGCTCAGCGGAGCGATGGGAGATAACTCTGCCTGGATTTTGCCAATGATGTTCCCAAGCTCCATTCATAGTTCGGTCCCCTGCGCAGGACTTACGTCATGGCGTAGCGATCGGGGGACTGAACTATGTTTTGCAGCTTGCGATGTACCTTCTCTGCGACTCTGCTGAACTTTTGTGCTATTTTTATTTCTGAAACCGAGTCGTTATTTCGTGAGATAATCCAGATTCAGAATCCGAAACAGATTACGGGGCGGGGCTAAACACATATTACGGGGCGGGGTTAAACCGCGATTACACGGATTCTACGTCAGATTTTGAAATCCACGTGGTCGCCGGAACTGTAGGTTTAATGTCCACCCAGCGTCAAACATAACTCTTGTATTTGACACAAGTATTCATTTGAATCTTATATTTATAATGTACATGATTGTGGTGAAAGTCCAGCATTTCTTTCTCGCCGAGTATAATAGTTGAAATCGACATGCGTATAGGGCGATATAAATGGATGGGATTATAAAATGAACATCATGAAGTTGACAATACAAATTACAAGTTTGGCCATCAACTGAAGTGCTCCCCCAGGGTAACTGTCAATAATGTCCAATTTCAGTAAAATCCTGCCTGTTTACACTCGACAGCACACATGCATTTATATCTGTATTTTAATTAATTTGATATATGATCATATGGATCGTTTATATTTTGCAATACTTTTTAGCTAAAGGGCGGTTTCGTATGTTCTATTGGGTTTTGAAACTGCGAGGCGGGGAAATCTCGGAATTAGATTCAGAATCCAACGAAATAGCGATTACGGTCTGTTCGTTTACAAAACAACAATGTACCGAGTGTAATCTGGTCGTTTCGTTTCGGGATCCATAGCATACGGGGTGTAACATGTAAACAAGAATCCGGATTATACCACGAAATAACGACACTGGCTGTTATCGCTATATTTAGTAGATATGCATCGTCGCTATATTTAGAACGTGTTGGCTCGATTTCTGAAAGCCAAATTCAACAAACAAAACATATTTACTGTTAAAGATACTCAATCCGATTCGATGGTCTCCACATAATCAGATTCCAATAACAATCAGAATCGATTAATTTCCCAAAAATAATGCTAACCTCTATCAACTATAGGTTACAATTGCCCGAAACGTGTGTTATTTATCAACATGTGTTCGAACAAATTTTGCCTTATTATCAACACAGAGCCTCTTGATTTTAGAGATATCCATCTTCATCCGCAATTTGGTCCGAGACCGTCGGCTCGTCGACTTTTTCCTGGGCCATTAATAAGTCTCTATGGTGAAAGATAATAGATTTCCAAAATCGATATCTAATAACTCTGAGCTTTCAGGTGGGATCCTCGACTCGAAACAAATATTTTTTAACCCGGAATCCAAATAAATAGTAATTGAGGGGCGCCTAATTATGCATCTTTTAAACAGTTCTTTCCTGACACTATAGACATAAACAAAATACAAAAAGAAACGGAAAATTTCATTGTTATATTTGTCACTTTTATGAACCAGCTTCGGCTCGAATCGTCTTTTATCGATAGTTGTCTCATTGCTATAGCATATTCTGCAGCGTTGTGTGATTTAGCAATATTGATAAAAGTAGTTAGTAACTTCATGTCAATGAGGCCTTGCATGGTTAGTGCCCTATCAGTGCATATATACCGCTGCGTTTGGAGTTTTAGGAGGACTTGGCGTTGGTATTTTTCAAGTTTTTCATTTTTATGATAGTATTTCGAGTCCGTGTGTCATACGTGGAATAACAAATGTATTCCACATCTGGTGAGATTATGGGTAAGAGACCGTTTGTCCCATGAATACCGGTCCCCATGCATGAGTTCATATAAGGTTTTACGCCCAGTAGCTACTCGGTCACTAATATTAGGAGTATTTGTTGCGTTTCGCTCGATACCCAGATGTTTTGCGGTATCTACCACAGTGAATTCTGTTTCACCTAATTTTATATTGATATTGTTAGGTTTTTTATTCGCTGTTTTCATTATAACGATTTCATTTTTACTTGCAATCATTCCAAAATGATCTTTGCTTGAGGTGTTTTACACTGCGGTGGTTAATAGCTGTAAATCAGATGGTGTTGTTGCTATAGTAGTGCTACGTCATCAGTGCATGTGGGATCTGTTATGTTTATATTTCCAATTCTTAGTGCTGCAGTGCATTTACTGAGGATATGAAGCATAGAGTTTGGAGTTTGGGTTTGGGAAGATCCCCCGGGAAGATTTGAAAGGGCTGTAAGCCCTCTCCTACAACCCACGGTTGAGTGATATAGTGCCGCCGAAGAGCGTTTGTTGAGTTTGGTCGTGAGTGTTTTCTAGTCATTTGATGCTTGCTTGTGGAGTATGGGTTACATGCCACCCTAGCAGGAAGCAAAGCCCCCCCCCCCCATTCCAAAAGCGGACCAGCGAGAAGACATACCTTGATTGTAATACGAGTTCTGTTTGTTTAACTTAGTTGATATCTTTTATTTAGTGGTTTGTTGTGAACTAGTGTCCAAGTTAGTGCATGCATGAACTCCGTTGCCTTAGTCTGTTATATTCAGGGCTTATACTACGGGCTCAACTCTAGGAAGGGTGTGCAATGCCGGCCGGTTGACTTAAGGTCGTTCGGGGCTCCCCAAACTCTCGGTGGTGCAATGCCCGCCTTACACTCCTATGTGAGTCTCAGAGCCCGTTGACCTGGTTGTGTTGTTGCGCAGATGAGGACGCAGCTGATGCCAGACTGTTGGTGGTATGTCGATATGAAGCATATCGTTGTTAACTCTTTTATATAGCATAGCGGATAGTTACACTCCTTGTCTAATGCCTTGTGTTGTTTGCAGTTGTTATTGCATTTGAGATTCTGCAGTTTCAGGTTTGTATGCCTTTCTTACTGCATTTTTTATTATTTGTTTTAGATTTTTTGCCGCATCGTTCCATAAATCATTGAGGATATCAATGGCAGCACTTGTATTTATCATCACGTCTGGGTGATCACGTCTGTGTGATTCATTAGGGCTGTACTGACTAGGTGATTCATTTGGGCTGTACTTACTAGGTGATTCATTAGGGCTGTACTGACTAGGTGATTCATTAGGGCTGTATTGACTAGGTGATTCATTAGGGCTGTACTGACTAGGTGATTCATTAGGGCTGTACTGACTAGGTGATTCATTAGGGCTGTACTGACTAGGTGATTGGTATAATTCAGTATCGCATTTTGCCCATTTTAGTTTTTGCGGTAGTATGATTGTCATTTTTTTGTCGAGAGATTACGTTGATGTTCTATTTTAACAACTCACCGTCTGATGTAGTATTAGGATCGTGTATAACTTCTTCTTTAGTTTTATAATGTCATTATATTTCGATGTTTCCAGAATGTAATCCACTGTAGATTTTCCAGTACGATTGGGATGTATATATGAGTGTCAGATACGTTATTTGGAACTGTCAGACCATGGTACGATACAGCTTGTCTTGTGGTGTTGATGGGCCTTTATATATATTAGAGCGTGCGTTTGAATCTTTCTTAATGACTCGGCCATTTCCGCTTCGCTGAGAAAATAACCTCTTCCATAAATAGGAACCATATCTGCCGGTCTATTGCAATCACGTGACTGACCATGTACATACTACCGGTAAATACGTCTGTTGTCTGGGTGACTCGTCTGTTAAACTGGAACTAATTATTTCTACTTAGTACGATTTATTAGATTTATTTATTTATTAATAAATTTATTTATTAAATACTATTTCATGCATGATGAATTCTGGTACATATACCGCCATGCAGTGAATATAATACATCTGCTCCATTCACATCTACGCGTCAACGAGTCAAGATCGTCGCCTTATTACCAGGGTCATATAACCCTTTACCCAACAGAACGGCCCTGTGCCAATGCATTCTCTTATATATGCGAGTCGACCATAGGTCGCCTCGCATATATAAGAGAATGCATTGGCTTAACACATTAAAAATTATAAAATTGTTAAAGAATGTAAGAAAAAATGGTAAAAAAAAGATTTTTTTTAGGCCAATGCATTCTCTTATATATGCGAGGCGACCTATGGTCGACTCGTATATATAAGAGAATGCATTGGCACAGGGCATAACTGTAACCATCACAATGTGGTCAAGGAGCCGGTTCCAATGATATCCATATTTGTATGGTTCTATTGAGACAGACCGAAGATATTTTAGGCTGTTGAAGCTTTATTTGGCCGGTTTTGGCCGGTTTGTTCGGAAAAGGGTTAATGTAGCATTGCCCGAATATGTTTTTTATGGAAGAGGTTATTTCTTGATCGAAGCGGAAATGGCCGAGTCGTGGGTACTGGGGCTTGAATCAATCGGCAAACATCGGTGATTTCCGTAGCAAATAATTTTCGCAAGAACGATAATCCGAGAAGTTGCGATTGGAGCTTGAATGTCTAAAACAGTCATTTTTCCAAATAATTATACATTTTTCGGTATGATATCATTTAGAAAGACGGAATTTGGCAAACAAATATTTTCGTTTAGCAAAAGTAAGTTTTTGGCCAGCGCCGACCCTGGAGTCTTTTTAATCCGTTCTCTATGAATGGATTCAGTTAGTTAAATAGTGTTATATCGGAATGGTGTATTATTAATCTGGATGAGTTTTCAGGGAAACAACAGTACAGTAGGAGTCATTGTTATGCAGGGAAATGTTCAGATAATAAGTTCAACAAACGACCGTGTTAAACTTATTATCTGAACATTTTATATGGTATAAATACTCATCAATGTATAGAAAGGGTTAAACTTATTATCCGAACATGTCATATGGGATAACTACTCATCAATGATGATTTAGTATAGAAAGGGTTAAACTTATTATCCGAACATGTCATATGGGATAACTACTCATCAATGATGCTTTCGTATAGAAATGGTTAAACTTATTATCCGAACATGTCATATGGGATAACTACTCACCAATGATGATTTAGTATAGAAAGGGTTAAACTTATTATCTGAACATGTCATATGGGATAACTACTACTTAATGATGATTTAGTATAGAAAGGGTTAAACTTATCATCTGAACATGTCATATGGGATAACTACTCATCAATGATGATTTATTATTGGAAGGGTTAAACTTATTATCTGAACATTTTATATGGGATAAATACTCATCAATGGTGCTTTAGTACAGAAAGGGTTAAACTTATTATCTGAACTTGTCATATGGGATAACTACTCATCAATGATACTTTATTATAGAAAGGGTTAAAACTTATTATCTGAACATGTCATATGGGATAACTACCCATCAATGATGATTTAGTATAGAAAGGGTTAAACTTATTATCTGAACATGTTATATGGGATAACTGCTCATCAATGATGATTTAGTATAGAAAGGGTTAAACTTATTATCTGAACATGTCATATGGGATAACTACTCATCAATGATACTTTATTATAGAAAGGGTTAAACTTATTATCTGAACATGTCATATGGGATAACTAATCATCAATGATACTTTATTATAGAAAGGGTTAAACTTATTATCTGAACATGTCATATGGGATAACTACTCATCAATGATGCTTTAGTATAGAAAGGGTTAAACAGATAAGGGTCGTTCGAACCCCAACACTATTTATACCTTACTTATATATAAGTAATATATGTCAACACATACCTACGTGCAAGATGCCAGGACAAATTCGTCGATATAGCATTGAAATGTTTCTTACGTTTCTTTTTTTTTGTCGATAAATTTGAGATTGTTTGGCTTGTGGCGGTACATTGTTTTTAGTCAGCGTGGCGTAAGACTTTCAACTTACAGTAATGCCCAAAGTAATTGACCACTTATCCACAGCAGAATTATGGGTAATTTTTCACGATTTAGTCGGAAATATGGCTTGTTGCCATTTATCGGAAAGCTCTCCGAAAGCTTTCCGATGAATGGCAACAAGCCATATTTCCGACTAAATCCTGAAAAATTACCCATAATTCTGCTGTGGTTAAGGGGTCAATTACTTTGGGCATTACTGTAGACCACTGGAAGAACTTCTCTGAAACGTTTATGGTATACTAATTACTTTTGATGATTGAAACGAAGAGAACGCAGTTTTTTAAAAATAGTTTCAAGTTAAGGTAACGCATATACCTTTTCCGAAGTCCGGACATTTCGTTTCCGATTCCAGAATTCCGATGAATACAAATAGGTGAGCGGCCAGGTCCCCAAAAATGGCCGTATTTAAGGAGTTTAATACATCTATATGGTACTTACGGGATTTATATATGTAATATGAAAGTTTAGATTATATGCTACAACATAGACCATGTCGTAAATTTTGAAAGTGGTGCGGTAACCATGGAAACTGCCTCCATAAAGGTGACCCGACTTTCATGAAATTAGCAATAATTGTAGCTACTATCACAATGATATACAGTTTATGTTATACTCTTGCACTAGAACGGGGACAAGATATGTTTTGTGTTACTGCAGGCTCATTTTACAAACTGCCCTGTCCATTCGTACTTCAGTCCACAGGTATTAGGCACAATTTTTTTTTTTTAATTTAATCAAAATCTCGGAAAGGTATCTATCTCATTTTTGATAGAGGTCAGCATTTTTCTCTACAAAAGCAACATTTTATTTTTTATTGATCTGTAATTGCAGCACTATGTGACCAAATAATCAAAGTTTTCAAAAAAGTTTGGTTCGCCGTCGTATTTGAGATTAGTGAACATAGAAAACATTTAAAGTTGATAAACATATTTATTTGGTTGGTACCCAAAACGTCCGTCCAATGATAAATAAAAAAATCCAACAATCCAACAACTAAATCACCGAAATCTATACTCTAATCATCAAACTAAATAGCCCTATTGTCAAACAGACGTTGTTTCACGAAGGACAGCTAATTTGGGTGTGGTACACAACATACATCGAGTTTAATAACGATTTTTGTCTTTTTTTCCCCGTCAGTTTAACATGATTCTATTCTCGGGAGGCCATTTTGAAAGTGCGAAAAAAACTCGAGAAACGCTGCCGTAAATGACTCCAAAATAAAATAATTTTACATCCATAAAAAAAAATGTTTTATCAAATTCCTTATCTAGTGGGTATTATATATCCACCGCATGATTTTTGTCATTAAGAATGCCGGATATCAATTAAAAGAGAGATATTAAAATTAATTTAATAAAGTTCAAGTTAGTTTCGCTTTCAGTTTTGCAAAATGGCTTCCCGGGAATAGATATCTGTAAAACGGACGAAAAGAAAGAACATAAATCGTTATTAAACACGATGTATGTTGAGTACCACCCCCAAATTAGCTGTACTTCACGAAACAACGTCTGTTTGACAATAGGGCTATTTAGTTTGATGATAATAGTATAGATTTCGGTCATTTAGGGATTTGATTTTTCATTGGAGAGACGTTTTGGGTACCAAAAAATAAATTTCATTGACAACTTCGAATGATTTTCTATGCTCACTTGTTTAAAGTACGATGGAAAGCTAAACTTTAACAACAAATATGATTACTTGGGCACATAATGCTAGAATACCAGATAAATTTGATAAAAAAAATTGCTTTTGTGAGGATGATTTTTTGACCTCCTATTTTCACTATCAGCCTTGATACTTATATACCTTTCCGAGATTTTGATTAAATTAAAAAAAAAAAAAATTGTGCCTAATACCTGTGCTTCAGTCGCTTACCTTTTTTCCTGGTACCATTAAACCAGAATTGACTTAAAATTAAAAAGAATTTTGAAACATGCAGCCTTCCATCGATGGCATTTATTGACAACTAGCAGGGTTACCCGGCGTTGCCCAGGTTAATGTATGCTGTGGATATTTGTTGGGAATAGAGAATGCTCTTGCTTAAAGTGTTATACGTTTTCTCATAAATTGTATATTCAAATAGCATCACAAAACATGATTATTACAGTCATGGAATATAAGTAGTGGCTCACCTTGTCAATTGTCATTCTGTTTATCGCGATTAATCCGTTCCACCAATAATGAAGTATTTATTTATTTACAACTGCGTATACATTAGATGTTATAATATGATACATGAACATCATAAACACATTAGTTCGATAAAAGATGATAATTGGGTTTTACATATTGAGATGTATCAATCAATCTAGTGGGTTGGACTAAGATGTCGAGGACACCTGGTTATCATATCTCCATGAAGATACAGATGTTTCAAAGAAATTTCCAGGTGCTCCTCTGTTCATGGTGCTATATATTGGCTAAATATTCTCAGTTTAAACGAAATGTTGCTGCGCACACATATCAGCTACATGTGCCAGGCACAGAGCGAGATTTTGAGTTGTTTATGTCAGTCGACGAGTCTGTTCTAAAACCCTTGTCAGATGTCAGTATTGGTAGGATCCTGAAAAGTCTTGTGCTACTAACTGCATTTTCTTGTATATCAGCAGAAACTATATTTGACTGCACAATGTGACCACTATTTTTGAACAGGCCTTCCATATCTCTTGACAAATTGTAACTTTTTGTGGAAACTGTATTGAATGGAACAGACTAAATTTTGTTATTATATTTATGCAATCCTCTGACGGTTCGAGGTCTCTCAGTTTGCACGAATATATGTATCTCTTCAATAGAATGATAAATATACGTTTAATGCTTCTTCTAGTTATCTATTTTTGCTAGCTCATTGTGTGAATGCCTTGAATGCCATCCCATATAAATATGACTGTTAAGAAGATATAATTGTTCAAGTGACTTATGTGGGTCACCATATGTCGGGATTGTGAAATGTGAACGCCCAACTACTTAAAATGATATGGAGATGGCCTGGTAGTGACTGTATATAACTTATATGTGGATATCGGGGAATAGCAATCTTATCAATGATAGTGCATATCCGCTCGCCACCCGTGGCGCAAACGACACCAAATGTGATTTAATTCATGGTATATCATTCGAGAAAAACGTGTATGAATTTGGTGGAATTTGGTTTATTAAATCAATTGTTGATGCAACGCTGACTCGAACAACGCCATATTGCGAAGGTGATTATGTATTCGTTTGGTGGAAATCAGCGACAAAACTATTTTACCATATTTTTTAAATTTTGCCGACCTCCCCCCTTTCTTCCCCTGACACCAACAGCGTCATTTTAGAAAATTTTAACCCGCCCATTATCTTCCTTGGTGCCATCTCGATTGTACCGCGTGAAGTTATATATAGAACGCACACAGACAGACAAAAAGACAGACAGACAGCACGATTTGATTTCTTGTATCATTTGAGAAGAACGTGTCTGACTTTGATGGTAATTGGTACTAAAAATATTTTGTATCAGTTTTGGTGACCCTCCCGTCCCTATTTCGGACTCAAGCTGCACACACTAAGACTCATTAGAGATTAGAGATGCATATATATGAAATTGGTGAAAATTGGCGAGTATACAAATTCGTATCAAAGAATATGTATCAATCTGGTGGAAATCGGCACTAAACATATATATATAATTGTTGTGTCCCTCTCATCTCTATACACCACTGACTCGAATGGCCCCACTTGTGACATCCTTAAACCACACGATTACACTCCTGATATCATGGAGATGATTGTTTATAAGTTTGGTGATAATCGGAGACTAAACAATTTTTTTTATCAAATTTGGTGCCAATCCCCCCCTCTCCATCTCTCACCAAACAGCACCACTATGGCGTCTTTAAATCACGATTAGATTCCTCGTATCATGGATAAGAACGTGTATCAATTTGGTGGAAATTGGCGCTAAAAACATTGTGCATCAATTTTGGTGCCCCTGTCCCTTTCAATGCAACCCTGACTCGAATGAGGCCACATTTGACAGATAAAAGCCACACCACTAGACTCCTCATACCATGGGGATGATTTTGTATAAGTGTGGTGGCAATCGGCGACTTATTATCAAATTTAATGCCCACCCCCTCCGAATCTCTCATCCAAAAACAACAATTTGGCGTTATTAAATCGCACAATTAGATTCCTTGTATCATGAAGAAGAATATATATCAATTTGGTGGAAATCGGCGCTAAAATTAGTTTTATCAATTTTGGTGCCCCTCTCCCCTTCCGTTCATCCCTGACTCAAACGACGCCACTTTTGACATATTTAAACCACACCGTTGGATTCTTCATATCATGGGGATGATTATATGTAAGTTTCGTGGCAATCGGCAACAGAAAAAAAAATCTGCTTCCCCCCTTCCTGGCACCCCTGACGCGAACGGCGCGACTTTTTCCATATTTAAACCACGCCATTAGATTCCTCATATTATGAGGATGATTATATATAAGTTTGGTGGCAATCGGCGACAATTTTTTTTCTGCCCCTCCCCCTTTTCTGCCCCTGACAATAACGGCGTCACTTTAAAAAATTCTAACCCCGACCATTATCTTTCTCGTAAAAAGCTACTCCTAGTAGACCCCTTTGGCATCATCTTGATGGTCCCCTGTGAATTTCTATAGAACACAGACAGACAGACAGACATACAGACAGACATACATTCGCAAATATAGATATAGATAAATAGCGTTGAAATGTGACAATAATTTTGGAGGGCCGTTTCCATGGCAACGGTATCACGTTCAGATCCGAGATCGAGTAGGTCCTATCAAGTAGCATTCAACCTTACCTTTCCAAAGATACAACATATACAGTGGTTATATTTATAATACGAAAATACCGCTCACCTGTACGTCCTTCTGTGAAAAATAATGCTCGTAGATAGGTAGTTCAGATAGTTCGTCCCCGTAGTTACGTCCGTGTTTCTTATAACGTTTTTGTTTTCTTCGTCTTAACAGTGCCACCGTACGTACCACCGACTACCACACCCGAACCGACTACCACACCCGGACCACCACCGGCATACGTCAACATCACCATCGAGACATACGTAGCCAAGAAAACCGGCACCGCATCGGACGACAGGGTGTCTGCGAAGGTTATGGGCCTTGCTATAACAATCGGAAGCTTCAGCTTCATCTTCACGTTTCTCCTGATTGTCGATCTTATTCCCGATCCCCGCAAAAAACCAAGAACAAATGACAACGACGGCTCAGGGTCAGATGACGATGACAGTAATACCGAAAACGATGACAACAACGACAACGTGTCCATGACAACGAATGCTTCTATCGCTGCCAGAGAGATCACAATGTTACCAATAAATCCCTGAACTAAATCATCTCGTAGACTGCCACAACGGCGATTCTACAAAAAAATAAATACAACGGCGTTTCAATATATAATTGGGTATATAATTCAGAATCAACAACCATACTCACACGACCGTGTTGTGTCCACAGGAACCTGGCACAAACTTAGCAGAAGTTGACTACAGCAGACATCCACTCCATATTTGGAAACGATTTATTTCGTCATCATGGGAAAGTAGCGTCGTTCTAGAAAAGAAATATCAAACGTAAATATGATGTTTATCGTCGGCTTTTCAAAGATAGTAGATTACTGAACAGTACAGGCTACTATATATGTGACCCGCCATATCAAATCCAGTCGGAAGTCGGGATTTTTTTTACCCTGTGCCAATGCATTATCTTATATATGCGACCATAGGTCGCCTCGCATATATAAGAGAATGCATTGGCCTAACAATTTTTTATCATGTTTTTTAATTAAATGTTTCTTACAATTTTTAGGACATAAACTAAAAAAACATCCATTACCCTGCAGGGAGCCCCACACATATATATATAGAAGCACATAGAAGAGTGTCGTCTGCTCATGTTTGTCTGGGGCTCTGTATGGGTGAAATTATAAAATTGTTAAAGAATACAAGAACAAATTATTAAAATCACATATGATATATTGACCGATTGGTCTATGATTCTATGATTGTTTTTTAAAAAGTACGCCGAATTATTCGACCAATGTACCAGTGTTATGCGACGTGGTTCGCTTTATTTATTTATTTATTTTTGAAGGATTTTTATGGAATTCAGAACAATGTTTGGTTAAAAAAAATGTGCATAATTACAATAGTAAGTTAAACATTCTCTAGTTTAAATTATAGGAGGGTAGAACTTTAGTAGAAAAGATAAAGTTAAGAGAGAGAGAGAGTGCGCATGAGAGAGGGAATGAGAGAGAGAGAGAGAGAGAGGGGGAGGGAGGCGGAGAGAGAGAGAAAGAGAGAGAGAGAGCGAGAGAGACAGACAGACATAGGTAGACAGAGATAGAGAGACAAAGTGAGAGCGAACGAGAGAGAGAGAGAGAGAGAGAGAGAAGACAGGGGTTCGCTATATACGCGGGCTTTGTAGGGTTTGTATGAAATATTTATGAATGAGTTATTGATATAATTATTTCGTCATGTTTGTGCATGGCTCATTCATATCGTTATTACGTCTTGGTTGTGCATGGCTCATTCACAAAATTTATTACGTCATGTTTGTGAATGATTCATTCATATCTTTATTACGTCTTTTTTTGTGCATGGCTCATTCACATATTTATTACGTCATGTTTGTACATGGCTCATTCATATAATTATTACGTCATGGTTGTGCATGGCTCATTCATATAATTATTACGTCTTGGTTGTGCATGGCTCATTCACATATTTATTACGTGATGTTTGTGCATATCTCATTCATATAATTATTACGTCATGTTTGTGCATAGCTCATTCACATATTTATTACGTCATGTTTGTGCATAGCTCATTCAAATAATTATTACGTCTTGGTTGTGCATGGCTCATTCACAAAATTTATTACGTCTTTTTTTGTGCATGGCTCATTCATATAATTATTACCTCATGGTTGTGCATGGCTCATTCACATATTTATTACGTCATGGTTGTGCATAGCTCATTCATATAATTATTACGTCTTGGTTGTGCATGGCTCATTCACATATTTATTACGTCATGTTTGTGCATAGCTCATTCACATATTTATTACGTCATGGTTGTGCATAGCTCATTCATATAATTATTACGTCTTGGTTGTGCATGGCTCATTCATGTATTTGTTGCTTCGTGTTTTTCTCATGTTGGTCTCAAAGTTTTATCACCCCTTGCTCATACATGCATGTATCAAATTATTACATTGGCTGTGAATCACTCACATTGACATTGAGTGTTTACTGAAATTGTTCTAACTACCATTACACTCTCAACATTGTAACTCATATAATTTGATTATTGTGGAAAACCTTAGGAGTGTCATTTCGAAAAGGCATTCATTGTAGAAATGCCGAGGTTTAAAAAAAAATTAAGATTAGAGGACAAATTCCTTGTTGATGATCATGATGACGATTATGATGATTGTGCTGGTGGCAATTATGAAGATTGTGATGGTGGGGTGGTGATGGCGATAATGACGGCGATTGCGATGGGGATGATTATGATGGTCGTGGTGATGCTAATGGTGACTGTGGTGATGATGGTGGTGATGATGATATTTCATAAGAAATGTCGACTTTCAAGTGTGCACTCACTTGATATATTTGTTTTCCTTTTCTTGACGGTTTCAATGCTTCTTGCAATTAGTTTGGGGTGTCGTCAGGTTGAATAGTTCTCATTCCGCTCGCATGTGAGAGGGCGTTGAATGATAGCCACAGTTGTGCCGTATAGCTGACTATGTATAGTTAAGCAAGCAATTGCTATCATCAACATCATACTGTACGTGGCCAGTAACATTCGTAAGATGAAGGGATATCATCGTCAGTTAATTCGTCAACGTGATTTTAGAGTTATCCATCTTCATCCGCAATTTGGTCCGAGACCGTCTTCCCGTCGACTCATTACTGAGCCACTAAAATTATCGGTTGTGAAAAACAATAGATTTAAAAAATCGACTCTTTGATGGGTGGGTTCCTCGACTCGAATCAAATATTTTTTTACCCCGGAGCCAAGGAAATAGTAATTTACGAGCGTTAATTCGGATTATGCATCTTTAATTATTGATAAGTTTTCAAAAACAAAATTTTGCATGTTGAAACCATTGTTGTGTAAAATAAATACAATTGTTACAGACATTAATTTTGTCAACAAATATTCCTTACCGTGTAGTAAGTTAAAATATTTTAGTCTAAATATGATTTTCAAAATACTGTTCAATGCTTTGACATTTTCCAATGTCATTGTCTATTTAGTATTAAACTTGGGTATCTTGAACTAATTTAACTTTCGTTGGTAATTCCACTGTAACAGTAATGTTTACATAACATTTGAATGGTTTTGACATACAAAATATTATCTTAGAGTAAATTAATAATGAGAATAAGAACAAAGTCAGTACATGTTGATTACAGTTGTTTAGTGTTTACAGACTTTTATGTTATTTCGCCCACTTTGAAGGCTTTGATGCTCTTTTAGTAGAAAATATCTTGTTGATATTTATATCTGGGGAAAGTGTAAATATTTAATTTACTTTTAAATTGAATTTCTTTAGCAATGCCAACATTTTAATATGTTCATGCTCATGTATGCTACCAAAATAGGTTCAAAGGTTTGATATCATTATTTTCAAGAAAGGAAACACTATAGCATTATGTGACTTACGTCCAATCGGATGAATACATTCAAAGCTTTTTTATGAGATACACACTACATAGTTTCATGGAATATCTTGGTGATACATGATTAGCAAAGACAGTTTTTCATTCAATGGCTGCGGACACACGTATCATAGTAGGGTTGGCAAAGTAGGTGTGACAATTTATTATGGTGGAGTTTGGTGACAATTGTTCGTCATAATTAATATGCCATAGCCAGTCATCTTGCCCGCTGAGTATGCGCACAATGAGCCGACTGGACCAATTAGCCAATTGCGTTTCACCAAGGTTGAACTCTACTCATTACGTTTTGCTAAATTGTATTCGCTACGATATATATAATTGCACGATAGATCGTCCAGAATTGTGTTTGACCGTGGCCTGGTGGCAATTCCTCATTGACTCACATATCATGCGTGTGGAAATTTTTTGTATGGCCGTGGCTAGAGTACCGTATACGGCACTTTAGCCGGGCTGCTAAAGTACCGCATACGGCACTTTAGCCGAACTCACTCTAGCAGTTCGGCTAGAGTACCGTATACGGCACTCTAGCCAGTCCGTGTTTGGCCATGATCTCAATGCATGCATGTTTATCTACTTATATTAATTTCATTAATAAGAACAATAATGGCTGTTGACAGAAATGGGTTATTCATTAAGTTATCAAGTGGACTTGTGTGTTAGCATGCAAAATATAACGCTTCGTGTTGAGTGAAGACCAACAGCGACAAGACATTCAGGTAGATACATCCTTGAGATATCGACCGTCGCTGGTAGAGTTTGGTAGACTCATTGTGCGAATTTGCAGAGGGCGACATGGCATATTAATTATGATGACCAATTGTCACCAAATTCCACAAAAATAAATTGTCACACCTACTATGAGATCGCTACTGTGGTACGTGTGTCGGCAGCAAATAGCAACAACACATGAATCTTGTAGACGCTGTAGATTCAAAGCAAAAACGTGCCAATATTACATTCCTCAAACATTTCCCTCATTTGAGCAATAATCAATTATGTTCTATTCAATATCTGGCACATTTTACGGATATCGTGAACATCATGGTATAATACTGACTGAGCATGTTGTCCCCTTCTCCAGCAATTTCTTGCAAATACTGGCATAGTTATGTTGCGGGGTGGTTCAATGTGGATAATTCTTTGAACATTTTGGGGGTCAAACCCTATTACGACAGCACTTGTAGCTAGTAATATTAGCCGCGTTCTTTAATGTTGAGAGTTTTGGTCGCGGATTGTCTCATTAATTACTTCACTATCCTGCCGGGCAAAAATTGATGAATAGCAACTCTCCTTTATCCCTTTACCCAACAGAACGGCCCTGTGCCAATGCATTCTCTTATATATGCGAGTATACCATAGGTCGCCTCGCATATATAAGAGAATGCATTGGCTTAACACATATTAAAAACGATAAAATTGTCAAAGAATGTAGAAAAATATTATAAAAATTGTTAAAAATGTAAGAACAAATTATAAAATTGTTAAAGAATGTAAGAAAAAAATGGTAAAAATTGTTAAAAAAAAGTTTTTTTTTAGGCCAATGCATTCTCTTATATATGCGAGGCGACCTATGGTCGACTCGCATATATAAGAGAATGCATTGGCACAGGGCATAACTGTAACCATCACAATGTGGTCAATGAACCGGTTCCAATGATATCCATATTTGTATGGTGTTATTGAGACAGACCGAAGATATTTTAGGCTGTTGAAGCTTTATTTTGGGCGTTTTTGGCCGTTTTGTTGGGTAAAGGGTTAAAATCTGTTTTCCAAACAAATGACCCAGATAGGCAGCCATGTGACACATGTATGCAATTGGCATACACATCATAGTTAGCCTCATTAAACAGCTTGTCACATTCTGGTATGACTATTGCCTCATATTTGCCGCATTATCCTCTACATTTACCCTTGAAGCACTTTTTCAAAAACAATATTTGGCCTATCAGGATTTTCTTCGACTTTCACTGGCTTATCTAAACCAAGTGTCTTGACTGTGTAGATGAATTAACAATCCGCAATGCATCTTATGGCTGATCCACTTGGGATTAGGGAAATTGGGATGCAAGCGCCCAAGGTGCTCGAAACGATCAAATGATCTTGTCCGCCACCTTCTGTTCTGGTAAATTTCCACTTTCCAGTGATTTATATTAGTTTGTTCAGTTTGTTGCCTTTACCCCTGTTTATCCCATAGAAAGAATGGAGTTGTCCTATCCTGACTGCCCACCATCCAGCCCAACTGCTGCCACCTCTGCTCTGATTATATACTAGTATATGTTTGTATTATGAACACAAAACATCCAATCACACACTATAAAATTACTACATATGATTTGTGAGTGAATGCTATTAACTGTACATAGGGCCATATTTATGGGAGGCCATATTCATATTTATTAATAATTGCGCTTTAGCGCAATTCAATTGCGCTTCAGTACAATTCAATTATTTTCCCAGTTAACCCTCAGTTAATTAATGGAATAACCTATCTATTCAGGGGTGTAAGCTTGTAACAATAATTGCGCTTCAGCGCAATTGAAATGAATCAAGCTGATTGCGCTTCAGCGCAATTTGATTGCGCTTGCGCTTCAGCGCAATTATTAATAAATGTGAATTTGGCCTCCCATACATATTATGTTGGGAACAAATGTAATTTGAGTTTGTATTTCCTATATAAAAAAATAATAAAAACATTTCTCAACAACTAATTTTTCTACAAATCAGTTATTGACTGTGATTCTAAAAGTGCTAATTATCATCATCAACAACATATCTTAGTTTCCCCGATGATGACGTACATGTGCATGTGTATCGTCTGTGCCTTGGTAATTGTTTTGAACATTGTTTTGTTTACATTCTGATGATGCTGAAATGGAGTCTATAATAAACAAGTTTGTGTTTGATACAAAACTTTTAATTGGAATAAATACATCTTGCACATGTTATTTGTGGTTTAATAACACATGAACAGTCATCCATTGTGATATATACAGCTCAAACGAAAGGTAACCTTTTACTGCCTGAATTGACCCCTTATTGCCTAGATTTCGTGCTATCTTTGATCGCGTATTTTAAACAGAAAGAGCAAAATTTGTTAACTTCACATAAGATGTATGATAGAGCTAGGATTTATGAATAAATGACATATACATTTTTATCCATTGTACCTGCATACAGACAGGTGCAGCACAAACATAAAAAGTGACCCTTTATTGCCTGAATGACTGTACCTAGTTTTTTATTCGAAACATGTTCAATGATTGAAGCAATAACATGATTTTCAAGGGCGTTATGGTTCAGTAACGGCCCGACAGGAATGATTAACAGTCAGAGGGCCTATAAGCGGCCCAAGACGAAGTCGAGGGCCGCTAATAGCCCGAGGGCTGTTAATCATTCCGGGAGGGCCGGTACTGAACCATAACGCCCTTGAAAATCATGTTATTACTATTACTATCACAGGGCCGTTAATGACTTCATAACATTTCACTGGGCCGTTAATGACTTCATGACATTGTTTATTTCAATATATGGGCCTTTTTGTGGGGTGGGGAAGAGGGGGATAATAATAAAAACTTTTTTTCGTCTGTTATTGTTTACATTCTTCCTAATCACGTGACATTTGATTGCATCGAATATAGGTGATAAATCAACCAAGTATTGAGGACGATTTGCGAAAATTGAGACATTGGCATATCAAAATAACTATGTATACTAACCTTTGGGGTAATAATCCTTCGAAAAACAGGAATTATCCGACTGTAAATTAGTGGAAAACATGAGTAAATTAGTGATAATCTGTTCCCATTTTTCGTTAGCGATTTGCCTAAAACGGAAGCGCAAATTGAGAAGGGAGGTAATTCTGCTGTGCATATTTTCTGCGGGCCGCGGGCCGTTATTGAAAAGCACAATCCAATATCGGCCCGCAAAAATGCCGAGTGTTACGTCATTTCGATATAACATTGCTAATGGCCTAGAGAACGCCATATAAAGTGATAATAATATCATTGATCACTCTCATAGTCGATCGAGCTTGGCGGTTTTGAACATTTTATACTGAGAATTATGGACTTTCAGATGACCGATCACGAACCGCCAAGCTCGAATTATAAATCAAACTATATATATGGTGCCAAATTTCCGCTCCTGTTACTCCAAATAGTCAACAACCAACTACTTGTCAATCACGCATTCAGTTGAAGAGAAACTACATTTTGATCATTTTCATTGGTCGCCAAATTGGCATTGTGCCAAACACATCCGCTGCCGCCTGTACTTTGTGGCTAATGAAGTGACAACCATTGTTTGACTGTAATTTGTGAATTGACAACTTACATGTATGATTAAATTATTGTCCCCGAAGTTTTTTGGGGGATTTTAGAAATCAGTGGTGTCCGTCCAAGTTAGTTTCCGGATGATAACTTTAGTTTTAGATATCTGATTGTTTTCAAATTTTTATGTGGAATTAGCCACATGAATTTACAGGTTATATTCGAATTTGGATTCCGTCTGTCTATTTTTACCGGTGTTGTTAGTTCACGAGATATTAGTCGACTCTGTACCCACACAGGACTCATCTTCACCCACTAATTTCTTTCTTAAAGATGCGTAATTCGAATTAAATGACTATTTCTTTGACTTCGGGAGTAAAAAATATTTTATTCGAGTCGAGGAACCCACCTATCAAAGCTCAGAGTGATCAGATATCGATTTTTGAAATTTGTTATTTCTCGAAATGTGTAATTATTTGTGGCCCAGAAACGAGTCGTCAAACCGATGGTCTCGGACAAAATTGCGGATGTGGATGGGTAACTCTAAAATCAAGTGGTAATACGTCCACATTTTGTGATACGCAAGTGATAATACGGCCATATATATGTTGATATACATGTATAGTTGACAAAAAATATCCAGCAAGGAATGTATATTATTGTCCCATTGTGTTCATAAATGACTCTTCTATGCGATACTTTTCTTGTTAACAACCGAAAAAAAGTTGGAGGAAACGTTAAAGGTACTCAATCCGATCAGACGGTCCCCATATCATCAAGATAGAACATTTCTTCAAAAATACGCTTTAGTTATCAGAATCGATTAATTGCAACAAAATAATGCTAACCACTGTCAACTTTGGTATCAAATTTCCCAAAACGTGTTATTTATCAACATTTTGTTCAACGAAATTTGGGCATAATAAGAATCGAATATCACGAAATTTTGACTTGATTTTAGAGTTATCCATCTTCATCCGAAATTTTACCCGAGACCGTCCGTTTTTCTGGGTCACAAATAATTGCACATCTCGAGAAATAACAAACTTCAAAAATCGATGGGTGGGTTCCTCGACTCGAGTCAATTATTTTTTACACCCGAAGCCAAAGAAATACTATTTTAGGAGCGATAATTCGGATAATGCATCTTTAAGAAAGAAAATTAGTGGGGTGAAGTTGAGTCCTTGGGGGGGGGGGGGGGGTGCAGAGGTCGACCAATATATCCTGCACTATATAGTCCTTGTTGACTTATAATTTGATGATTATTTTGTTTTCCGGGTGATAGCTTTAGTTATAGTTATCCGATTGTTTTAAAAAAAAAATGGATGTGTATTTATAATACTCATTTGAAAATACAGATCAAGTTTGAATTTAAGTTCGGTCCATCCATTACCGCAGTTATGGTCCTTGTCAACTTATAATTTGAGAATCTGGACCTATGCAGTTCGAATCTGGGCTACATCCGATTAATCTTGCGTGATGATTTAAATTTGAGAATACATCCGATGAATTTGCGTCCATCATTGTGTGATTGAGAAATAGTTAACATAGAACCATTGGAAGGAAATATTTTATTCAATGGTTGTTCCCAGAATAAAAAAAACAGTGTACTCTATAATTCAACATCAAAACTCTAATTTATGATTCCGATCATAGTAATTTACTATCGCCAAGGGATGGGTTAAACATCTGCCGATCGTGATCGTCCTCTCGTTTAGAAATTTTTATTCTGGGAACAACCATTGAATCGAAATTCATTCCAAATGTACATAACACAAATTATTGGAAGTTATGGGTTACTCGCAGAGAATGCACTGACACAGGTTCTGTAATGCTGCACCAGCACAGCATTGGATTAAATTTGAAAAGGTGACCCGTACATGGAATACTTGAGTTAATAGAGTCCAATTTAAGTTTACAATAAGATATCAAATTGTACCAACAACACAGCCATCAAGTAAGACACCTCACTGCCGACCCATTAATATAAATTATATAGCAGAGCTGTCAGCTAACCACTGGCATTGCTTATGCTGAATATTGGCATCTCTATTAAAGTATAACATTTATAATGACCTCAGACCATCTGTAGAGTGATATGCTCAGCTGTGCAATGCAGCAAAGATTTTCTTGTCTACTGTTAACAGCATGTCATGTGTAAAGTTGAAACATTAAAAAAAAAATAGATACCATAGCTTTCTTTATCTGCACATTGGCATAAGAGACACCAGAAAATGATATAGCCATTAATAGCTAATTAGTCCAAAGGCATGGGATGGAATTGATGAATTGGGTTTAATATCGCTCCTAACAAATTTACCAGTACATAACACAAGATTTTGAACCGATTCAAACCAAATTTGGTGTGGTGACTCAGGGTACCATTGGTGTTATAATGGTTAGTTTTTCAATCAAATTTTGTTAACTTAAAAAAAAAAAATACAATTGAGCGAGGAGATCAATCTAAATTAAAAACTTTTTTTAATTTTTTTTTTTTTTTTTAATTAAAAAAGGAATTAAATCTAAAAAAATTTTAAGAGTGGATATTTTTCGAAAAATGGCCATAACTCAGTTAAATAATAGTGTGATCAAACCCATATTCGAACTCGATCTGTTATGTCTTTTGGGCTGAGAAATTCATATACAAAATTTGGTTCCGATCAGATAGAAAATGTTTGAGTTATCGCATCATGCGTAAAGTGTCTATGGACAGACAGATGGAACGACGGACGGACGAACGACGGGTGGTCAATCCGGACGTCGACGCTATGTTTACCATACTATGGTATGGGTAAACCTAAAAATGCCCTGTTCAATATGGGGATATGGCTTAGCAATAAAAGGCAGCCAGGCCATAATTGAATCTTTATTAAGCCCTTCTGTACTAAATACTCCATGACAAGTAGTTCCATTAGGAAATGTTCAGATAATAAGTTCCAACAAATGGCCATACATTTATTGAACTTATTATCTGAACATTTCCCTTCAATGAATATGAATCATTCAGCACTTATATCAATCATCTGCCGTCTGCTTATATTTCCTGAACATCCCTCCAGATGAATAGTAGATTATTCCAAGTATACTTTTATAACTGTTTGGGACTTTGGGATTAGTCAAGTTCACATTTCCCAGGATCTCCGAAAAATTGTGTTGACAATGACAGGTCAAACACTCTTAACCTTCCATGACTGGAGCTTTCTGAAATTTTGCGAAAAGCCTTGTGCCAATACATTTTCTTATATATGCGAGTCTCCCATAAGGAGACTCGCATATATAAGAGAG
This sequence comes from Siphonodentalium dalli, assembly GCA_032622095.1. NCBI lineage: Eukaryota > Metazoa > Mollusca > Scaphopoda > Gadilida > Siphonodentaliidae > Siphonodentalium > Siphonodentalium dalli. Next base: position 56,121,817 of record CP136062.1, on the reverse strand, counting down.
TACATTGGGCTAACAATATTTACCTTGACCTTGTAATCCAGTGCATTCTCTTTGATATATGCGAGGCTGCCTATGGGCTATATAAGAGAATGCACTGACATAGGAACTTTAATGCTGCACCAGCTCAGCTCTCATCGTGAAAGGGTTAATTAACCATTGAGCTGCCAAGGTCAACTAAGGGGCACACCACACAAAACTGGACAGTCTTTGTTGATGAGCCCATGTCAACTTCTGAATTTCTAATTGAACTACCCTACCCCCCTCCTATTCACCATTTAACAATTGGTTCAAGGACAAAAGAGAAAATTGAAAACATAAATATCATGGTGTAGAATATTTATTCTCTAAAAAAATAGCCAACAAGACTGAACAAGAATACAAATATATCACCATAGTTATCAGTGATTGATTAAATTTCTAGTAAAATATAAAATTTTAGTAAACATATAAAATAGATAATTTAAATATAAAAAACTGAAACTCAAGGACTTCGAAGTGGGTTCATGTGAAGTGGGTTCATGTGAAGTGGGTTCATGTGAAGTAGGCTCATGTGAAGTGGGTTCATGTGAAGTTGGTTCATGTGAAGTTGGTTTATATGAAGTGGGTTCATGTGAAGTGGGTTCATGTGAAGTAGGCTCATGTGAAGTGGGTTCTTGTGAAGTGGGTTCATGTGAAGTGGGTTCATGTGAAGTTGGTTCATGTGAAGTGGGTTCATGTGAAGTTGGTTCAAGTGAAGTTGGTTTATATGAAGTGGGTTCATGTGAAGTTGGTTCAAGTGAAGTTGGTTCATGTGAAGTTGGTTCTTGTGAAGTGGGTTCATGTGAAGTTGGTTTATGTGAAGTGGGTTCATGTGAAGCGGGCTAATGTGAAGTAGGCTCATGTGAAGTGGGTTCATGTGAAGTTGGTTCAAGTGAAGTTGGTTTATATGAAGTGGGTTCATGTGAAGTGGGTTCATGTGAAGTGGGTAAACATGTGAAGTTTTTTCATACAAAATAAAATTCAAGTCTGTAAAACAACTATCATCAACAAGTACATGTATATATTGACTTGTTCTTATTTCCGTTATTAACAAGAAGTTGCATCTTGTGCTGGCATACCCTCATTGTGCCAATTGAAACATGGGCCGGATGGAAACCAAATTTTAAATGATATATGTATAATGAGCAGATGACACAAATTCAAAGAGGGATAACTCTTAAACAGAAAATGTGAACAACTTCAATGAACACTCTTTTGAAAGCCCTCCTGGTGTCAAGCCTGCATACCACATTTCATCGAGAACCGATAACCCATTGTTGAGATATACGAGCTGACGGATGGAAATCCAACATTTTCATATGAACAAAGAGGGATAACTCTTAAACCGAAAATGTGAACAACGTTAATGAACCCTATTTTGAATGCACTCCTGGTGCCAAATCTACATATAAAATTTCATCTTGATTCGATAAACTATGGTTGAGATATATGAGCTTTTTGATAAGGGCATAAATAATGTCGTTTAATGTCGCTTTCAGCAACTAAGGCCATATCACAACATTGCCAGTTTTAGTGGTGAAGGCAATCCGCACACTTAGGGCTAATATAACAGTGATTTCAATGGTTGATAAATAATATTTTTTTAACAAAAATATGTATCTCCTAATAAGTATCTTGGACACTGAATGAACTAATGGTTATATATTTCTTGCTTGCAAGATTCTAGAAGAAAAATCGAAAATCGGTACGAAGTACCTAAAGTACGTGCACGGTCAAACACCAATCAGATTCGACTTCCGCTAAACCATGTGACATTACTTTCGTTATAAAAAGCCCTGTCAGGTAGGTCTGCGGTCTTTTAATTTCCCCCTGCTGTGTGTTCGATGTGTTTTGACCGAGTGCGCGGGGCGGGAATGTTGATCCCAACTGGGAGGGCCCTATGAGTTCAGTATCCAAGATATTTATTAGGAGATACATATTTTGGGTAAAAAAATATCATATCTCGGGCAAAGATATCTTGGACACTGAATGAACTAATGGTTATAATTATAATTCTTGAACAGGAATAGGCCACGAGGCAGATACGTCAGACTAAGCCTATGAAACCCAACTGCTGAAGCTGAATTATAATAGATTTGCATCCTGTAAAGAAAAGTATTGTTCTTGGCAGACATGTGTAAATATAGACCCTTGTGTCCCATACGCAGTAGCTCAGAACTCCAAAAGCAACTGAGCTCCGAAAAGGAAACAGATGTACCTGTACTTCAGGTGTCCTAATGTTCACAGAGTGAAGGTGTCTTGGATAAATATTGGTCATAGGCAAGGGAGTTAACTCATTCATGCATGGCCCAAATAGGATATAGAGACCTACCCCCGGGGGACGATTGGTCAAAGGGTAGGAGCCTGAGCAGGCCTTAAGATTCGGAGAGAAACACTGAATCGACTCTCGCAACGATCCAAGTGAAATGGTGATATTTTCAGGGCTTGATGACCTAACGTGATTCAGCATTTGATGTTCGAAAAATGATATGCATCTGGAGCCCTGCAGAGGAACCCAGGGGAGAGAGGAGAAGCCTGTTTGTCACAGACCAATGGAGCACCAGGGATACACCATGAGAATATTTGCAGGGAGTTGTGCTTATGGGGACCCGGACACTGGGAATAATGGCCGGTAAAAGAAAAGCATACACCTAGAGGTGTGACCAAGACAGAGTCCACATCTGGTACCACAAGCCAAGTAACTGGAAATTGAAATGTAGTGTCAACCCAGAGGATTAACGGATACAGCTAATGGAAATGACAGAACATTCTGGCTACCGGTGATGTAACTAACAGCCCTGCAGGTGTTATAAAATTATGTGGAACGGATAATATTTTGTTCTGGTGTGTGCTTAGTGAACCCATACCATGGGTAACAGAAGCGTTACAGAAACTGTTAGAAGCACAACAACAGTTACTGGCATTATAAACCACATATGGGCATCTGGCAACTCAATGAAATACCTGAATAATCTTGAATGTCGCAAAACAAGGTGATAATCAGTTATCGCGAGACCACCATGAAACTGGCACGACCAGTATTTTCATTCGCGGCAGTGTCATGTTGAGATAACCTCCAGGCCGCAAAATTCCAGGCCAGAACTAATGTTAACTTAAATAGTGTGACGGATCACTGCCGACGTTGCCACACAGCTGTGTAAACTTGGTCGACATGCGACAGCGGAGATGTTGAAGAAAACCAACCACTGTGGTGTCTATTGGATCGTTGGTTTAGTTGGACCTGAGAACTGCAGAACCTTACATGACCCTGATATGAGAAGGTGGAGAATGCCCACCCCCAACCCTGAGAACGAGTCAGGATGGCATGATCCGGTTTGTTGGAGATGGTACTAGTGGAACTCCTGGTCAGAACCCCGGGACTGAATACCATACCTGAACAGAGGAGACGAGGACTGACCGACACCTCGGCTGATGAGAGGGACTGAATCACGCAATCCCCGACGTAAAATCTGATGAGAATTAGAATAGCAAATGTAAGGTTATTCTCGGAAAAGCGGCGCTATCGCTGAATAAATGTGCTATGGTGATCCTCACCCAAGAGAACAGATTTGAAGGCCTCCAATTCTGATCAAGTGAGAAGGCAAAGCTGGACTGGACTCCTGGTCTGTTCGGGGAAAAGATGGGAATGGGGTGACATGACCTGATCATGGAGACCTCTGCAGTTAGCGTGTATTAATTGTCCTCAAGGACAACGCAGTGAGGCGAGTTCTCATTCCGCCGGGGGTGTACTGACGCTACGAATGAAGTGTAAGTTCGGGTGGTACACGATTGAAATCTCACGCCAGGGTTCGACCCCTGAGCAAGAATGCATGCACTTAAGCATCACCCCACAAGGCAGCTTTGTCATACCTGGGAAAAGCACAGGAACGGATCCTACTAGAGCAGTGCCTGCAAGTGCAGTAGCCAGGTGACTGGTCGGCGAGTACAAATAAAGGAGGTAATAGTGTAAAAAAAAAAAAAAAAAAAATTTAATTATTGCGACTGGTCTGCGACAAGTAACAATGTGGTAGCCACGGCAAGAAAAGGTTCTGAAAACCGGTATATTCCACGATAGAATGAACCCGGATGGACTGAGGCAGGATCAGCGGTAGCTGCTGCAGAACATCCAGTGCTGCACTTTTCTGCGGAGGAGGCCGCGACCGATAAGGAGGAGGCATGTCCAGTAACCAACGCCATGTTGATGGAGGAAGCGGGAGGTCTTTCGGGGAAAAGATGGAAATGGGCGACATGACTGTATCGTGGGGACCTCTGTGTTAGCTGGTATCAATTGTTCATCAATGACAATACAGTGAGGTGAGTACTCAGTGGTGTACTGTGAGATTCCACACTAATGTAATCGAGGGTGGTACACTGTATAAATCGCATGCCAGGGTCTGACCCCTGAGCATGGTCGCTTGCACAGGAGCGTCACACCCCAAGTCATGCAAGTCAGCGTTCGGCATACCTGTGAGAAGCACAGGATCGGCTCCTACGAGGACAGGGCCTGCAATGGCTGCAGCCGGTTCATTGTTAGGCTAGTACAAATAACAGAGGTAATATTGTAAAAACAATCTGTTTTATGATCACGACCTGTCAGCGACAGGTAACAATGGTGTGGCCATGGCGAGAAAAGGTGCTGAAAACCTGTATGGGCCGCGATAGAATGAACCTGGATTGATCGAGGGAGGACCATGCAGCGGTAGCTGCCGCAGAACATCCACTGCTGCTCTTCACTGCGGAGACTGTGGAGACCGCGACTACGAATAGAGGAGGCATGACCACCAACCTACTCCGAGCCTGCAGCGCAGGCAGTACCGAGTTTGCAGGAAAAGGCGCCACGAATTATTGTTTCGTCATGATATGGAGGCCCCATCCAGTCCTTCGATTGTGGGGAAAACAGGTATTTTGGACGATCACGTGTCACGTTCAAAGTTTACTAGCGCAGTTGTGGAAGTTGTTGAGAAATTATATAATAATGATCAAAGAGGGTCCATGTTGGTGATATGTTAGCTCAGTTGTAGCGAGAGTGGCCAGACCCCGTTTTAAATGAACCACAACAATGCGGTAGTGTGCCTGTTTTCCGGGGCACTGTTAGTACTGTGCTGGTAATGCATGCAAAGAATGGTGCACAAATGTTAGCCATAAATCGAAGGACTGACCCATCCGAAACTACCCTCTTGGAAGGCACTCTCGGATGGACACGGCGAACTCGGACACGCATCAAACGTTTCCAAATCCAGGGGATGTAGTGACAGCACACCCTCGTCTCCAAGTGGCACCATCCGTCCAGGAGATGGAGAAAAGGGGCAAGCATCCCGACTAGGTTGCCTGGTGTGATGAGGAACAAATTCCGGTGCCTCAGGATTTAAGAAGCCTGGAAAGGTTCTGGCCTGGGTAGCCGAAGAAGGCCAGGAACCATAAGGCCAAGGCCACACTGGGGGAGGTGGCACAAACGCAGGAGAATAGCCGGGATACTGGCCTGCCCCAGGACCAGGAGGGACGGAAACCGTAAAAGACTCGATGAATGGAGGACAGGTCGGAACCCGTGCGGCGAAATCCCCTGGAATGGAGGCGGTGGCAGGTGACACATTGAACTGCAAGGCAGGCAATGGGTCGATAGCACCGGGGCTTGCAAGCTTTTACGGACCACCAGCATTGTGGTAGCTATGGCAAGTAGCCGGCATGTGCAGCGAAGGAAAGAACCCGGACACGCCGGAGGCAGGACCAGCGGAAGCTGCCACTGAACTTCCAACACTGAACTTCCAACGTGGTCTTCGTAAAAGTATTTAATACTTTAATCAATGTAGAGACAAGACTCACATTGGCTAGTTTATCTGGCATCCGTGAGTAGAAATATTGTACAATATTCTTGCCAAATTGTTTTGATAGGAATTTTCAGTCAAAGTGACAACTCCAAACTGGAGCAGTTTATAAGTCAACACCGTATTGCAACCGGTACATGTTTGAAAATCCCGACGAGAACCCGAATTATTCTAAGAGCGGGAAGCCCAAACGGGAAACGGCATTGTTTGCGTTAGCAAAAAACGACATTTAGTCTGAGTGATTCTCGTAAACAAAACAAAATAGTTTTAGTGGTTATTGCAATTAGATATCCACGGAGCACTGTCATTGAAGAGAGGAATTCCCAAACCCCTAGCAAACAATGACGAGACAGTATTGTAGAAGAAAGTATTGTGGATCAATTGTGAAAACGGATTCCGAAAACGTAAACACGTGTCATTGCACGAAATTAGGAAACGTTGCATTGTCATGAACAATATAGTCAAGATAACGTTCATTAAAGTTTGAACGGATGAACATAGTGACTTATCTTGCATCTAGAAGAAATTAAAAGACCGCAGACCTACCTGACAGGGCTTTTTATAATGAAAGGAATGTCACATGGTTTAGCGGAAGTCGAATCTGATTGGGTTTGACCGTGAGCATACTTTAGGTACTTTGTACCAATTTTCCTTCTAGAATCTTGCAAGCAAAAAATATATAACCATTAGTTCATTTAGTGTCCAAGATATCTTTGCCGGAGATATTCGTCGACCATGAGTGGCAAACCACAGGCGAGTAACTGGCAACTCCAACAGAAAACGAATTTGAGTTACAAAGTCCATCATGGAACCATGTGGATTTAAACCCCCATCAACAGAGCTGGAAGGCGAGATGGCTTGGATTTGTACCCCTAACTGACTGAGCCCACTACTTGTCAATGAGGAACTACTTACAATTAAATAGAAATTAATCAACATATATCTTATATATATATCCAAATAAATCTATTCTAAATATACATATATAAATAAATGCACATAAAGCTGGAATGCATGATCAGTCAGCTCAGACAAAACGTCATGAAAGACTTCAGGGGTCAGTTATAGTTTTTTAATGACTTTCCTTTACGAAGTGTCTCTTGCACCCAGCCGTAGAAATGGCTACAGACATGAGATATTCGCCGTGACATCATATAATTTACATAACGTCTGCTAGAGCTATTGATTTTGTTTCTCCGGCGATCTTCAGCATAGTTAAAAGTTTTCAGAAAATTAACACCCAAAATTAGTGGGCCGCGAGGATGGTTTACGGAACAATGTTATGAGTAGGCCTATGCATGGGTTCACTCTGAATACGACAAACCCCAGAGTGAACCACGTTTAAAAATATCTTATTTTTGAAATACTTAGGATGTTGCTTATACACCATGTAGAGGTCAATAAACATACATGCAGTGGACCCATTTCTAACTTATTATCGCAATGAAATCTATCTATAATCTAGACTACTTTATTCAAGAAGTCCATACTGCACTTTTCCAGAATCATTTTTTAGCTCTACTTCTGTATAATGTCAGTGTCTGGCGTAGTGCAGTGTCAAGACGTAGATTTAAAATTCACGGCGATATTTACTGAGCTGTAAATGGAGCCACGTTGATAAACTGATAGATGTTATGAAAACGTCATACAATAGCCAACTGTTGTCACCCCAGGTGGCTCTTTGTATAGAATTATCACTAAATTAGCCATAAATCACCTGAAGACAATGACAATCGGTAAAATGGATGCATATTTCAGTAACCAGCCCATTTCAAGCTCAAATGCCACGCATCAATTGTTTGGTTTGGGGCCCAGTTACTAGAAACTTGCATCCATTTATTTTGACGATGCCACACCACAAAGTTGAATAAATTGGCACAATGTTTAAAAAAATAATATGGTGATAAATGCAAGTACTCAAAGCATGTGACTATTTAACCCTTTACCCAACAGAAGGGCCCTGTGCCAATGCATTCTCTTATATATGCGAGTCGACCATAGGTAGCCTCGCATATATAAGAGAATGCATTGGCTTAACAAATTAAAAATTATAAAATTGTTAAAGAATGTAAGAAAAAATGGTAAAAAGTGTTTTTTTTAGGCCAATGCATTCTCTTATATATGCGAGGCGACCTATGGTCGACTCGCATATATAAGAGAATGCATTGGCACAGGGCATAACTGTAACTATCACAATGTGGTCAAGGAGCCGGTTCCAATGATATCCATATTTGTATGGTTCTATTGAGACAGACCGAAGATATTTTAGGCTGTTGAAGCTTTATTTGGCCGGTTTTGGCCGGTTTGTTGGGTAAAGGGTTAATACAGAACATCTATATAGTGTGGAGATTGATCATGTTAAACGGGGACGTGGAAACTGGGGGGAAGGAGAGCAACTTTGGTCAATATTTTCAACAGTTGGAAATTTAATGCCTGGCACAACATTAGTTGACAATAGTACACCACATATACAGTAATGCCCAAAGTAATCGACTCCTTAACCACAGCAGAATTATGGGTAACTTTTCAGGATTTAGTCGGAAATATGGCTTGTTGCCATTCGTCGGAAAGCTCTCACTGAGAGCTTTCCGATGAATGGCAGCAAGCCATATTGCCGACTAAATCCTGAAAAGTTACCCATAATTCTGGTGTGGTTAAGGAGTCGATTAATTAGGGCATTACTACAGGTTGAAATTGTTCACATTGCTTCATATTCCAATCAGTAATTAGAGGGGAATTTGTTGTTTTTAGACCAACAGTGGCACATTTTTGTAAATATTTGAACTTTGGGAATTTTAAAACCAAAATCCTAAGAATGAAAACCATGCCAATGTTCAGACTATGTAGATGTTTTGTTTGTACATGTAAAAGATAGAAGCCAGTTAAAACTAACTTTTGTTTCTAAGATTGCAACTAGCTACTACTGCTGAAGGGTAATTCTCATAAGAAAAACATACGACATGGTTGGATTCCCACCTAACCCTTTCTATACTAAATACTTATTGATGAGTAGTTTCCATAGGAAATGTTCAGAAAGTAAGTTCAGCGCTGTTTGTTGAACTTATTATCTGAACATTTGCCACAAATTAATATGCATCCTTCTGCATTTATATTATACCAGGGGATTACCCATCACAAATGACGGTGACAAACATGACATGCATGAAAATATCGTCAATGCTGCAGTTTGTCCGGAATTTGGCTTTGGTGTTTTGTAATGACGGACGCCGCTGAAAACACATTCGTCTTCGGAGAAACACATTATATCAGTGAAAATATCGTCTTGCTAACATTTGGGAAACTCGTTATATCTCAGGTTGTCTTGTATTGATTGGCCTGATATTTTGCATGTCAAGATGAGCTGCAGGGGATGGTCAAACTGAATTGGGTGCAATTGGACATGTCAGAGGATGATATATTTGTAGACACGCGAAAATCGTGATAGAGTTACAGGCAGACACACAGACAAATTGGCTTTTATATAGGTAGATTGTCGTCTGCTTATATTTCCCTTGAAATGAATAATAAACCATTCCAATATATACTTTTATAACTGGGTGGGAGAATCTATTTAGTAAATAAAGGGTTAAATAGATGGTTGATGGTTGGTCAGGGATCAGTTTGGGCTAACATACCTATATGGGTTTCATACAGGCATATAGAAGTCACTACAGTAATGCCCTAAGTAATCGACCCCCTAACCACAGCAGAATTATGGGTAATTTTTCAGGATTTAGTCGGAAATATGGCTTGTTGCCATTCATCGGAAAGCTCTCACTGAGAGCTTTCTAATGAATGGCAACAAGCCATATTTCCGACTAAATCCTGAAAAATTACCCATAATTCTGCTGTGATTAAGGAGTAGATTATTTAGGGCATTACTGTACTCTTCACTACACATTCTGGTAGGCTGTGTACTAATTACATTCTCTTGGTGAGCGTTACCTCTTCAGATTACTATTCATATCTAAAAATGATAACTACCACACAAGTTCTAATCGAGATGCAAATGATTCAAAATAATAATAATGAAATCCTGATAGCAAAAGGAAAAAAATATAAGAACAAATTAAGCAAATAGCTTTTAGGTTGTCTGCTGAACTCATCAGCTGACAACTGTCAAAATATGGTGCTGGACATTTGCAAAGTGAGGTCTTCAGAGGGTTGCACAGTGGATTAGCATCACAGATTAAAGGTACTCAATCCGATTCGATGTTCCCCATATCATCTGGTTCCAACAACAACAATATTTTTTGAAATGCAGCTTCAGTATCAGAATCGCGTAGTTGCCAAAAAACAATGCTGTAGTACAAAATTGCCCAAAACCTGTTATTTATCAACATTTTGTTCATCGAAATTTTGCTTGTTTGTCAAATATCTGACACAAAAAAGCCACTTGATTTTAGAGTTATCCATCTTCATCCATAATTTGGTCTGAGACAATCTGTTTACTGGGCAACTTAAATTGTAGGTGGTGAAAAATAATAGATTTCAAACATCGATATCTGATCACTTTGAGCTTTGAAGGGTGTGTTCCTCGACTCAAATAAAATATTTTTAACCCCCCGAAGCCAAGGAAATACTAATATGTGAGCGTTAATTCGGATTGAGTACCTTTAAATAGCATTAATTCAGCTAATTCCTCAGTTGCACTACCTGTCCCATTTTGTTTCACACAATGCTGTATCACAATATATAAGATGATATTTGTGACCCGCCATATCAAATCCAGTCGTAAGTCGGGATTTTTTTTACCCTGTGCCAATGCATTCTCTTATATATGCGAGTCGACCATAGGTCGCCTCGCATATATAAGAGAATGCATTGGCTTAACAATTTTTTATCATTTTTTTAAAATAAATGTTTCTTACAATTTTTAGGACATAAAATAAAAAAACATCCATTTATACCCTGCAGGGAGCCCCACACATATATAGAAGCATATAGAAGAGTGTTGTCTGCTCATGTTTTTCTGGGGCTCTGTATGGGTGAAATTATAAAATTGTTAAAGAATACAAGAAAAAATTATTAAAGTTGTAAAAAATTGTTAGGCCAATGCATTCTCTTATATATGTGAGGCGACCTATGGTCGACTCGCATATATAAGAGAATGCATTGGCACAGTGTAAAAAAATCCCGACTTACGACTGGATTTGATATGGCAGGTCACATATATGTCTTAGTTTAAATATTTATATTAATAATGTTACTATCTATTATTAATTCAATAAAATAATTTTCATCATGATTCATATAAAATATGATGTTTTATTAATTAGCACTATGTTGCAAACTGAGAGTCCCAAGTTTCTGTGTCAAAAATATCACGGGCTCGCTGCATGGGACAACTGATTGGCCTATTAGATTGACCAATGAGAATGTAGATCTACTGACAGGATATGAGGGTATGTTAGGTTCACTTTGATTGACACTGACCCCATATTGAAAGCCCCAGGTGGCATATGGATTCATATGGGGTCGAGAGATACCATCTTGTTTTTCTTGGAACTCTGCCGCCTCGGGGATATTTTCGGTGTATTTTGGTGCCAAGAAAAAGGAAATCTGTCGGAAATCATGTTTTGCCAATTTAAAGACTTAGTACCATGTACCAAAACCTGTTTCTGGTGATTAGCTATTGACTCAATGCATTGACATTCAACGCCCATGGTGCGTCACCGTGACGTTACATAAGTTAATGGCCATATGCGACATATTTAACGTACTAGATTACTGAATTTCGTAAAAGAATTAAAATTCTCATAAGGAAAGCATGATAAAATCGTTACAGGACTCTTTGATGCCGGCTACGGTGACATATGAGGCTCAGTGAGATAAATATCGGGCTAGGCTGGCGTCTTGCCCGATATTAATCTCACTTCGCCTCATATGACACCGTATCCAGCAACAACTCGCCCTGTAACTTATAATACAGTACCAGGCCTCATAATATGGTGCAGAACATTTGCAGAATGAGGTCCCCAGCGGGTGAATTTAGTGATAATTCAGAAATGATGTGCAGATTGATTGGAGTCATTGGATTTTGACCGGATAGTAATTAAACAAAGTGTGTGAATCCCGAGTAATTAAACAAAGTGTGTGAATCCCGAGTAATTAAACAAAGTGTGTGAATCCCGAGTAATTAAATAAAGTGTGTGAATCCCGAGTAATTAAATAAAGTGTGTGAATCCCGAGTAATTAAACAAAGTGTGTGAATCGCGAAGTGAATCATTTCTGGATTCACACAAACTTTGTTTAATTACTCTGCCGGTCGAAACCAAGTACCCCATTCCTTATAATCTTATACCAGTACATTTTAAAGGAACTCAATCCGATCAGGTGCTCATAAGTTACTATTTCTTTGGCTTTGGGGGTAAAAAATATTTGATTCGAGTCGAGGCACCCAACCGTCAAAGCTCGGAATGATCAAATATTGATTTTTGAAGTTTGTTATTTCTCGAGATGTGTAATAATATGTGGCCCAGAAACACATGGTCAAACGGAGGGTCTTGGACAAAATTGCGGATGAAGATGGATAACTATACAATCCAGTGGTAATACGGTCAAATTTCATGATTAAATACGGCCATATTTTGTTGAACAAAATGTTGATAAATAACAAGTTGGGAAATTTGATATCAAAGTTGACAGTGGTTAGCATTATTTTGTTGCAATAAATCGATTCTGATAACGTATAGCATATTTTGAAGAATTGTTGTTGTTGTTGTATCTTGATGGTGTGGGGACCGTCTGATCGGATTGAGCACCTTTAATAGAACATTCATAATTTGAACAACTTTTCAAAACTACCAAAAAAATTATAAGTAACATATTGTCTCCCAATAACAACAAACATCAAGCGCGTGCACATGATCGACTTGAAGTGATGAAGGCATTACCAATGTTCATAAACCAATAACTGAAGTGACGACATCAGTTATTCGTTAATGTACATTCATGTAAACCATAATGGCAAAATGTACTGGTTCCTACGGGCACTAATAGTGTGAATGTAGAGGGTGTGTGATTATTGCTATATGATTACTCGGCTCGAGAGATGAATCTATTTAGGATCAGTTTGATCTTGACCTCCGGCATCAAGTGCTTACAGTCATGGCTTATGGTAGATCATGCAATGGATCTCTATATTCTGGCTTAATCAGTAGAGATCATATTCCATCAGTTCAAAACCAGGGAACTTTATAACTTTGAACAGACAACGCAGGGATCATATTTCTTTGTTAACACATTCACTGACAACTATGAGATATCTCGTACTTTTTGCATGTCACTGATTGGGTGTCAACAGTGAATGCGTTAACACCTTTTCCTTAATAATCAATTTCACAGCAGGGGCGGTACCAGGTTAAGATTGCATGATTTAAGCAACTTATGTGAGCCAATTTCGCAATAAACATTGAACAGATTGACTGGGAAAAATTCAATCATTGTACATGTAAGTGACGCAAAGCAAAATTGGCTCACCTACAAGGCTCAAAATATTATTTTTTTACTGACTGTCAAAATGACAGGCACTAAATGGACGTTGTTTGTCATTTCAAAATGGCTGTCAAATTTTCAGATGTACTGTATGAGACAGTATTTAAATTTCCAATTGACTCATTATTCGTCAATGATGCGCATATTTTAATAAGCGTCCAATCGCTACCCAGGAAAAACCCATGTTATTTTTGTTTTCAAAAGTTCAAAAACTTTATGTCGATTAATAAATACTCAATCAATTCTCAAACAACATAATTATATTAACTCTGAATTGATCTGAAATTAAAAAAGAATTATTTATTATTTACAATTTCAATTTGGCCAATAGTGGCTCCTTCGACGTACCCAAACAGATAGATTGTTTAAAAAATTGCATTGGAAAAAATGTCTGACAGATACAGAAGCGCACTGGACATAAGCTATTTTTTCGTCAGACAATGACCTTGACTGACCACTTATTTTGAGCCTTAATCACCTACTGTAAAACACATTAAGGAACATGCAGTAATTAGAGGTGGGACTGAGGATACTTCCCCCAACGGGACTGAGGATACCCCCCCTGGCAGCAAATGGCGGAAATGTAAAAACTGCAAATAAAATTGCCCAGTCGGCCTCTGTGCCCAGTTTTAAAAACATTACTGAATAATGTGGGAATACAAGCTCGGACAAAATTCTGCAGGTTGCAAAAAATTGATGGACGCATAATTGCAGGTGCACAGGTTCCCATGCTACTAAATATCTGTGCCAAGCTTAAAAAAATAGACTGAAAAATGTACGGACACCCTTTCTTTTGTTGTTTTTGACAGGCTTGACCACTTAAGACTACCACTTAACTCCTAAATTGTACAGAATAACGGCATTAGGTGTCAGTTTGACATTAGGTGGTCGATCATGTCAAACCTCTTTTTTCTTAGGCTTTTCCCCTGACCACCAAAGGCTCAAATGTGCACCCGGATGCACTGACTGACAACTAGACAGACAGACGGACAAGCTGATTCCTGCATACCCCCAAACTTGTACAGTAATGCCCTAAATAATCGACTCCTTAACAACAGCAGAATTATGCGTAATGTTTCAGGATTTAGTCGGAAATATGGCTTGCTCTCACTGAGAGCCTTCCGTTGAATGGCAACAAGCCATATTTCTGACTAAATCCTGAAAAATGACCCATAATTCTGCTGTGATTAAGGAGTCAATTATTTAGGGCATTACTGTAATCAAAGTTCAGAACATCAAATAGTTTCCAGGTTTTGAACTGATGGAGTATGATATCTACGGGCGTACAGTAATGCCCTAATTAATCGACTGCTTAACCACAGCAGAATTATGGGTAACTTTTCAGGATTTAGTCGGAAATATGGCTTGTTGCCATTCATCGGAAAGCTCGCCGAGAGCTTTCCGATGAATGGCAACAAGCCATATTTCCGACTAAATCCTGAAAAGTTACCCATAATTCTGCTGTGGTAATTATGGAGTCGATTAATTAGGGCATTACTGTAGCTAGAGTAGAGATTCATGGCATGACCTAGGCTAATGGTTGACAGATTTCTCTGAGAATCACAGTATAACGGTTTTCATTTTGGATAAGCTTGACTTTTCTTTCTTCGGCGAGACGGGTTTCTTTAGAATCGGCTTGAGTTTGAAGTCTGGTGTCGTGTAACAGCTGTCTCGACTGATCATAGTGTCTTTCCTTTTAAGGTCCTGTTGCATGTAATGACTGTCGCGGCTCATTGTAGATTCTATCCTCTGCAGACCTATGGGCTTCTTGATGAACTGTGCATTTGCGTCAATCAGGTTGGAAATTATTTTCACCACTGACATTCCAATCAAATCAGGGGTGGAGTTAGAGGTCAGGATTGACCAATCAGATCGGTCGACACCAGCAGGGATCTGAAATGAAAGTGTCAATGACAATGTAGTTCAATGTTGGAAAAAAGGGGGGGGGGGGTAAATTCATGTCTTAAAAGACAATAGAGCGATTAGGAATGCAGAAAGTAATAGGAAAATATATATATAATAGGTAAAACCCCAAGATGGCTGCTGGTGGCCATGTTTTCCATTGAAATTAAAAAAAGTTTATAACTCCCATCTAGTGGTCACTTCGAAGATCAATATGATGTTTGGTGACGATTGGATAAGGGATGTGGTCTGTAGGGTTTGGTCATGCAAAGAGTAAATTCCAAGATGGCTGTCGGTAGCCATATTTTTTAACAAATTCGGAAAAAATTTGATGACTCCCATCTAGTGGTCATCCCGAAGATCCATATGAGGTTTACTGATTATCGGACAAGGGAAGTCATCTGTAGGGTGTGCCAAAGGATTTAGTCATATAAGGAGTAAAATCCAAGATGGCCACTGGCAGCCATTTTTTTTCAACAAAGTCAAGTTCGACAAGTTAAGCTAAAAAGTGTGCTATGTCATGTCCATTGTCAATTATGTCATCATTCCAACATTTTTCGATTTGTTTCGAAAGAACTGCTTCAATTAAAATGGATATCTTTCCTAATAAGCCAAAGTGCAATTCAATCATATTTTGAATTTCCCGCTATTTACATTATTGTCCATGGGAACAGTCACTTCTCAGGGGATCAGCGTAATGATTCCTAATTTTATATCAGTGAGTGAGCTTATAGCTTGTACACATTCGTCAAAATAATAAAATCCAGATCATTTTACTATGCCGACAACTTCCTTATTCGCAGTCTTTGGCTAATCCGAGTGAGTTAACCCTTTACCCAACAAACCGGCCAAATAAAGCTTCAACAGCCTAAAATATCTTCGGTCTGTCTCAATAGAACCATACAAATATGGATATCATTGGAACCGGCTCCTTGACCACATTGTGATAGTTACAGTTATGACCATAGGTCGCCTCGCATATATAAGAGAATGCATTGGCCTAAAAAAAAAATTCTTTCATTCTTTAACAATTTTATAATTTTTAATGTGTTAAGCCAATGCATTCTTTTATATATGCGAGGTAGACCTATGGTCGACTCGCATATATAAGAGAATGCATTGGCACAGGGCCCTTCTGTTGGGTAAAGGGTTAAGGAGATTCCATTATCTGTATGAAACATTTGGGAACATTAATAATAATGACCCTGCTCGGATTGCCGCCCGAGCTCGGGACCTATACATGTTTAGAGAACGGGTGTACGTACCTGTGATGTTACACATATTTACAATATAGCGTGTCATTGAGATTTTCAACCGAGACCACTTTTTGGAGAAACAAATCTTGTGACTTCCGGTAGTGGTTGCACAAAAGTATGTAATCAGAAATGGACCCACACGATGAAAAGAAAATTTGTTACTTCATAACTCTCAATTAATTCCTGTGTGTAAAAATGAACAATTGAAGTATTTATTTATTTATGAACAGTTATTATAAATGAATAGCTTTTCAGAACATAATTAGGCTATGTGGGCCAGATCCCTGTATAGGCAGACACGCTTCAGTTACTATAACACGGGACATTCATACAGGTTTTACTGGCACCGTATCCATTTGAACCCTTCTTTCTATTCAAGTTTCTATCCATCAATGTGCCTGTAACGGTCAGAAATTAGGTCTGAAGGTGGAATTGTTAATTATTGGCTTATTTGGAGCAACATATAACATTCAATATCATACATTATTATATTATACAGTCAAACTTCGTTAAGTCGAACGTCGGTAACTCGAATACCCCACTTAAGTCGAAGCCATTGCCTGGTCCCGGCTGAGCTTGTGTGCAAAGCCAATAGAATACTCACAGTTAAGTCGAAGGTGGATAAGTCAAAATTCCGCTTAAGTCGAAACAAAATTTTGTCCCACCAGCCAGCTTATAACACTAATTACTATGGTTAAGTCGAAGCGCCGTCGGCGATGCATCACCATGTGATTATATCTCAGTGTGCTTCTATTCAATTGCCCAAAAAGCTGTGAAGTTTCCTGGAGTCCTTATTTGTCCTCATGCATTGTTTCTTTAACATATTAACGAGGTGCGTGGATCAATTTCCCCGTGTGAGGATTAGAAGTGTTGACAGACGAAATGAAAATGATATTTAAATCGCCTGATATGGAGAATAATTTCATTCAGTCATGCTTTCCCAAAACGAAAACAATGTTCCGAACGAAAAAATATGCCATCCATCTGATGATGGAAAGAAAAACATGGACGTTAAAAACATCAAAGAACGGCTTTTTGACTGAAGACGACGAAGACGAGGTCATCGAGTGCGCCAAGCCCGACCCGACAATCGATGACGCAATGCATAGCTGCGACATTGTACTGCGTTATCTCATGACCCAAGCAGAATGAGCGACGACTTAATGAAGATATTGGGCATCAGCGATAAACTAAAGAGATATTCAACAACTAATTTTTTGCAGAAACCAGTCCTTGATAACCAGTCACTTCCAATCCTGAATCCCAATTTTTATAAATACTATTGTAACCACTTCCGGGTCAAATGTACTTTTGTTATTTCTACCGCGAATTTGTTGATGTTTTCTTATCATATTCTGTGTTTTTATTATATTATTCAATAAATAATCAGACCAAATATCATCTCGTCTGTTGTATATGATCAGCATAGTAACTGACTATTTATTTAGCGTGGGTATATAGCGTGCACAAGGTTGAAAACAATTATTATCGGATCGAAATTAATTCGACTAGTTGGAATTTGTGGTCGAAATGGTTAAGTCGAACACACGGATAACTCGAAGTAAACCAACGGTCCCTTGAGATTCGATTTAACGAAGTTTAACTGTAGAACAATATTGCCAGACCGGTGTCGAAACCATACCTATTTCAAAGTTGACTTGCATCCATAACAGTCTACATGAAATAAACATTGGCGTTGTTACCATTCTGTGAGGCATTTAATAATAAGCACATAGGTTCATTACTATTTACATGATCCTTCTTATTGCAAGGTTCAGTCCCTAATCATCATATCGGGGTCGTTCTATATGCTTTGCATAATGATCATATCATCTTGGTTAAAGGTACTCAATCCGATCAGACGCTCCTAAATTACTATTTCTTTGGCTTCGGGGGTAAAAAATATTTGATTCGAGTCAAGGAACCTACCCATCAAAGCTCAGATTGATCAGATATCGATTTTTTAAGTTTGTAATTTCAATTGTTTGTGGGTCAGAAACACGTGTTCAAACGGACGGTCTTGCAGATAAAGATGGATAAATCAAGTGGTTATTATTACCACTTGATTTTAGAGTTATCCATCTTTATCTGCAAGACCGTCCATTTGACCTTGTGTTTCTGGCTCATAAACAATTGAAATAACAAACTTCAAAAATCGATATCTGATCAATCTGAGCTGGGTAGGTTCCTCGACTCGAATGATATATTTTTTACCCCCGAAGCCAAAGAAATAGTAATTTAGGAGCATCTGATCAGATTGAGTACCTTTAATGGTCATAGGAAAATTATAAGAACAGCCATCTTGATTACATTCGATTTGCAACAACCTACACAGACATTAAAGATACTCATTCCAATTCGATGGTCCCCATGTAATCAGATTCCAACAACAACAACATTTTTAGAAATGCCACTTCAGTTACCAGAATTGATTAATTGCCCAAAATAATGCCAACCACTGTAAACTATTGTAAAAAATTGCCCGAAACGTGTTAATTATCAACATGTTGTTCGACGAAATTTGGCCTTATTATCAACACAAAGCCTCTTGATATTAGAGTTATCCATCTAGCTCATCAACTTTTTACTGGGCCACTAATAAGTCTCGATGGTGAAAAATAATAGATTTCCAAAATAAATATCTAATAACACTGAGCTTTGATAGGTGGGTTCCTCGACTCGAATCAAAATATTTTTTATCCCCGAATCCAAATAAATAGTAATTGAGGGGCGCTTAATCGGATTATGCATCTTTAAAATATAGCAGGACAAGCCTTGAAATAGTGTGTCTGTCATTTGTAGAATGAGGTCCCCAGATGGTGAATTTGGTGATGCTAGCCCGCTATGCAGGGTAGCATCACTAAATTCACCCTCTGGGGACCTCATTCTGCAAATGACAGACACCCTATTTCAAGGCTTGTAGCAGGACCACTTAACCAGCAAGCCTGAGATCAGTGTGCCTGTCATCTGCAGAATGAGGTCCCCAGAGGGTGAATTCAGTGACGCTATCCCAATTAGCAGTCTAGCATCACTAAATTCACCCTCTGGGGACCTCATTCTGCTTAGGCCACATCTTCTCTGGAAAGTTTCTTTATTGTCAAATTTCTATAGAAACTTCTTCACATAGATTACATTTCTTTTTTAGTTTAATTAGTTTCTCTATTTCCCAAAATTGGCATGACACATTGCATTATTGAGGTTCTCAATGGGTGTGCACCACAATATTCACCATTTGGGAACTTCTATCTGAGTCTATGTCTCCCACAGCATAGGAGTCCATACAGAATGAGGTCCCAAGAGGGTGAATTTGGTGACGTTAGCCCACTCTGCGCGATAGTGTCATTAATTCACCCTCCGGGGACCTCATTCTGCACTAACCTCAGGCTTGTTAACCAGGGTTAGTTACAGTAATGCTCTAATTAATCGACTCTTTAACCGCAGTAGAATTATGGGTAACTTTTCAGGATTTAGTCTGAAATATGGCTTGTTGCCATTCATCGGAAAGCTATCGGGGAGAGCTTTCCGATGAATGGCAACAAGCCATATTTCCGACTAAATCCTGAAAAGTTACCATTAATTCTACTGCGGTTAAAGAGTCAATTAATTAGAGCATTACTGTATGTATAATGTGAGCCAATTCACCTGGAATGCTTTCTCCTGTACACTCCCTCCTCCCCACACTGATACCTCAGTACACTCTATAGGAATCAATGTGTGGTCATTCCATATGAATTGCTCAGCAGTCGATAGGCTACAAGAGTCACCTGAAAAACAGAAGCAGAAATCAAATTTATAGACAAATTACACTGACGAGCTCAATATAATAAATGCTAAAAGGAGGTAGCTTAAACTTAAGACATATTATGGACTTGCTCGGTGCGTGAAATTGATGAGTTAGTACTCAGGCGCCATGCCAACCTGGGGAAATTTAGCATTCTACTAATATCGCGGAAAATTTCAAAGAAATCGACCATACCACTCCATAGAAAACATCGTCTGAGCTACACCCAATTGTAATTTTGCCATCGAGAGTCATTGCATTTAATTAATAAATAATGACAGAATGTATCGTCAATTTGGATTAATAATTGTAACGTATAACTAACTTTGAGAAAAATTATTCTTAATTTCTATTTGTTCACCCTACCGGAGTGCTTCACACAAGCCTTGAAATAGTGTGTCTGTCAATTGCAGAATGAGGTCCCCAGAGGGTGAATTTAGTGATGCTACCCCGCATAGCAGGCTAGAATCACCAAATTCACTCTCTGGGGACCTCATTCTGCTTACACCTCAGCAGAATGAGGTTCCCAGAGGGTGAATTTGGTGATGCTACCCCACTATGCGGGGTAGCATCACTAAATTCACCCTCTGGGGACCTCATTCTGCAAAAGACAGTCCACTATTTCAAGGCTTGGCTTCACATCACTTTAACCTACCATCAATAATGATACAGCAGTCAAATGCCTCGGAAACGATCAGATCGCGTTCTTTTGTGCTACCTCCACAGAATAGCGTTCTCCCAAATGATAGACCCTGTATGGAACCTCCAATACTCCCTTGGGATGAGTCTGAATTTTTTTCCTAAATAAATAACGTAAAGAAAATAACTTTAGCAAAAAGTCAATTGACCAACACCAGATTGTCCTTTTGTTTAATAAACAACAATTATGCAAATAGAAAAACATAGTCGTATAAGAGCGATGTATTTTATCGCAAAGTGTTAACCAGATGTGTGGATTTAAACCAGGGCATTTGTAGAAACGTAAACATGTTTGGTAGCGAGATATTTCACCGACGTAGATCACTTGAGTATTCACGAAATTTGGCTGTATTACCACTTGTTTTTAGAGTTATCCAACTGCAATTTTGACAGAGACCATCCTTTTTACGGAATATTTCTGGGCCCCAAATAATTGAAATAATAAATTTCAAAAATCAATATCTGATTACTCTGAGCTTTGATGGGTTGGTTCCTCGATTCGAATCAAAGAAATTGTAATTTACGAGCGTTAAATCGGATTGAGTACCTTTAAGTATGATAACTTAGGTAAATAGGTATTTGGTGTACAAATACTTTTTGTACTAAAATATAGTGTAACTGATTTCGTTTGGGTTACAGGTGACATCACCCCAACTACTTAGTATATGGCTACACAAATTACACCCACACCATCCTCCAGCGATGAAAGGTTGTGCGGGATAGCGTCACTAATTTCACCCTCAGGCACACTATTTCCAGGCTTGGTTATTTTACACACCAGAAAAATTTAGCCTCAAACCCTCAATAAATCTTCAAACTTTCAGCCCAACATTTGTATAAAATGTATTTTTTATTGTCAAACCCTTTGATAAAAGGAGAGTCCCTGATGGGTAGTAACTTAAATCCAATTTATTCATTTGTAGGGGTGTCTTATATGTTAAACAAAAGGCTGTCATCTGCTTATATTATCAGAACATCCCTATAAATAAAGAATTCACTATTCCAATGATATACAAAAGGCTGTCATCTGCTTATATTATCAGAACATCACTATAAATAAAGAATTCACTACTCCAATGATATACTTTTAGAACAGAATGGGAGAGTCCATTGATGAATGAGTGGGTGAACATACCATCCTGGATTCTCGGACAGCACGGATGTGCCACAATTTGTTTTTATTCGATAGGGAGTCTGACTTCTCATGGAAGGCACTTGATACCATCTCCTCGACACCATGTGAACCACCCGTAACCAAGGTAACAGGGAGGCTAGCTAGTTGTGTACCTACAGACCTACAAATAAAGATAAATAATTTATCAAACAATATGATTTTTAAAAAGCCATTAAACTATTAAACATATAAAGGGCCAAGCAGATGCATTTCTATGCAAAATATTCTAACTCAAGAAAAGAGTTACAAGGAAAGTGCGAATAGCCATAAAATTGCTCTGGTAATAAAATAGGGGTGGCCCTATCTTCTGTGATTAGCTGTTGTACATGGTTATAAACTCATATGCGAAAATTATTAAAATTAATAAATGGAAAATTACAGAGAATTAGGCCTACCGCCCAGATGCCTGAAAACTGACCTACGTCGAATCATCAAGTCGATATTTTGAACAGAAAATAAGGTGAAAAGGCTTAAAATTGAGCCAGAAAACAATCCCACAATTAACCTGTTAAATGTTCAAGGAACGTGAAGAAAGGACTAATCATGGGCACAGAAGTCTTTTGACACTTAACTAGCAAAATATTTAACAGGCTAAAAGAATAGAGAAACTCACAAACAGATGTCCTTGATTCGCTGATCTTTGGAAATACCTCCACATACATACACGCTAAAATCTGACGGCAGAGATTTCTTAAGACTCGTCACCTGTAATAAAGAGTAATTAGTGAATTTACAACATTTATATCCGAAAATTACGTTAAATAATTCATGATATGCGAGAGACGTTAGTAAGAAATGAGTGTGCATTAGCAGACAAGTTTCCTACCTAATCGTCTCTCGCCTCGAGTGAATTATTTAACGTAATTCTCGGACCCAATTGATTATTGGATCACAGAGAGCTGATATTAGAGAGAAAAGAGAATTATGACTTCTCCCTGATAACAGTCCATTTCTCCCTAAAACCCTCAAGAGATATCTCCCAATATGAGTTTTCTAGGATGGTCCCCTGTGGTCCCTGTAACAAATCTCCATTTACGAACATGTTTACGGAGATACCTTATACTACATACAAGCTGGAAGATTCATGTTATTGACACATGTCTATATAAGACAGTTGAAACTCACAGTACAGTTAATTCTGGCTTGGTCAATTTCATTCTGTGGTGACTCTCTCACTTCGGGGTCAAGGACAGTACTCAAACGTCTCTTCAGCATGGCATGGAAATCATTTCGTTGTGTGTCCTGAAATAGTACAATGAAAGTGTCAATGACACTGTAGCTCAACTAGGTAAGGAAATAATCGATGGCTCCAATCTAGAGGACACCCTGAAGATCCATATGAAGTTTGTTGACGATTGGATGAGGGATGTGGCCTCTAGGGTGTGCCGAAGGATTTAGTCATGCAAAGAGTAATATCAAAGATGGCCGCGGACAGCAATGTTATTTTAAAAAATTCGGGAATAATCGAATGCTCCCATCTAGAGTTCACCCCGAAGTTCCATATGAAGTTTGGTGATGATCGGATGAGGGATGTGGCCTGTAGGGTGTGCCGAAGGATTTATTCATGCAAAGAGCAAAATCCGAAATGGCCTCTGGCAGCCATGTTTTTCTACACATTTTGAAAAACAAATTGATGGCTCCCATCTAGAAGGCACCATGAAGATCTATATAAAGTTTGGTGATGATCAGATGAGGGATGTGGTTTGTAGGGTGTGCCAAAGGATTTAGTTATGCAAAGAGTAAAATCCAAGATGGCTGCCAATGGCCATGTTTTGCCATGTATAGGTGATCCTATACATGTCTGCAAAGTTTCAAAACAATTCTCCAATAAATATGGGCTGCGTCGATGTATTCAAATTTGAAATCCCAAGATGGCTGCTGGCAGCAATGTTTAAAAAAAAATTTGGAAAAAATCGATGGCTCCCATTTAGATGTTACCCCGAAGATCCATATGAAGTTTGGTGATGATCGGATGAGGGATGTGGCATGTAGGGTGAGACAAAAGATTTAGTCATGCAAAGAGTAAAATCCAAGATGGCTGCCGACGGCCATGTTTTTCATAAAAAAAAAATCGCTCAAATTTGATAGCTCCCATCTAGAGGTAATCCTAAACATGCCTGTAAATTTTCAAAACATTTCTCCAATAAATTCGCACTGCAGGGTGAGCCCATGGATTCAAATTTGAAACTCAAAATGGCTGCCGGCGGCCATGTTTTTTAACGAATTTCGAAAAAAATCAAATGACTCCCATCTAGATGTCACCCCAAAGATCCATATGAAATTTGGTGATGATCGGATGAGGGATGCGGCCTTTAGGGTGAGCCAAAGGAAATTGTTGATGGATGGACGGACGGCTCGACGGACGGATGATGGACACCAACCCACGGCAATAGCTCAAACTTTCCAAAGTTAAGTTGATATAAAAAGTTCATGAGAGTTCATGTGAACATTATCAAACCAGATAACAAAAATAGTTTGTTTCTCAGGGAAAGCCTTATCTCCAAACTAAAACCTGCTCCTCAAGCATATTTAAACCCATAGTGAGCCCATCATAGACTGGAGCAGACGACACTCTGTATGCATGCTTCCATCTATGTGAGGTTCCCTGTGGGTTACATATAAAACTTGCTCCTCAAGCATATTTAAACCCATAGTGAGCCCCACATAGACTGGAGCAGACGACTCTGTAGTGCATGCTTCCATCTATGTGAGGTTCCCTGTGGGTTACATATAAAACCTGCTCAAGCATATTTAAACCCATAGAGACCCCCACATAGAATGGAGCAGACGACTCTGTAGTGCATGCTTCCATCTATGTGAGGTTCCCTGTGAGTTACATATAAAACCTGCTCCTCAACCATATTTAAACCCATAGTGAGCCCCACATAGACTGGAGCAGACGACACTCTGTGGTGCATGCTTCCATCTATGTGAGGTTCCCTGTGGGTTACATATAAAACCTGCTCCTCAAGCATATTTAAACCCATAGACTGGAGCAGACGACACTCTGTAGTGCATGCTTCCATCTATGTGAGGTTCCCTGTGGGTTACATATAAAACCTGCTCCTCAAGCATATTTATGATCAAGCCTTGAAATAGGGTGTCTGTCATTTAGTGATGCTACCCCGCATAGCGGGCTAGCATCACCAAATTCTCCCTCTGGGGACCTCATTCTGCAAATGACAGACACCCTATTTCAAGGCTTGTTTATGATCTGTCATAAATAAGTAAATACTGCACATCCCTATTCATCTGACACAAGCTGCACCAATGTCTTATTTCTTTAGGGGCCTCGGTGGCTCAATCGGTTAGGGGTATCACTCCAAGCTGTTTCGCCCTCCAGCGCTGGCGATAAGGGTTCAAATCCACATGTTTCCATCGTGGACTTTGTAACTCGAAATCGTTATCTGGTGGAGTTGCCAGTTACTCGCCGATGGCCGGTGGTTTGCCGCACATGGTTGACGAGTTTATCAGCCATTGAAATCACTGTTAGATTAGTCGCAATGTGCGGATTTCCTCCACCACTAAAACTGGCAATGTCGTGATATGGCCTTAGTGGCTAAAGTGACAATAAACCCCAATCAATCAATCAATCAATCAATCTTTAAAAATAAATCACAATCTAACAAGTCATTTGTTTTATACCAATTCATGTGTATGGTATACAGAGCTGTTAAGTTTCACAGATTGTACATGAGACTCCAGGATAGCCATGGCAATTCCGTAAATACGGACCCCACAATTTCTCCACGATTCAGCAAAACCTGGCATTCAAAATCGAAAAAATACGATGTTATTTTATTTTACAAATATTCGTGCTTATGCGGTGAGGGATTTCCTTATTTCCAGTACCCTAAATACCCACACATTAACATTCACAGAATGTACTGTCGGTAGATTTTGATGTTCCCTCTGATTGAAGACTGATCAGTGGTGAAATGTGACTGAAATTAATTTATTTTCACAATCTGGTGAAGCCACACGTATAAAGGGTGTTGTTATAGTATACAATACGTATAATCACAAGTGTGCAGATGTATTATAAGGCCCCATTGATGAACATTTATAAGTATTGGATTAGTGGTATGCATTGCGAATGGAATCAGTTCTGATTAAAACCATTGTCAGACTCTAGAAGTACTTTTAGAGTCTGAGTATGGTTTTAGTCAGAACTGGAATGGAATGTCTCCATTTCGTTTGAGGGTAAATCTGTAAGACAAGTCCATTTTGTAGTTTATTCCGATTTTGTACTTTTGGTTTCGAACAAACATGTCTGGTTGTAACCTGTGTAACTCAGGTTCATTTTTACTTATTTTAACCCTTTGGAGAGTATCTGTAACGTCATGAGTAAATTTAACGTCAACGTCATAGCAATAATTATTAACAAGTTCGGGTCAAAAAGGTCCAATAATTCGTTTTAATTTATGTGCATTTTTTGTTAACGTGTGTTATCATAATCGATTGCACTTATACATTGGGAAATTATATTAATCAAAATAACTCCTATACAAATCATTTATAAATCAGATGATTTATTGAAGTTATGTCTACGTAAAATAACATTTCCTGAAACGACATATATGTCGTTCTACTCCTCAACCGATAGACGACATATATGTCGTTCTACTCGCCAAAGGGTTAAACAAAGTTTCTGCTTCTTAAAATTTTTTAATAAATGGTGGAATGTGTCCATTTCTTTTGGGGGTTAAACCATAAGATGAGTCCATTCTGTAGTTTATTCCAATTTTGTACTTTCGGTTTCGCACATATCCGGCTGTATACGGTGGAATTCTGAGTTGTTTTACTTAGTTTATACAAAGTGTCTGTTTCTTTCTCTTCAATAAATGGTTGAGTGGTCTCTCGATCAACACAGGTGGAATTTGTGTTTTGAACCGAAAATTAATTGATTGCCCATTCCAGGTGATATATAGTATAAACCAGTCTGAGAACAGGAAATGCAGTCGCAAATTGGAGGAGGCCCCTCCTGCAAAAATCTCCCGGATTGCTATTTTCAAAACTTAACATGTCTGATGGTATATAAGCACCAACCCTGTTGAATACAGTTTGATGCTGGTGATCATTTAGAGACTGAGGTTGGATCAAATTATACAGATGAAATTTATGTCTTAATGAGTAATATTGTATCCACACTACTTTTATTACAAATCTGTGGGTTTGAAATTAATGGTAAATGTGATGGACATCAGTATTTTGCCCATATTTAGTGCCTCAGGTGAATATTGGAGTAAAATAAATATTTTATAGATAAATAACATACCTGCTCATAAAAATAATTTTAAATAAATAATAAATAAAAGGTCGCCGACCACAGTGTCCCCCGAAATGGTGGCCAACTCCAAGATGGCTAACTTCAAGGTGGCTAACCCCGAGATTGGCAGAAATCGGAATTGGACGAAACTGGTTTTTGAACTCGTCCCAAGATATTTCAACACATAAAAAAAATATTATTGAAATCGGTTAATATTTGTTCGAGTTATTGCGCTATGCAAAAAATGGTGAGAAATCGTCAAACTAAGGGGCATAACTCAGATAAGAAAAATCAGACGAAACTGGTTTTCGAACTCGTCCAAGATATTTTGGTAACCAACTCATAAACAAAAAATTAAATTTTCGGGGGACAATAAAAATATCTGCCTCCCTCATAACTTTGAGAAAGATATTCCCTGAGAAATGAACTATTTTGTTTATCTGGTCTTATACGACAGACGCTGAGAAAACAATCTAGCGGACATAACTCCTGAAATACAATTCAGTCAGTACTAGTTTTCGAACTCGTGTAAGAAACTTGTTGATTTCTGATAACAGTTGTTTGAGTTGCAGTGCTTATGTAACAAAATGGGCATCCTGAAACAAACTAGGAGGCATAACTCATGAAAATAAAATCATGAAAATAAAATTAAAGATGGTCTGATTTTCAAACTGATCCAAAACATTCTTGGGTAGAACCCATTAACCAAATTTTGTAAGAATCTGATAAGGCTTATTGGAGTTTAACCCTTTCAGTGCCAAGTCCGATTTTTGTATCAACCCATATTTCCTTGATCATTTTTCAAATTTATTGATTATAATAATGTGATACATTGATGGAAAGAGCTCTTAGAGCTCTTTCCATCAATGTATCACATTATTATAATCAATAAATTTGAAAAATGATCGAGGAAATATAGGTTGATACAAAAATCGGACTTGGCACTGAAAGGGTTAAAACTCATCCAACATAACCAAATTTGGTAAGAATCTGATAACGCTTATTGGACAAATGGATAGAGACAGACTCCTACTGTCTTTCATCAATCATTGGTCGAGTTTGTTACACAGATATACAAACAATCCTGGAGATAATGTGTCTGACATAGGCAGAATGAGGTCTCGAGAGGGTGAATTTAATGATGCTATCCCACACAGCAGGCTTGCATCACCAAATTCACCTTCTGGGAACCTCATTTTGCTTAGACCTCAACTTCTATGTGAGACCTAGGATCAGATTGAAGGTCCCCAGGTGAAGTTGGTGATGTTTACCCATTAGTCACCACAATTATGCATTTTATCTTCTGCAAATTAGGGGATATAGAAACTGAACAGAACGGAAAAAGTAACTAAAACAATGTTAAATTGAAACTATAGATGTAGGGATCTGCGAATCGGGGATTTTGCATCGAATCGAATCTCGATTACGAATCTCCATCCTGATATCGACATCGAATCGAATCTCGAATAGAATCAGGTAGTGGTTGAAATTGTTTACCACTGTGTATTTCGGTGTCTCATGAAAAAAAACTGCAAAATTCACTAGATACTATATAACAATGTTAATCTCCTTAAGCATCCGTTGGAACTTGTATTTTTTTTGGGGAAAATCGTGACATGGGAAAGTCACTCTCAGTCTCATGGAGAGTTTGGGATATGTTGCATTGCATTTCTATCTAGCTGTATCATGGCGAACATCGCAAGAAGTGACAGTAAGAGACTTAAAGACAGTTCAATCAACGTATCGAAAAACCCCATGGAATGGAAGTCATTTGTCTACTTTATTTAATAAAGATAATAAAGATTTGACACAAGTGGACATGGTTACAGCATTCAGCTATATAATTGTAGTCCGATACCAATGGTAGTTATCTGTTAGAATGTTCACCGCACAATAGATCACATCTACATCACATATTCACAGTATTTGTCTTTACGGAGGGGGTCCTAGAAAACAGGCACAAATTACAAGTGTTAAATGTTGGTGCAACGCACTCGATTTCCCGGGAAACAGAAACTGAAAGTAGTAAATTTATAGGAATTCTGCCGGCAGTGTCGCAGATAACTGGTCGCACACGATGACATCCATTTAAGAACATAGTTGACCGATTGTTCTTATGTTTCTCACCGTTTCTGTTCATTCCAATCTATGTTTTGTCGCTCATAACGGCGGCTGACATTGAATTTTATTCATATAATCTGAATTGGATATCTGAAGTTCAAAACATAAGGTATCAATTGAGTTCTGCATCTAGCGATCACGATTGTAGACAATTTACATAGTGTCCATACATTACAAATATGCGGCGATTGATCACCATCACGGGTTGCGATCGAAGTACATAATTTGCATAATGCACGTCTTTTCTGAACGGCATCCATTCAAAATTAACTATGTTGGCTAACTTGGCAACCTTGTGCTTCAATTTTTGTGAGTTCAGGTCATTTGGTGTTGATCTCGAATCGGGTGTCCGATATCGACATCGAATCGAATCTCGTTTATTCGCAGGTCCCTATATATGGAGTGCATACCTGGCGTAGTAAATGTTTGTGAGAATCGTAGTATTTAGAAATAGTTATAAATACAACTACGTGTATATGCGAAAGAATAGTCAGTCATGAATATCGTTGACTGATAAAAAAACTCGAAGATGATGTCTCATATATTCCTCTGAGTAAAATGAATCATGGATATATCGCATGTATTCAGTTTTCCAACAATAGCTGAGTTTGGCAATGCATGGGAAAATTGTCAACACGTCACTGACCTCTGATCTGACGTGATCTGCTCTGCCATTAACCAATGAAATAGTGCACAGTCTGTGCCAATCTCCAATGAAATTGAGGGAATCCCTTCAACACAGAACCTAATTTTAATGGAGAGTTCTAGAGACGTAATTTAATTCTGATATAGGATAATCATCGGTTTTTCAAAGAGACTGCAGTGTACATCGTTAAACCTGAATGGGTGAGTCCACAAAGTGTGAATGGGTATATTTACCTCAATAGAACTGCTTCCAACCAGCATTTTCATCCAGCCAGGAATCTTAAAGTCGTCATACTTCAGAAAGAGCACCCGCTTTCTGTTTTCACAATAAAATAACTGTGAAGAGAAAATAAGATTATTGAAGACTGTCTCTCTTATCATACAACATTTATCAATCTCTTCCCAGCAAGCTTGTTTTATATAAATAATAGATATGAATTAGGGTGTCTCATAGATGAATAGAATTATGAATAAAAAGGGATATACCATGCAGCTCAGTGTGTAACGTACATTTTGAGGGGAATGTAGACAAACTAGGGGCCATAACTCAGGTGATCAAAATTGGACAAATCTGGTTTTTAAAAATGATCATAACTTGTAAAATATCCATACATGAAATATGAATGGAATCAGTTGACATTCAAGTTATCACGCAAACGGCCATAAAATTCCTATAAATAGAACAAGGGCCATAACTCATGAAGGAGCTTCCAGAAATATTGCGAAAACCATGTGCCAATGCATACTCTTATATATACGGTATACATTGGCCTAACAATATTTACCTTGACCTTGTAAGCCAGTGCATTCTCTTATATATGCGAGGATCCCTATGGGAGACTCGCATATATAAGAGAATGCACAGGATCTTTAATGCTGCACCAGCACAGCTCCCGTCATGAGCCTCATGGAAGGGTTAAAGTGATATAGTACAAACCTGTTGTTTGCATGTTGTTGATTTTGAGAATGACGTAGAGATGACAGCTAAAATTACGCTTGCTTCATCAGCCTTCTCCTGGAACAATTGTTTCTCTTTGACATCTCGACTGTCATCGTCACCGTTCATTTCAAACTGACTAAACACTAAAATAAAGAAATAGTTCACATAAGACCGAAGAAAACAATTTGGTTCGGGTTTCCTTACCGACCTAATTTTAAACTTACCCTAAAGTTTTCATCATGATTTTCAAGATTTGTTTTATAAACAAGAGCATCGCTAGGGAATGGCAAAATAGGCCCATGGTAATTTCAACAAAGGGTAATAACTCTTGTGACAATTGGCGTGTGGAACCCAAATTAAAACTTGACCTGTATATTTGGCTAGCAAACCCACATGCCAAATTTCATTCCATTCAGTACAGACTTACTAAAGTTATCATCCGGAAACGAAAAAAGCAAACGACTAGACAAACGAATGGCTTGACGGACAAATAATATATAATATAATATGTCCCAAGGATCAGATTGAAGTTCCCCAGTTGAAGTTGTGAAATTCACCCATTAGTCACCTCGATTATGCATTTTATATTCTGCAAATTAGAGGATATAGAAACCGAACAGAAGTAACTAAAAAAAATGTTATTTTGATACTTTACATACTTCCCAGAAGATGAGGCCTAATCAGAATGAGGTCACCAGAGGGTGAATTTGGTCATGCTAGACTGCTGTGCAGGATAGCATCACTAAATTCACCTTCTGGGGACCTCATTCTGCAAATAACAGACATACTATTACAAGGCTTGCAAGATATCAACTTTCTTTGGTCTAAAAGACACTGCATTACCCAGCAAAGGTGGCTTCTCATTGAGGTAGCTTAATTCAAGAGATGTCTCAGTCAGGCCTAAGATACAGCGATTAGAAGTTAATATTTACATACACATAGGTGAATGCACTGAACATTCTATGTTTCACATCACACAGAAATGGCACCTTCTAATTAGTTGAAAGCTGGGTTCTATATTGTGTAGTAGAGCTAAATTTAGCAAACCACTATACTTGTATAATATCATGCTAAATTTAGCACACTGCTATACCAAACTAGTACTGTGGTCGTGGTACGCAAAAAAAGGGGTCAACCCAGAAGAAATTGGTATAGAAGCGATTTTGGTGTCATTCGACTCAGTAGGATCTCTAGTATAATATATCCAAAATCTGCTAAAATCCGCTTTGGGCAAATTTTTTTATCGCATGTTGAAATAGGGACCTCCTTTCTTGTGTTCATATCGGATATGCCTCACGTCTCAGCTAACATAATCAGATTGACGGCCCAAATCAGACATATCTTGGAAGCTAATAGTCGGAAATAATTCGGGATACGTAATACACATGATCGTGTGATACGTTGGCTGCGGGAAAAAGTATAGCGTCGACAATAAAGAGCGTTTATAAAAAATATTGATAGGCCTACACATCGTTCATGATATTTTGACACATATATTATTGAATATTAATATATGTTCTATTACTTATACCATATACTATGGTCTGCATAAAATGCACGTAACAGATTGTTGTCCCCGTATTCATCAGATAATTTAGCGCAAGTTGCGCTCTTTATTGTCTTGGGCTTTGTATAGACGCTCTTTATTGTCTTAGCGTTCTGATATCGCTATACACGAAACGCGCTTTATTATTCAGACTCTGCGAGCACGTGCGTCAGATATATAGCTTCTGCAAGTCAATTTGTCACGGAAAACATTTGAATGTAGTATATAGCAGTTGTTTTACGAATTCAGATCTCTTGCTGAAACCTAACGGTGACAACGCACGCTTGAGACCTGTTTGATAAAAGATTCTCATTGATGAGGGTATCTCAGTGAGATCGTTATACTGCAATATATATTTTTGATATTCTATGCTCCATTATTGAATTTATCGCATCGTATTATTAGTAGCTATGGCAGACGAGAAAGCATCATCGGATATTAGTTATATTTCTGAAGATCACTGTATTGACTGTAAGCTTGGTTTTGAAGATGATCCGGCAGTCAATGTTTCTAGGAAAGGCATACTGACTCTCATTTATTTCGCTGAGAAACAGGGGTAAGCTGGAGCTGGCCCGATATCTAAATCGTTGACTCAATACAACACCCATAGGGAAAGTTTTGGTACACCAAATTTGCCGTCGGAATTTCACAGACAGCAAGAGAGGTTTGTGTGAGAGCTCAGATTCTGTTGATCTGTCATCTACAAAGAGGCTCCGGTCAAGTCTGCCAGATTTCAATTACAAAGAGGACTGTCTGTTTTGTGGGAAGGCAGCCCCGTTTGACCCCAAACATACTGACAGAACACAAGTGCATCGATGTTCAACACTCCCAATGCGTGAGAGTCTATTAGATTGTTGTGCAGAAAGGGGGGATTCGATAAGTTTTGAGGTCCAGAAAAGGCTTAATGGTTGTATCGATCTGGTTGCAGCTGAAGCTGTCTACCATAGCATATGTTTGTCCCGTTTTAAGTTGAACAAGGAGATAAGCCCGAATCCATCTGAACGTAAACAGATTGGCAGAAAAACAGACAATTCAAGGCAAAAACTGTTTCAAAAGGTATGTGTATGGATTGAGTCGGAAGCTGGTGCGGAGCTGTATACGCTATCTGAACTTCATGATAAGATGGTAGAATTCGCTGAGGGGTCGGAAGTTTATACACAAAAATGGTTGAAAGAAAAACTACAGGATCACTATGGGTCATACATATTCTTTGCCGAAGTCCAGGGTAGGAGCAACGTGATTTGCTTCAGAAACATGGCTAGCTTTATTATCAACGAGAAGTGGTACACCGATAAGAAAACTGACATTGAAGAAGAACACAAGAGAATAATTATGACAGCAGCTAAGATTATTCGAGCACAACTGAGGGAGATGATGTATACTACTAATTCATACCCTACAAGCGAGGAAATAACCAACATTGAAAGAGGAAAGGGCTGGATACCATCACATATGTTATGTCTGCTGGAAGTCCTGATCCCTTCGGAATTGAAGCAGATCAGTATAGGACATTCTATAATTCAATCCGCAAGACCAAAATCAGTGCTGGCACCAACTCTATTTGGCCTTGGCGTTGAACTTGATCATATGTTTGGATCTAAATGGCTTGTGACAGAACTATCTCGGTTAGGCTTTTCGATCACATATGACGAAGTTGAAAGGTACAAACAGTCAGTAATTCAGGCCCATGATCATGAAAGTCTTCCAAGTGAATATTTCCCTGGCTCCTTCACGCAGTGGGTCGCAGATAATGTTGACCATAATGTTGCTACTCTAGATGGTCATGGGACATTTCATGGGATGGGAATAATTGCCGTGTGCACCCCAACAGACGATTCGCCACTCCGCCCGGAGCCACAAGTAGTCATTAGACAAAAACGTGCTAATGTTGATAACATAGTCAAAGACAAAGGGATACCTATTCATCAGTATGCCAGCTGTCCAGAGAAGGGTCTATCAACAATTGCATACAAACCTCTTATTCAATTACAGTTCCCCCATACATTGCCCCCCGATATGAATTCAGATTTGCTCTGGCATTCTGGGTGGCTATTCAGAAACGCGATTAAACCTCGACCCAATTGGACAGGTTATATGCAGCATATATTCGCTGATTCTGGCAGTGGTCCTTCCAAGAAATCGGAAGTTGTGTTTTTGCCGATAATTGATTTGAATCCATCGGATGAAGACTGTATCTATTTGACATTGGTTTTCATCCATAGTCAGGCCAACAAATTAAATATCTCGACCCCTTGCTTGACATTTGATCAGCCCCTGTGGCTCAAGGCGGTTGGAATAATCACTTCGCGGTCTATGAATGTAGTCTGTAGACTCGGTGGCTTTCATGTCATGATGAGCTTTTTGGGAAGCATTGGTGCAATGATGAAAGGCTCTGGGCTGGAAGAGGCATTAGAAAGGGTCTATGGCCCAAATGCAGTTCAGCAAATGGTCTCTGGTAAAGCAATCTCAAGAGCTTTACGTGTTCATTTCCTAGTAGAAGCGGTCCTGGTCAACAAGTTAGTAAGAGAAGTGGTACCATCGTCTCATTTTACAATTATTGACACAGACCAACCAGAATCTGACCAGCCGCATACGTCGACACAACGCAAGGACGAAGATTACATATCTTCCCCAGAAAATGAAGCATGTGAACATTGTCCGACTACGAATGAGCAATTACCTGGACTAAGCACAGTGGAAACTGAGACACTTAGAACATTGTTTGATGATGTTGAAGAAAGAAACATACATTTTCCAGGTGATGCTCTTCCAGACGAATTTATCAAGCTCGAACAGTGTTTGGCTGAGTACAAAACATTGCTTGCAGAGAAATCACCAACGGCAAGACTATGGCTGCAGTATGTTATTTATGTACAAACTTTAAAAGATTTCATACGAGCTGAGAGGACAGGAGATTGGCACTTACATCTCCTCACGACAGGAAAGATGTTAAATCTCTTTGCTGCCACAGGACACATACATTATGCGAAAAGCTGCCGCCTCTATCTCCAGCTGATGATTGAGCTACCGTTGACTCATCCGGTGTTGTATAAGTCATTTGCAGAGCATGGTTTCCACACTGTTCGTAGAAGTAGCAGGTTTTGGGCAGGTCTGTCGACTGATTTGATCATAGAACAGGTCCTAATGAGGTCGATTAAGAGTAGAGGTGGTCTGACAAGGGGGAGGGGTATGACAGATTCTGGCCGCCAGCAGTGGGTATTCAGTATGCACAAGTGTGCTGAAATACACGAATCAATGACAACCTTGACATGCGCCAAACACAATACTAGCGAGCAGCATATTGAACTGGGTACCTCAAGAAGAATTCGAGATTACAACGATCTGTTGAAGCTCGAGCAGAGGTTCGCTGACCATGAGCCATTCGATATGAACGAAACCAAGTTGCGTTCCCTATCGTCTGGCCTCACGGCTGCAGATGGTGACGGTGTGAACTGCGATCAGACAGAAATAGTGGGTATGGGAATACAAGAAAAGATAGTTGGATTGAGTGTTGCTGTAGTGTCCATAAAAAAGAGCGAACATGTCAAAGCACTGGACAGTCTGCAGCCGGGAGTTAAGATAGATAATAAAAAAGTGCACATTAACCTGACAATTCTCTTCTCATGGTTGATAGCTATTGCACAGCGAGAGGAGAATATGGCAACATATTTTAAATATGAACTAACTGCAGCACCCACATCACTGTTTAAGGACAATTTAATGAGAAAGCCAACTAAAACGCATTTGGCTAAGGCTCTCACTGATTATTCTGAGCAGACAAACCTCCCATCTGTCACTATGCATGTTGTTGACGGTGGGGCTCTGTTGCATCGTGTCAAGTGGGCAAAAAAATCCACTTACATTTAAATTGCTAACCAATACGTCTGCTATGTTCGATCCAAGTACGCAAATGCTTGCATTGTTTTCGATGGTTATGAAATTGGTCCGGCCATCAAGGACCACGAGCACAGTAGACGAATCGGAAAGTGTTGTGCCGATATTCGTTTATCTGAGAATGTGGAGGCACACTATAATCAGGAGGCATATTTATCAAATGAGAAAAACAAAACTCAGTTTATCAAACTGTTGGGGCGATTGCTGATAGCTGATGGACAAATGGTACGCAACAGCAGTGGTGATGCAGATACGATGATAGTGTCGTCCGCCCTTGAGTTTGCATCTCGAGGGACGGATGTTATTATGGCTGCAGATGATACGGATCTGCTAATTCTTCTCTTGTACCATTGGGTTGAAGACATGGCAGATGTTTATTTTGTTTCAGAAGCACGAAAGACAGTCAAGGGTGGCAGAGCCAAATGGAAAATACGAGATCTTGTGCAGAAGGCCGGCAAAGTAAAAACGGCGCATATTCTCTTTATCCATGCCTGGGCCGGGTGTGATACAACATCTGCTACATATGGCCAGGGCAAAACCGGCATCTTAAAAAAGATCGAGTCCCCCGAAATACAGCGGATATCATCCATTATGAACGATACCACTGCTGACAAAAATAAAGTTGGCGAGGCTGGAGTCAAACTGTTCAAGACGTTATATGCTGGAAAGCAGAGTGACACCCTCAATGGTTTGCGGTACACAAAATTTATGGAAATGGTATCCTCGACAAGAGGCTCCTTAGATCCACATAAATTACCACCAACAGAACGAGCGGCTTATTTCCATAGCTTACGTGTGCATTTGCAAGTGGTTATCTGGAAAACCCTGGGGAACACTACTATGGACCCAACTGATTGGGGATGGCAAATTCAGGATTCTCATTTAGTTCCCATTATGACCGACCTGGCTCCTGCACCAGAAACACTATTAAAATTCGTACGCTGCAAATGCAAGCTGGCTAGTAGAAATCTGTGCGGTGCTAATTTGTGTTCCTGTAGAAAAAATGGACTCAAATGTGTTGTAGCCTGTGGTGACTGTCATGGTGAAGGCTGCAGAAATTCAGAAGCTATTATTGTCGGAGATGATGAAGTTGATGTTGAGCCTTTGGCTGAGTAACATCTTAATTTCATTATTGGTGCTCTAGGTTACTATTTGGGTCGGAATCAAACTTCAAAACCGGATGCTTTGTGTTAGTTGATTGGATGCCGTCCGTACCGATTACCTTTCAAATCATACCACTCCGGTGCTCAGCTCTGTTTGCAGAAGTCACTTATGGTACCATACAAAGTTTAGAATGAAAGATAATACATTGGTGGAGAAGTTCCTCTATCTTGTTTGGTTATACTACCTTCTTCCAGCGATTCAAAATAACACAATGTTGGTTCAGCTTGAATTTAAGTCGAGCTGTATGTTTATCAGTTTTGGCGGCCATTTTGGTAGCCATCTTCATTTCTGGAACGTATTTACGGCCCAAATTATACCTTGGAATGTGGAGTTCAATTCATGGTGTATACTCGCCTTTAAATCCTGCATAATGCAGTGCCAATTTGCGCATAACGGCCATACTATGGGTTTCAGAGTGTGTCGGCCATGTTGGACGCCATATTGGATTGTGAATTTTGCCCAAAGCGGATTTTAGCGGATTTTGGATATGTAATACTGGAGATTCTCCCGCTTCTAATGATACCAAAATCGCTTCTATACCGATTTCTTCCGGGTCGAATCATCTGACGACCACACTATAGCATGCAAAAAGCTATGAACAGAAGCAACAATCTCGAAAACATATATACATATATGTGTCCACCAATTTACTAAGGCATGTCCAAATGAAATTAAAACATTACTGCGAACACTGTTTTCACAGGAACGACGTCATCTTGCGAAGTGGCAACATTCAGTTGAATTGACCTTGTAATACATTTTCGGGTTTTCGTGCACGTTTCGGTTTACAGAACTTTATTTCAACACATTCTTGCCATGATTGTGTTTCTCTTAACCCTTTCAGTACCAAGTCCGATTTTTGTATCAACCCATATTTCCTTGATCATTTTTCAAATTTATTGATTATAATAATGTGATAATGTTATAATCAATAAATTTGAAAAATGATCAAGGAAATATGGGTTGATACAAAAATCGGACTTGGCAATGAAAGGGTTAAACTTGTCAGGAAAGTTAATAATCATACAGTGTATTTGTTCTCAGTAAAACGAGTTGTACATGATTTCTTTTAGCGTCTTATAAATGGAATTTGGGGCAGTTGGGGCATGCTGGTAGGATATAGTTATATGTAGTATGCATGCTACAAGTTTGAATTGTTCGGTGAAATATAATAAATAGAGCATTTCTTGTCGTTGACTACGTGGGTATAGTGCCCAGTGGGGTGGCTATAGTTCGCTCCACTTCGTCGTCATGAACTATACCCACCCCACTGGGCACTATACCCTTGTATAGTCAACTTCAAGCCATACTCAAGCCACTTATTAATAGTGCCACAATTCTATAAAACATGACTGGACAAATGTTTAAAGACATATTATAGACTTGCTCGGGGGCGTGAAACTAATAAAATAGTACTCATGTGCTGTGCCGACTGTGGGAATGTAGCATTCTACTAAACATCACCGAAAATCTCAAAGAAATGGACCATACCACTACATAGATATCACCGTCTGAACTACGCTTCATTGTAAATATTTACATCTCGATTCGGGATGCAACAATTGGATAAACTAACGCAAATGATTTCGCCATCGAGAGTCAATGCATTGTATTAATATATAAGAATGACGATGTGTGCTGTAAATTTGGATTAATATTCATAAAAATAACTACTTTGAGCAAGATTATTCTCCATTTCTATTTGAACACCCAATCGGAGTGTTTCACATCACTTTAATGTGATGTTTTGATTAAACTTTGGTATCTTATTGGACTAATTGGAAATTTATCAGTTTGATATATGTGCCAAGTTTAACAAAATTGACATAAAATTAAAAACTACAGTCTCGGACAAAGCTACAGACGGATGGACGAGGGTCATTACTATAGTCCTCAACAGTATGTCGGGGACAATAATCAACTCACCACATTCCTGTGACATGGGTGTGGTTAGCAAATCGTTATCCCATGTGCTCACCTCATTGGTCAGCCATACCTCATAGTCGTGTTTCTGTAACCATTGTCTCAAATTTCCACCCTAAAAATAATTCGGGTTACACTGTATTTGTAATATGACCTTAGTTTAACCCTTTCTATACTAAATGGATTCTCCCAGTAAGTTAAAAAGTGTACATCGGAATAGTCATTTATTGAAATGCAGGAATGTACAGGTAATATAAGCAGACGACAGATAATAAAAGTGCAGAAAGAGTCCTATATATTAGAGTAAAATGTTCAGGTAATAAGTAAAACAAGGGGTACGCATCTAAGATGATTTTGTCGAGTTTTTTGGCAGTCGAACCAAACTTCTGACAATAAGGTGGACAACACCGGAAAAAAAAGTCGGACGGTGGTATATTATTGCAATAGACCTATATACCAAATATCAATATTTCATTGAGTTATCGCACTAACGGTGATAAAATTGTTATTAAAATAGACAAACTAAGACCCATAACTCCGGAAAAAAAATTCGGACAAACCAGGTTTTCGATCTCGTCCGAGATATTGTTGCAAGACACTCATATACCAAATATTGTTGAAGTCGGTTAATATTTCATCGAGTTATCGCGCTGATGATAAAATTGCTAAAAATAGACAAACTAAGACCCATAACTCCGGATAAAAAATTCGGACAAACCTGGTTTTCGAACTCGTACGAGATATTGTTGCAAGAGTCTCATATACCAAATATTGTTGAAATTGGTTAATATTTGATTGAGTTATCGTGCTAACAGTAAAGAACTTGACTAAAAACCATCTAAGATGGATAACTCTTGTCAAAATGTTTGGACATGACTTATTTTCTACATGCAGTAAGTAAATAGTCATGGGGAGCAACTCACATTCCAGAATTTTTTTGAATCCGTTCACAAATGTCAAAGTTATAAGGCATTCTTTAGGTCCGCCCGACCACCCTCCCGCCCGCCCACCGTCCCTCGTCAAACCAAAAGTCGAGTTTTTTAAAAACTTGAAAAACTCGACTAAAAACAACCTATGGTCGTTTTTGAACTTTTTATCTGAACATTCTCTTGTGACCTATGAGCTGGTCTGAGTGTGTTTTATTGAAGGTATACTGCTGTGAATATTAGTCATATTGTGCTAAATGTGCTCCAACTCACACAGCAACATAATCCTCAATAAAACATACTCAAACTACATTAAATTCTTATATTTATAAAGCTTTTCCATTATTAATTTCCACAAACTTATCTGAATTTTTACTGAACTCTTTCTGTAGTTGGGTATTATAGCTTGCAGATGTGTAAGTTAGGCCAATATTCTACCTGTAAATTATCGACTGATTGATAAAAAAACAAGACCAGTTATTTAATCTACAACACTTAGTCATATAGGTCAACAAGATCTGACGTCGGTTCGTGTTATGCTGTTTATTGGCATCTGAAATGCATGACTCAATTTGTAGTTGACCAATAACCAAGAAGGATTTAGTGTAACACACATGGGTTACATAAATATCAACAAATTCACCCTCTGCAAACCTCAATCTGCTGAGGCCTTAACTGCTATGGGAGACCTAGGATCAGAATGAAGTTCCCCAGTTGAAGTTGGTGATGTTCACCCATTAGTCACCTCGATTATATATTTTATCTTCTGCAAATTAGGGAATATAGAAACTGAACAGAAGGGAAAAAGTAACTAAAAACAGTGTTATTTTGAGATTATAAATACTTCCCAGAAAATGAGGCCTAAGCAGAATGAGGTCCCCAGAACCATTCTGCAAATGACAGACACATTATTTCAAGGCATGTTCTCATTGATCGGGATGCAGACTTACCAATTCTCGTTGATCGGGATGCAGACTTACCAATTCTCGTTGATCGGGATGCAGACACACCAGTATCAGTGGTTTCCCCTCTCTGTCCTCGGGAACGGCACAGCTCTGCTCCAGGATGTCGTCATCTATTTTTAATGCGTAACTTCTTACAACAGTTTTCTATGCAAAGAAAATAAAAACATTGTAAAAATCGAAATGTAACAGATATGAGAATATCAATCAAATTTTCTGGTATATATTGGATTTGTCTACTTTTTTGTTGTTGTTGTAACTTGGGGTTGTTGGGTTTGAAAACATCTATAAAGGCACTGAAGGCACTTGCAGTCGGTAAATGTGCAGAAAATATAAGTTTGAAAAACATTACACTAAAGGTACCCAAAGCACTCGCAGTCAGTAAATGTGCAAAAAAATATAAAAGTCTGTAAAAACATCACCACTATTATAGGCACCCAAGACACAAGCAGCAGGTAAATGTGCAAAAATATAAGTTTGAAAAACATCACACTAAAGGTACCCAAAGCACTCGCAGTCAGTAAATGTGAAAAAAAAAATATAAAAGTCTGTAAAAACATCTCCACTAAGAAGAACATGGAAAAATAAATAATAAAATAATAATAAAACTTTGTTCTTTTATTCATTATTGATAGTTCTCCAATAATGAGACAAACATTGTAAATCTTGTAGTAAGTTCAAAAATTTTAATCTGAATACGATTTTCAGAATATTTTTCAATGCTTTGACATTTTTTCAAGTTTACCATCAAGCTTTGATTAAACTTTGGTACAAAATTTAATTTTTCATTCAGTTTAGACTTACTGAAGTTGTTTTCTGGAAATGAAAAAGTGAACGGACGTACAAAACAAATGGGTAGATATGTGACGTTTGAGTTATGTGGCTAACATAATTATGTGTCTACAAATTTATGTGGCTATCAAGTAGTTGATCAAATTTTATGTGGCTATCTACTAGCTGAACAGTGAGCTGATAAGAATAAAATTTCAGATTATGGAATCAGAACATGAAGGAATTATAGCAGAAGTAGCTGATTGAAACCCAAAAGGTTGCATACAGCAACTAGGACAGTGGGATAGGAGAAACTGACAGGTCCGTGATTGGGTGACAAGCCACATAACTGTCCGAACACCTCTTATTGACAGATCATGAATGTCTAAATCTATGGAGTTTTTGTTTTTAACTTTTGAGTGACTTTAAATTTAAATAGGCTGATAAGGCCAAATAGCTAATTTTTGAGGGTTCATCTGAATTATGTTACGTGGCTAGCCATGCAACCAAAATTAGACACATAAATATACATTTTTCTTATAGATAGCCACTAGGCCTGCAACGATACACTTTGTCACGATATGATATGAATCACAATACACGATCAACGATATGATACATATCACGATACACTAAATTAGTTTTCCAAATGAATACCGCCTGAATTATCAGAAACAACAAGTTTATAACTGGAGGTAGAATTCATTTTAAACTAAAAAGGAGTTTAATTGTTGGCTAGATGAGTCAAATATACATAGTATACATGTAAACTTGAGAGATAATTGCAGGTTTTGATTTGTTGCACTATCGCATCTTCAGACATTACTTGATTTCCTGTATCGCGATATACATTAAACGATACGATACATGTATCGTTTGAAAGTGTATCGCGATACATTGATTTAAAGATGAATCGTTGCAGCCTTAATAGCCACATAAGTATCCAAATGTAAGATTGGACAGACGACTTGACAGTACGACAGACGGACTAATAACATAACATGTCCCATTTTTTTCAAAAAGCGTATAATAAGATAAACACCCTTTTATTGAGAGTCGGGACTTTTAGCAGTGATAAGTTTGATTCATTAGGTTCATCACGTCTCCTCAAGAGAGCTTTCATACGTTCGTCGATAGCATTGGCAACATAATTAATGTATTTTTCATCCCAAATAGATATGTCCTTTGATGAAGCACCACAACCTTCTGCTGCTTCTGAAAAATAGTAAAGAACATATATGTGTGATTTCATCCTGCATGACATATGTACTGCCTGAAAATATTATGCCAGATATTTGCAGAATGAGGTTCCCAGTGGGTGAATTTAGTGACGCAAGTATGCAAAGTAGTCCAGTGCATTTATGGTTTTACCCAGAACTAATTGCAACAGAATTTTTTTTAGCTGGAATAAGTACATACTC
The DNA here is from genome assembly GCA_032622095.1 of Siphonodentalium dalli. Taxonomy (NCBI): domain Eukaryota; kingdom Metazoa; phylum Mollusca; class Scaphopoda; order Gadilida; family Siphonodentaliidae; genus Siphonodentalium; species Siphonodentalium dalli. Next base: position 56,078,086 of record CP136062.1, on the reverse strand, counting down.
TCCATAAACAACATACTAAAAATCAGCAAAAATCGGAAAAAGGGAAATTGGTGAATTTTGTGAAAAAAAATTTGGAAAATTTGGTCAAGTGTCAATTTATGGATCTTCATGAATGTATATAAAAAATTCAAATTTAAAAGTCCTACAATTATTATGCCTCTTTTGTCGATCACATTTTGCTGAAGTCAGAACTGGAAACCATTCCCAGATTCCTTAAGTATTTTTCGAGTTGTGTGCCTTCAAAAACGCTAGTTTACCTGTTTTTCAGAGCCTTAATTTTGCAGAATGAGCCAAATGCCGTATTATATGGTTAATTATTTAAAAAACTAAAGCAAAATTAATTACTTTTTCACTGTTTTAGTAATCTCCTCACTAGATGAAACCCAAAATATGGTTAATATGTGCATCTATGAATAAGGAGAATAAAATATTCTCAAACAAAATGTGTGTTCCATTGTATGGACTTAGCCAAAATTGCCTTGACACAGAACTTGTGTGATGAAATGCCATATTTGAGGTCATGTAACTCAATAAATTAATATCTATGTGCTCTGCTTTTCTCATAACATTTTTAGAATACTAGATTGAACAAAATGTGAAGGAATTTCCAAATACATTGTTGAAGAAAATTAATTTATGGTCCTATGAACTCTTAGTCTAGCCTCTTTTCCGAAAATGCTATTGTGGGGCGTTTTTGTCAATTTTTAAAGGTTTTAGGTATATTCAGAAAAATGAACGAAAGTTTATTGTGTAAAATTATTTGATCTGTCCGCTCAAATCATTTTTTTTTGGAGAAAATAGCATTTCAATGCATTTCAATGTCACTGAATTTCACTCCTTATTATGGAAACTTACTCCAAATTTGAACGGCAGAACAATGGGTAGGGGAAAGCATATCAACAAAAACTTCAAAATTATGCATCTTGAAGCATAAAACTTTATATTAACAGCTTCTGCATACAATGTTCTTTCATACATAATTGAACATTTCCTTTGTTTATGTTTATTGACAGAGCTATATTATTTTTTGTCATAATTTGGCAGTGAAATGTCAAATTGGCATTTTGGGATTGTTTTTAAACAACATGGCCATAAAATTCTTAATCAACGTCAAATAACGTATTAAGCAGTTTTATAATGCAACAGGAATGTACGCAAACTGGAAGAAAACAATATTGTGTCTGAAATGGCTGTAATTTGGTGATAAGATTGCATTTTATGATTTTTCCTACCCCTATACCAACGTTAAAATTTGGAATCAGTTTCCTGAAAAATGAAAGAAATCAAGTGACATACCATGGCATAACCAATGTAAGGCTAATTTTTTAACACTAACGTGTTGTGGGAGGAAAGTTCAAATAATTTTACACATTAAAACACCCATTGTTTTTTGTGTTTATGGCCCAAAACCTTTTAGAATGGACAAAAATGCCTCAAAATGGCATCTTGGGAAACAAGCTAAATCAAAAGTATTCATAGGGCCATAAGTTGATTTTCTAAAATTTTTACCGATTTTTAGTATGTTGTTTATGGAGGGTTTATGTACTTATTCCAGCAAAAAAAAAATTTGTTGCAATTAGTTCCGGGTTTGGCACTTTTTCTCATAAATGCACTGGACTACAGTGGGCTAGCATCACCAAATTCATCCTCTGGGGACCTCAGTCTGCATGGCCTCATCTGCTATGGGAGATCAAAACTCAGATTTAAGTTCTCAGATCATGAAATGGTGATGTGCACCCGTTGGGCACCTCAATTATGTTTTGTGTTGTCTACCAATTTAGGGATATAGAGAAACTTAATCTATATCTATATTTGCGAATGTCTGTCTGTCTGTGTTCTATAGAAATTCACAGGGGACCATCTAGATGATGCCAAAGGGGTCTATTAGGAGTAGCTTTTTACGAGAAAGATAATGGTCGGGGTTACAATTTTCTAAAGTGACGCCGTTGTTGATAGGGGCAGAAAAGGGGGAGGGGCAGAAAAAAGATTTGTCACCGATTGCCACCAAACTTATATATAATCATCCCCATAATATGAGGAATCTAATGGCGTGGTTTAAATATGGCAAAAGTCGCGCCTTTCACGTCAGGGGTGCCCGGAAGGGGGGGGGGGCAGATTTTTTTTCTGTCGCCGATTGCCACGAAACTTACATATAATCATCCCCATGATATGAAGAATCCAACGGTGTGGTTTAAATATGTCAAAAGTGGCGTCGTTTGAGTCAGGGATGAACGGAAGGGGAGAGGGGCACCAAAATTGATAAAACTAATTTTAGCGCCGATTTCCACCAAATTGATAGATATTCTTCTTCATGATACAAGGAATCTAATTGTGCGATTTAACAACGCCAAATTGTTGTTTTTGGATGAGAGATTGGGAGGGGTGGGCACTAAATTTGATAATAAGTCGCCGATTGCCACCACACTTATACAAAATCATCCCCATGGTATGAGGAGTCTAATGGTGTGGCTTTTATCTGTCAAATGTGGCCTCATTCGAGTCAGGGTTGCATTGAAAGGGACAGGGGCACCAAAATTGATGCACAATTTTTTTAGCGTCAATTTCCACCAAATTGATACACGTTCTTATCCATGGTACGAGGAATCTAATCGTGATTTAAAGACGCCATAGTGGTGCTGTTTGGGTGAGAGATGGAGAGGGGAGGGATCGGCACCAAATTTGATAAAACAAATTGTTTAGTCGCCGATTATCACCAAACTTATAAACAATCATCTCCATGATATCAGGAGTGTAATCGTGTGGTTTAAGGATGTCACAAGTGGGGCCATTCGAGTCAGTGGTGTATAGAGATGAGAGGGACACAAAAAATTATATATATATGTTTAGTGCCGATTTCCACCAGATTGATACATATTCTTCTCCGTGATACGAGGAATCTTATTGTGTGGTTTAGATACACCAAATTGGTGCCCTATGGTGAGAGATATGGGGACCTTAAATTTGATACGAATTTGTATACTCGCCAATTTTCACCAATTTCATATATATGCATCTCTAATCTCTAATGAGTCTTAGTGTGTGCAGCTTGAGTCCGACAATGGGACGGGAGGGTCACCAAAACTGATACAAAATATTTTTAGTACCAATTACCATCAAATTCAGACACGTTCTTCTCAAATGATACAAGAAATAAAATCGTGCTGTCTGTCTGTCATTTTGTCTGTCTGTGTGCGTTCTATATATAACTTCACGCGGTACAATCGAGATGGCACCAAGGCGTTCTAAGAGGGGTAACTTTTTACAAGGAAGATAATGGTGCGGGTTAAAATTTTCTAAAATGACGCTGTTGGTGGGAGGGGAAATTAAAAAAATATGGTGAAATTGTTTTGTCGCTGATTTCCACCAAACGAATAATCACCTTCGCAATATGGCGTTGTTCGAGTCAGCGTTGCATCAACAATTGATTTAATAAACCAAATTCCACCAAATTCATACACGTTTTTCTCTAATGATATACCATGAATTAAATCACATTTGGTGTCGTTTGCGTCACGGATGGCGAGCGGATATGCACTATCATTGATAAGATTGCTATTCGCCGATATCCACATATAAGTTATATACAGTCACCAGGCCATCTCCATATCATTTTAAGTAGTTGGGTGTTCACATTTCACAATCTTGACATATGGTGACCCACATAAGTCACTTGAACAATTATATCTTCTTAACAGTAATATTTATATGGGAATGGCAATCAAGGCGTTCACACAATGAGCTAGCAAAAAGAGATAACTAGAAGAAGCATTAAACCTATATTTATCATTCTATTGAAGAGATACATATATTCGTGCAAACTGAGAGACCTCGAACCGTCAGAGGATTGCATATATATAATCACAAAATTTAGTCTGTTCCATTCAATACAGTTTCCACAAAAAGTTACAATTTGTCAAGAGATATGGAAGGCCTGTTCAAAAATAGTGGTCACAGTGTGCAGTCAAATATAGTTTCTTCTGATATACAAGAAAATGCAGTTAGTAGCACAAGACTTTTGAGGATCCTACCAATACTGACATCTGACAAGGGTTTTAGAACAGACTCATCGACTGACATAAACTCAAAATCTCGCTCTGTGCACATGTAGCTGATATATGTGCGCAGCAACATTTCGTTTAAACTAAGAATATTTAGCCAATATATAGCACCATGAACAGAGGAGCACCTGGAAATTTCTTTGAAACATCTGTATCTTCATGGAGATATGATAGCCAGGTGTCCTCGAGATCTTAGTCCAACCCACTAGATTGATTGATACATCTCAATATGTAAAACCCAATTATCATCTTTTATCGAACTAATGTGTTTATGATGTTCATGTATCATATTATAACGTCTAATGTATACGCAGTTGTAAATAAATAAATACTTCATTTTTGGTGGAACGGATTAATCGCGATAAACAGAATGACAATTGACAAGGTGAGCCACTACTTATATTCCATGACTGTAATAATCATGTTTTGTGATGCTATTTGAATATACAATTTATGAGAAAACGTATAACACTTTAAGCAAGAGCATTCTCTATTCCCAACAAATATCCACAGCATACATTAACCTGGGCAACGCCGGGTAACCCTGCTAGTTTCATAATAAAGATACTTTCCAGAGAAGATGAGGCCCAAACAGAAATCACCCCTCTGGGGACCTCATTCTGCAAATGTCCGGCACCATATTTTCAAGCCTGGTAATGTATACAACTAGTATTCATTCCCAATTCTCTTATAATAAAAACACACTCGTTGCAAATGAGCCATGCCGAGTAACCCGACTGGCATTTATTGAAAATATGAAATGAAAGTGTCAATGACACTGTAGCTCAACTTAGGTAGGGGAATAATTTAATGGTTGACAGTAAATGGAGGAATAGGAAAGGTGCTAATTAAAATGTCTAACCTGCGCCAAAGGATTTAGTGATGCAAAGAGTAAAATACAAGATGGCTGCTGGTGGCCATTTTTGTTTGGCCAATTAACCCCAAAAGGACTCGTTCCCATCTACGTATAATTGTTAACATCCATGACAAATTTTATGAAGATCTGACCAAAGCTACGACCTACAAATTTCATGATGATCAGACGAACAGTACGACCTGTAGACCGCGCCAATGGATTGAATTTCATAAAGATTAGACCAAAGGTACAACCTGTAGCCCGTGCCAAAGGATTTAGTCATGCAAAGAGTAAAATCCAAGATGGCTGCTGGCGGCCATGTATTTTGGCCGAACGACTCCAAAATCACTCGTTCCCATCTACATGTCAGTGTTAACATCCATGACAAATTTAATAAAGATCAGACTAAAGGTATGACCTGTAGCCCACGCCAAAGGATTTAGTCATGCAACGAGTAAAATGCTGGTGGCCATGTTTTTTGACCGAATGACCCCAAAACGACTCGTTCCCATCTACATGTCATTGTTATAATTCATGACAAATTTCATGACCATCTGACCAAAGCTACGACCTGTAGCCCGTACCAAAGGATTTAGTCATGCAAAGAGTAAAATCCAAGATGGCTGCTGGCAGCCATGTTTTTTGGCCGAACGACCCCAAAATCACTCGTTCCCATCTACATATCATTATTAACATCAATGACAAATTTCATGATGATCAGACGAACAGTACGACCTGTAGCCCGCGCCAATGGATTGAATCTTGAAATCCAAGATGGCTGCCAGCGGCCATGTTTTTTGGCCGAATGACCCCAAAATGACTCGTTCCCATCTACATGTCAATGTCAACATTCCTGACAAATTTCATAAAGATCAGACCAAAGGTACGACCTGTAGCCCGCGCCAAAGGATTTAGTCATGCAAAGAGTAAAATCCAAGATGGCTGCTGGCAGCCATGTTTATTGGCCGAACGACCCCAAAATGACTCGTTCCCATCTACATGTCAATATTAACATCCATGACAAATTTCATGATGATCAGACGAACAGTACGACCTGTAGCCCGCGCCAATGGATTGAATATTGAAATCTAAGATGGCCGCCAGCGGCCATGTTTTTTAGCCGAATGACCCCACAATTATTCGTTCCCATCTACATGTCAATGTCAACATTCATGACAAATTTCATAAAGATTAGACCAAAGGTACAACCTGTAGCCCGCGCCAAAGGATTTAGTCATGCAAAGAGTAAAATCCAAGATGGCTGCTGGCGGCCATGTTTTTTGGCCGAACAACACCAAAATCACTCGTTCCCATCTACATGTCATTATTAACATCAATGACAAATTTCGTGATGATCAGGCGAACAGTACGATCTGTAGCCCGCGCCAATGGATTGAATCTTGAAATCCAAGATGGCTGCCAGCGGCCATGTTTTTTTGCCAAATGACCCCAAAATGACTCGTTCCCATCTACATGTCAATGTCAACATTCATGACAAATTTCATAAAGATCAGACCAAAGGTACGACCTGTAGCCCGGGCCAAAGGATTTAGTCATGCAAAGAGTAAAATCCAAGATGGCTGCTGGCGGCCATGTTTTTCGGCCAAACGACCCCAAAATCACTCGTTCCCATTTACATGTCATTGTTAACATCCATAACAAATTTCATGATGTTCCGATCGAAGCTACGACCTGTAGCCCGCGCCAAAGGATTTAGTCATGCAAAGAGTAAAATCCAAGATGGCTGCTGGCGGCCATGTTTATTGGCCGAACAACCCCAAAATGACTCGTTCCCATCTACATGTCAATATTAACATCAATGACAAATTTCATGATGATCAGATGAACAGTACGACCTGTAGGCCGCGCCAATGGATTGAATCTTGAAATTCAAGATGGGTGCCAGCGGCCATGTGCTTAGGCCGAATGACCCCAAAATGACTCGTTGCCATGTACATGTCAATGTCAACATTCATGACAAATTTCATGAAGATCAGACCAAAGGTACAACCTGTAGCCCGCGCCAAAGGAAATTGTTGATGGACACACGGACGACGGACGACAAACCATGGCAATAGCACAAACTTACAAAAGTAAGTTGAGCTAAAAAGGCACATGCAATGATTACACATAATACAATTCTATAATCAATCTGGTTAGCGACGGCAGTCAGGTGAAAAAAAACATTTAAAGGAGGAAACCTGCTTTCCGAAACACAGACAAGCCGCAGATCAAATATTTGGAAATTCAGCACATTTATTATCATGTGCTACATGTGTATAAATACACAAGCATTAATCATATTTCATAAAATTACTTCACATACAAAATCCATAGCTGTGTAACTTTCGTTAATTCATGATATATGAAATATACACCGAAAATGTTATGTAGTTACCAACTGTATAATTATATCACACACTGTGAAACATACGTGTTATTAACCCTTTCAGTGCCAAGTCCGATTTTTGTATCAACCCATATTTCCTTGATCATTTTTCAAATTTATTGATAATAATAATGAGATACATTGATGGAAAGAGCTCTTAGAGCTCTTAGAGCTCTTTCCGCCAATGTATCAGATCAAGGAAATATGGGTTGATACAAAAATAGGACTTGGCACTGAAAGGGTTAACATCAGAATGATTACTCATTTACATAAATGTTTGTACACTAACAAAATTTAATATCTTAGAAAAAACATTTCTATTGGGTACACGTTTTCTGTCTGATCATTCCCCAATCATGAAGTAACGTACATTAGCTGGCTTTTGTACTGATATCGGGTAGTATGGGTCGATTAAAATGAGACTTGATGTGATTTGAATGAGACTGCTTTGCATGCTACCATGAATATGATATTCGTCAAATTTCAGCTGGTTCCGAGCATTTGTCAGAGCCCATTTATATATCCCCCACCAAATTTTGTTTGCGGGGGATAATAATAGACATTTCCAATATAGACTTAAATAACTGGGAAGGAGGATCCATTTAGTAAAGAAAGGGTTAGACTGGTTACCTGTAGCAATTTGTGCCTTGGTTTTCCAGCAGATATACTGTGTTGTAGCAAACTGGATCGCTAGACACTTTGGCGGCCATTCATCGAGGAATGAAATCGGAAGGATGGACTTCCCCAGAACATCAGCTAACTTTACCTGCAGACATATTATAAAAAGAGCATCACTAGGGTGAGGCAAAATAGGACCATGATAATTCCTACAAAGGGCTATAAGTCTGGTGACCAAGCCTTGAAATAGTGTGTCTGTCATTTGCAGAATGAGGTCCCAAGAGGGTGAATTTAGTGATGCTACCCCGCACAGCAGGTTAGCATCACTAAATTCACCCTCTGGGGACCTCATTATGCTTAGGCCTCAGCAGAATGAGGTTCCCAGAGGGTGAATTTAGTGATGCTAGCCCGCTAAGTGGGGTAGCGTCACTAAATTCACCCTCTGGGGACCTCATTCTGCAAATGACAGACACACTATTTCAAGGCTTGCTGGTGAAAATTGGCGAGCAGAAACCAAATTTGAACTTGACCTGTATTTTGGGCTAATAAACCACTAATTCAGACGACCAGACAGACGGATGGATGGACAAATAACATAATATGTCCAGTTGTTTTAAAAAGGGTGTATAAAAATGATGACCTGGCACGAGGTGGACATTGTGTATATGGTCTCCCAGAGGAACACATTGTGACAACTGTTGAGGGAGAAGTGAGCTTTGTCACCTGCTCGAGAATGGAATGTCTCCCGAGGAGTGCAGGTCAGAGGATGATATTCCATTTTCGAGCGGGTGACAAATCTCAATGTCTGCCGACGGGAACAACTGTTTTGTTATCCGATTACTAAACTAAAGACAAATTCCTTGTCATTCATATGCACAACATTGCACTGAGTCATTGCATCTCGTGAGAGCTTTTCTCAAGATTATAGTTTCAATAATTTTGTATCGTCATATATGATGTCTATTAATATAAGTTAGACAAGACGTTAGTATTTTGATTATTGCCATTTATTTGCCCTCATTTTGGTGATTATATCATAAAAATCGGTCCATGCAATGTAAACCAATAAGCCATAGAAGTATGTTCTTCTACAATTTGGCATATTCATTGATGGTATGTTGTCTTGTACACAAAAGCTATTAAGCAGTTGTCAATTTCATAAATGTGCATACATACAGTAATGCTCTAAGTAATCGACTTCTTAACCACAGCACAATTATGGGTAACTTTTCAGGATTTGGTCGGAAATATGGTTTGTTGCCATTCATCGGAAAGCTCTCCTCGAGGGCTTTCCGATGAATGGCAACAAGCCATATTTCCGACTAAATCCTGAAAAGTTACCCATAATTCTGCTGTGGTTAAGAAGTCGATAACTTAGAGCATTACTGTATGTATCAAAACTCGCAAGAACATACCGCACGAAATACATTATGTTGCAATAATAACTAGAGGTGTGACTGTCCCAATGGGACTACGGATACCCCCCTGTTTTTAAAATACTAAGATGTTTCACATGTCAGTAAACATTTAGTTAAAATAATAAAATAACAGTTCCCATTGCAGGTGTACAACCATAACCCTAATCTTAAACCTATTGACCGAAAAATGTAGGAATAAAAGCTTGGACAAAATTATGTATGTTGCGCAAAATAAGTCGAAAAAGGGGAATAACTCCACCAAAAAATGTCGGACAGACGTCATAATCGCAGGCGCACAAGTTCCCATGGTACTAAATATCTGTGCCACGTTTTTTTTAAATTGACCGAAAAATGTAGGAATAAAAGCTCGGACAAAAGTATACATGTTGCATAAAAATTTCTAAGTCGAAAAAGGGGGGATAACTCCACGAAAAAAAGTCCGACAGACGTCATAATCGCAGGTGCACAGATTCCCATGGTGGTTGATGTCTGTGCCAAGTTTCACGACAATTGATCAAAAAACGACTGAGAAAAACTCGGACAAATTTGTGTCCACGGACGGACGACGGACGACAGACGACGGACGGACTGACAAGCTGACTCCAGTATACCCCCCCTAACTTCGTTGCGGGGGGTATAACAATGCAAACAAGCTGAAGAAATATGATATAAGGGATAAGTGTACAGTTGAATTCATGCATGATAACCATATCTATTATGTTGTACACCAGTAAGAATATACACAATGTATATCAAATCTGCCAATATGGCATCATAATTTCAACAAGAATATATTTAATTACCTATTGCGATGGAAATAGGATAGAATAACACTTTCCCGATAAAAGTATCATATATTTGAAATCTGTTTCGACACTATAAGTATGGTGTACACGATGTGTGATCGCTAGATGTGGAACTCAATTGATTACCTTATGTTTTGAACTACAGATATCCAATTCAGATTATATGAATAAAATACAATGTCAGCCGCACGACAAAACATAGATTGGAATGAATAGAAACTTTGGAACAATCGGTCTATTACATTCTTAAATGGATGTCATTATGTGCGACCAGTTATCTGCGACACTGCCGGCAGAATTCCTCGAAATTTCCTTCTTTCTGTTTCCCGTGAAATCGAGCGCATTGCACCAAGTTTCGATACGTTGAATCATTTTGATAACATTTAACACTTGTAATTTATGTCTGTTTTCTGGGACTCCCTCCGTGAAGACAACTACTGTGAATATGTGATGTAGGTGTTAGATCTATTGTGGGGTGAACAGTTTAACAGCTAACTACCATTGGTATCGGACTGCAACAATTATATAGCTGAATGCTGTACCCATGTCCAAGTGTGTCAAATCTTTATTAAATAATGTAGACAACTGACTTCCATTTCATTGGGTTTGTTTGTGATACGTTGATTGAACTGTCTTTTAAGTGGCTTACTCAGCTATTTTATTTGACAGAATTTTATGAAACTTAGTATGTGGATTTCATATGAGAAAGTCCCAATCAAGTTCAAATTTTGTGTCACCTCTTGTGTCATGTTTGCCATGACGCAGCTAGATAGAAATTCCATGCAACATATCCCAAACCCTACATGAGACTGAGAGTGACTTGCCTATTTCATGATTTTCCTAAAAAAAAAACACAAGTTCCAACAGATGTTTAAGAAGATTAACATTGTTAGGCCAAAAAAAAAAAAGAGTTTTGGTTCTGGGCAATTTTTTTTTCAAATCAATGAGGGAGGGAGGGTTTTATTTTTATTTTTAATTTTTTCTGCGCATAGTAAGCATGGACAAATATACCTTCCTCTGTCTAGTAATAACCAGAAATGTAGAGGGAACTGTTATGCATATAAACTCACTTAATCTTATATAAAAATGACATTGTACTACCAGTGTATGACTGGGATTACCTAACATTATATAATGCCCCTGACATTAACTACTGTTATTGTTGTCTAAAAACTGATACCTCCCCATTCTAATATGTGATCCTAAATTTAGTTCTATGCCTTTCAATTGTATAAAGTTACAATTAGTGTAAGTTAGTTCATAATGACTAATTGTAAGAAGAGCATGAGGGTCAGCTTATCATTTTCTTAATTGTAGTCATCTACTTCATGTTGTAAGCCTGCAAGTCACTTTTTAACACATTACATGTTAGAGCTCAATGCACACTATTATTCAACACATATCTGCTACGGACATGTTTTTAAAATAAAAAAAAATAAATTTTATTTTTTTTATTTTTTCGTAAGTTTTTTTGTTTGTCATAACATCAGGCATTGCAATAAAAAGGCCTAATGCGGCCCTTTTTATTCAATGCGGCGGGGCCTGAAAACCCAATTTTTTTTTTTTGGCCTTATATAGTATCTAGTGAATTTTGCAGTTTTTTTGTCATGAGACACCGAAATGAACACTGGTAAACAATTTCAATCAATAGCTGATTCGATTCGAGATTTGATTCGATGTCGATATTCGATTCGATGCAAAATCCCCGATTCGCAGATCCCTACCCTGGTCAGCAGGCAGCAGTGATTGTTGCCAGCCTAAACTTTCTTATAAAAGTCCCATACTAAATGATATGGAAAAGAAAAGAAATTGATAAATCATGATATCTACTGCATTTTTCTATAAACACTAAAGCTCCGGTGATGTCATGAGTTATTAATGGGAATTGTATATCCTGTTTATTAAAATTTGACTTATTCGGTCACATTTTTGTGCATTTGATCGATCCATGTACATATATACTTAGTTCAGTAAGGTGTTTCAGGCCTAATCCGCTTGATAACATTGGTAGATCATATAATAAAACCCATATTGCATTATTACAAGGTTAACATGAGGAATTATCAACCCTTGGAAGTTAATATTCCCCTGGCCCTGCGGCATTGGTAAATGTTAACTTCCTCGGATTAATAAATCCTCATGTCAACCTCGAACCAATGCAATAAATGTACAGAAAGGCTCTAAATAATCGACTCCTTCACCACAGCAGAATTATAGGTAATTTTTCAGGATTTAGTCGGAAATATGGCTTGTTGCCATTCATCGGAAAGCTCTCAGTGAGAGCTTTCCGATGAATGGCAACAAGCCATATTTCCGACTAAATCCTGAAAAATTACCCATAATACTGCTGTGGTTAAGGAGTTGATTACTTAGGGCATTACTGTATCTCCTTGATCCAGGTCATCATTATATCTATTATACTAAACAACCACATGTATGCATCCAGTTGTATATAATTTTCTATCCTATACACCACTATATTGTATAATGATGCTAATTTCAAGGTATTTATTCAACAAATAATGAAACCAACAATAATTTAATTTTCACGATTTCTCAATACAAACATTGTGTTTAGTAGTCACTTATCACATCAATGTTACTTTTTTTTGGTGGTGGTGAGGGGGGGGGGGTTATTCCATAGGAAATGTTCAGGTAATAAGTTTAACCCTTTCTATACCAAAGCATCATTGATGAGCAGTTATCCCACAGGAAATGTTCAAATAATAAATTCAACTAGAGATTGCACCAGCGGTGATGACATACCCCATGGTGGCAAATTGATAAAGTATAGGTGAGATATCTGCTTGGACGGGAAAATAACCCTCCAACAATTTCACATAAGCAAAGGTAACTCTGTAGAATGGAAAACATGAACAAAACAATTGAACACTCAATTGATTGCCTTCATAATAGTGAACATTAACATAAACAAAGATAAATAACACCGGAATGGAAAATATAAACCAAGCAATTGATTGCCATGATTGTAATGATCATCCGTACCAAATATAATTGATATCCGTCAACTGGTGGTAGAGATATGGACAAAAGAACATCACTTCCTTATCTACAAAGATGATTAACTGTAAAATGGAAAATTCGTACAAAAAAAAATGGACAATGGCCTCATAGTAGTGAACATCCATACCAAATTTCATTAAGATTCGTCACCGGTGGTGGAGATATCTGAAGGACAGAAAAACCACATTTTCAGATAAACAAAGATGAATAACTCTAGAATGGAAAATCCGGAAAAAACAATTGAACAATCCGTTGAATGCCCTCATAGTAGTGAAAATCCATACCATATTTAATTGAGATTCGTCAACTGGTGGTGGAGATATCTGGTCGGACGGACAAAAAGAAAAACATTTCCAGATAAACAAAGATCAATAACTCCAAAACAGAAAATCCGGAAAAAACGGTTGAACACTCTGTTGAATGCCCTCATAGTAGTGAAAATCCATACCAAATTTCATTCAGATCAGACAAGTGGTTTTTGAGATATCTGCCCGGACGGATGGACGGATGAGGTCAATCCAGTATTCCCCCATTCACGTCGAGAGTAGGGGGGGGGGGGGTATAACAAACGATAGAATGTTTGTTGAACTTATTATCTAACCATTTCCCTCAATAAATAGGGCTCTTTCTGCCATCTACTTTTATAACCTGAACATCCTTCCAAATCAACATTAGACCATTCCGATGTACACTTGCCATGTGACTGAGAGAATCCATTTAGTTTAGAAAAGGTTGAAATACAATTTATCTGACACCAATAAATAGCGCTCCATCTGCATTATCTGTCATCAGCTTATTTTTCCTGAAAACCCCTTTAAACAAACAAAAGACCATTTAATAATTCCAGTATTTACTTTTATATCTGAGTGGGAGAATCCATTTAGTAAAGGCATAAATAATGATGGAACCTACCTCTCGATTGGTCCACTGAGTCTCCCCGTATCTCGGAGTAACCAATGGAATGAACACTTCACAGTTGCTCACGGCATAGTTTAGCGAATCCTGCCAATCAAACCCAGATTTTATCTCATGAACATCCTGAAAATGTGAATGTAAAATATTAAAATTGTTATTGTATATAACATCTTTAAAGGGGTACTGTACACTAAATCCGGCCAGTTATGGGACCATCTCCTTTTATACTCAACAAATTATATGCAACAAATGAATGAATTTGAGCCATGTGCACTCATGTGCTCTATGAACAATGCAAACAACATGGTAATTATAATGAATATGAATTTATGACTCCAGCTGGTTATGTTAAAATTGTGAGACACGTCTGAAACTTTAAGCTACACTAATGCCCTAAATAATCGACTCCTTAATCACATCAGAATTATGGGTAACTTTTCAGGATTTAATCGGAAATATGGCTTGTTGCCATTCATCGGAAAGCTCTCAGTAAGAGCTTTCCGATGAATGGCAACAAGCCATATTTCCGACTAAATCCTGAAAAGTTAACCATAATTCTGCGGTGGTTAAGGAGTCGATTATTTAGGGCATTACTGTATGTTCACCGTGCACCACTGAGCATTATAAGTTCAGGATACTTTGCCACCCGACTACTACTTAGTAATGGTTGCTAAGCAGCTACCCAGAATTGAAAGGAAAAATCTCTGAAATTTGCAACATTTTGTATCCTTTTATCATGTAATCAAATGTCACAGAGGAACAGGAGTTTAATTGTGACGTCATGGGTGAAGACACGTCCCCACCTGCTCCTGTACAGGACCTTTACCAGTAGCCCCCACACGCTTGGCCTGCAAATGGTATATTTTGCCCATCTGTCTCCTTCTGATTTGCTTTCCTTTTCAAATTCACTCCCTGTAGCCTATTCGTCCCAGTTGCAATCCTTGCCATCATCCAATAATAATTGCAATGTTTGATCAACAGACAGTTTGTTTTGGCTCATCATGTACATGCCTGTATACAGGTTGACAATAACATGAATCTAAAGCACCGCCTTCTGTTGTTGTAATCAACTTGGCAGATGATACATTAATTAAAGGTACTCAATCCAATCAGACAGTCCCTATAT
Organism: Siphonodentalium dalli; assembly: GCA_032622095.1. Taxonomy (NCBI): domain Eukaryota; kingdom Metazoa; phylum Mollusca; class Scaphopoda; order Gadilida; family Siphonodentaliidae; genus Siphonodentalium; species Siphonodentalium dalli. Next base: position 56,062,876 of record CP136062.1, on the reverse strand, counting down.
CATCAAGTTACAACAACAACATTTCTTCAAAATTCGCTTTAATTATCAGAATCGATTAATTACAACAAAATAATTCTTCTAACCACTGTCAACTATGGTATAACATTTCCACAAAGCGTGTTATTTATCAACATGTTGTTCAACGAATAATGGCCAAATTGTCACTTGAGTATCACAAAATTTGGCCGTATTACCACTTGATTTTAGAGTTATCCATCTTCATCCGCAATTTTGTCTGACAGGCCACAAATAAGTACATATCTCGAGAAATTTCAAAAATCGATATCTGGTCACTCTGAGCTTTGATGGGTGAGATCCTCGACTCGATTCAAATATTTTTTTACCTCCGAAGCCAAAGAAATCGTAATTTGGGAGCCTTAATTAGAGTCCTTAAATGACGATAGAACGAGATTACGTTATGGGCAAAAAATCGGCCTGTCGAATATATATACAATAACTTTCTGGCCGAAAACCGGCCAGCCAAGTTCAAAGGATCTAATCCTTGGTTATCCTGCCACATACTTTAGTCCCAGACCAAGTGGACGGAAGTTATCTTATTGCGTATAACCAGTTGATATTAAATGTCTATACTGATAATACTATAATTTTTGTAGATAATCTCCCACCCTGATCATTTTCTCCCAAATATTTTTACCTTAAAATGTAGTGGCAAGTTACTCTTATTTTATCATTCAATATGACTATGTGAATCAGAAAAACTATCAATGGTGACAATGAAGCATGTTTTTCTGAGGCAAATGCAATAAATTACAGTTTGGAAAATTCTTTTTGAAAAAAAAACATAGTTTATCTACCCCATCCCCAGAGCGTAGCGGTCATACATTTATGCGTACGGCCGAATAATATGGGCACAATTTACATATGCTGTGAAGCATTATCCGAGCTGCAAAGCAGTAAGTGGGGGAGAACACAAGAGTGGGAGAGAACACAAGAGGAGGGGGTTCGGGGGCCTGCCCTGAGGAAATCTTTTAATATTGCATTCAAAATGACACGTTTTACTTGGTTTCCTGATATATATACATGCATATAGAAGTGGTTACAAAAATGGAAATAAGTAATATTTACTGTAATAATGAGTTAGATCAACTAAATCCTGACATCGGTGGTATTTCTAGTAGATTATATACATGAGTGAGTGACAATCACATAATTACATTCGCCGATGCAGCCATGTCACTGCAGGAAGTTGGTGAGGGGAGTGTGGTGAGGGGAGTGTGGAGTGCTAGCTGGTTGAACAAAATTCTATAGCCTATACCTGATTGACTGAATTTGGCACATGATAGTAACATGCCTACGGTTGGCAATACATGTATCGTAACAACTAAATTTACCAAAATCCATACGTCAATACCACGTACACATTTGGCCCATGCACTTTCCTGGCAGTGCTTAGCCATGGAGTATAACTTAGGAATAGGCCCATACAGCCCTATATAATATGGAAAGGAGTTTGTGTTATGACTGAAAGGGCCATTGGTCGTGATGTTTATATATAACGCCAGATCTATACCACGCACATGCCTACAGGAACATGATGCAACTTATCATAACAACGTGTACTGATAAAACATTATGATCAATTAGTTGTTCCAATACTCATAATAAGTTAATTGGGCATACTGATGGGAATGACAGGATTATTAACATTGGTCCTGTTAGAAGTATATTATTCACCTTTGCCAGCAAAATATTGGTACGGCCAAAACCGTCCAGCCGTACCCAGAATTACGCCCTTGCCCATCCCCCCAATGCATGCCGCCTTTTCTAAAAGGGGAAGTTATGACCACAATGTGCCTCGACATTTTTGAGAATTTGGAACATGAATGATAAAAAATATCATGCAGATTAATATATTTCCATATTTTTTACGAGAATTCCCAAGTCATAAATACCTAAACTCTGCCTACTTGAAATAGTGCGAATTCTTTTGCAGCGATCTATGGAGTACATATGGAGGGCTCACTGTTTGCATGTGTTTAATTTAATGAAAAAAACATACCAGATATACACTGTATCCCAATTTGGAGAGAGCTCCCGTTAAGTTGAGGGCGTGCTGGGCCGACTCCGCCCTGCAGTAACTGACTAAGATCTGTTTGGACATTTGAAAGTATGATGACTCATTCAGATGACAGTCATCGGGTAGACCATGTGAGAATGACGAGTCATCTCGTGTCAGGGAAGGTAACTCTTCCAACCTGTAAGACAAAAATAAACCAGGTGTGAAAGATGAATTAAAAAAATAACAATTTATCAGTTTTAAAAACGTTAGTGTAATAACTTAAATGAATATCAACCAAGCCTGAGTTTAGTGTGCCTGTCATTTACAGAATGAGGTCCCCAGAGGGTGAATTTATTGATACTATTCCGCATAGCGGGCTAGCATCACCAAATTCACCGTCTGGGGATCCAATTTTGCTTAGGCCTCATCTTCTGGGAAGTATCTATAGTCTTAAATTAACAATGTTTTTTTAATTACTTTTTCCCTTCTGGGAAGTTTCTATATCCCCTAATTTGCAGAAGATAAATTTCATAATTGAGGTTACTAATGGGTGAACATCACCAACTTCAACTGGGGGACTTCAATCTGATCCTAGGTCTCCCATAGCAGTTGAGGCCTAAGCAGAATGAGGTCCCCAGAGGGTGAATTTGGTGATGCTAGCCCACTGTGGGATAGCATCACTAAATTCACCCTCTGGGGACCTCATTCCGCAAATGTCAGACACACTAAACTCAGGCTTAATATCCACAGACTCCATTACTATTTGTGTCTGTCATTTGCAGAATGAGGTCCCCAAAGGGTGAATTTAGTGATGCTACCCCGCATAGCGGGCTAGCATCACCAAATTCACCCTCTGGGGACCTCATTCTGCTTACACCTCAGCAGAATGAGGTCCCCAGAGGGTGAATTTGGTGATGCTAGCCCGCTATGCGGGGTAGCATCACTAAATTCACCCTCTGGGGACCTCATTCTGCAAATGACAGACACGCTATTTCAAGGCTTGATCCCAACTCTTGCTTTTTTTCTTCTAAATCCTGTTTTGCTGAGCATTGGGACATAGATAACGATTTGCAACATCACTGATCCATTTATATAGGATACGTTCTCTATGTCCTCAGATACTTTTCAATCCGAAATGAATAAAAGGACTAGATGTACCAGTCTATCAGTTGGCACATTTATATGTGTTTTAATATTTACTGTATTCAGCCGGAAATCACATATCCTCGGACGTGGGCTTCTAAAATGTCGTACATGTCATTTTGGCACAGAACTTATTATTGCATTTTCAGATTACATAAACTTGTACATCAGATAACTTGTCAATATTTCAAGTACAAATGCTATTTTTCAGGGAAATTCGTGGTCTAAAATGCTGTATCTGAGTTTCCCGCCATTTCTGAAAATGTTCCTATTAGGATAATTTTAATTGGCTTGTTTTGAAGAGGATTGGCCATAGGACGTATCTTCCTTATCCTGAGTGGCAGAATCTAACGAAGCTGCAGAAATCATCAAAACTAAAATGTCTTACCTCAAAGATTTCTACTTTTTACTTCTAAAGTGTTGTATAACAGCATAAATTCACGTTTTCTCATCAATTAGGAGATAATTGAATATGAAAGTGTATATGTTACAACAAATGTGAAATAAAGAATTATTGTGCAAAGTTATTGGCAGATACCAATTCTAGTTCCAGAGATAAAGTTTTTTGTGTCTCTTAATGAACATTTTGATTTTCCTGATGTACGATGTTTTAGAAGCCCACCAATGATATTTTGTCCTAAACAAACTCAATCAGGTAGCCATAGGTCACTTAAAGTAATGCTGCCGTAAATAATTGACTCCTTAACCACATCAGAATTATGGGTAACTTTTCAGGATTTAGTCGGAAATATGGCCGACTAAATCCTGAAAAGTTACCCATAATTCTGCTGTGGTTAAGGAGTCGATTATTTAGGACATTACTGTACTGTATATGCCCACTTTTAACTCAACTTGACCATAGGTCACTTACCTTGAACAAACACTTATCATCAGGCTATGGAGTCAACTCTATTTAAAATTAACCATTTAAAGACAGTTTATTGTATCTGGGCCGCAATTACAACAACAACATGGGTACTATTATTATCTATATATACATATAAAAGAGAAGGATCTGTCTGTCTATCTGTTTGCCTGTAACCCTGCAGATGTTATAACGCCATTAGTTTTTTCAAAGTTTTGATTTAAAAAGAAAAAAAATTATTTAAAAATATCAAAATAATTTTAATTTAATTTTTAAAAATTTATAAAATGAATTTTTTTTTAAATCAAAATGTTTATTGTTTAAATTAAATGATCAATTGGGCAAAGCGCACAACGGGGGTGGAGCAATGTCTAATATCTAAGATCAAGCCCATCTGACGCTCATACTTTTATAACTGAGTTGGAGAATCAATTTAGTATAGAAAGGGTAAGGACATACCTTGGCTTTTTAGACTTTGGCCCGGAACTCATGGAGCAGTTGAGATCTACAGAGCCTATGGACCTCCGTCTCTGATCTTTGGAATGTACTGTGATCATGTGATCACTGAGACAATCTATTGCTGTCAGGTCGTCCTCGTCATCCTGGGTTACTGTCCATCCATTACTGTCGAGAAACTCAAAGTCAAATGGCCAACAAAACTGTAAAAACAATATTACTCAAAATCAAATAATAATAAACAGCCAATCATGAATGAGCAATCAAGCAGAAGATAGCGGGACCTGGGTTGGACATGAGGTATAAAACAGACCTAAGATGAAGGAAACAACGCTTAACCCTTTGAACCTGACGTCCTGAACGTTCAATGACCCCAACCCGAGGCGCCTGACGTAATATATAGTGTTCTGGCGATGTAACTCAAAATGCTCTTAACTGGTATGTATATACATTTATACAAGCTCAACTATACGGCAATCAACTATGCTGACTGAACTGGTTTGCAGTGAAACATGTCACAAGATATTTCAATGAGACAGTCCATTCCACATTCAATATACATATAGATTATATTGCGGCTTCCTTTGGTCGCGCTATATATTTATAACAAAATTCTTATCCTTTGCATACGACAAAAGGCATTTCTCAAAATGCACTTGTGTGCATGCGCGAAGAAACAAAATGCACTTGTGTGCATGCGCTTGTTGCCATTCATCGGAAAGCTCTCGGGGAGAGCTTTCCGATGAATGGCAACAAGCCATATTTCCGACTAAATCCTGAAAAGTTACCCATAATTCTGATTTGGTTAAGAAGTCAATTACTTAGAGCATTACTGTATACGAAAGTTGCTGATATAACAATATGTTAATCAAATAAAGGTCTACTCAAGTGGAAATGAACATGAAAGTGTGTCAAAACAATAGAACTGTTGTATTTTATTTTATACCATGACCACGTACTCTACTATAGAATTAACCCTTTCAATGCCAAGTCCGATTTTTGTATCAACCCATATTTCCTTGATCATTTTTCAAATTTACTGATTATAATAATGTGATACATTGATGGAAAGAGCTCTGAGAACTCTTTCCAACAATGTATCACATTATTCTAATCAATAAATTTGAAAAATGATCAAGGAAATATGGGTTGATACAAAAATCGGACTTGGCACTGAAAGGGTTAAAGATCATTGTAAAAAGAAAGTTGCTAGTCACCACTGTGGGCATAAAGGCTCAATGAGGGTATAAAAGTTTCCATGAATTTTGAACGGGAAAGTGATATACCAGCAGTAGGGACTACAACGTGTCGCATTACAGTAACATCAGTACTGATCATTCAATGGCAAAATATAGTTCCAAGTTGACATGTTAATAAACAAAATGTTAGTTATACTTTCATACATCTGTGATATTATGTGACACTTTGTGATATTATGTGACTAAAAATTTGTTATCATAAATTTCAATAGCTTTTGTATACAATTTCACAATTCCCTCAGGTTTCATATCCCTTCGCTGGGTAACAGTACCAATGTACTGAGTTACCGCAGGGTCCATTGAGGGTTGAAGTGCTGACACATTTATTCCATGTTTAAAGTTGTCTTCAAACTATTATCCATCTGCTGAAGTCACGACTGGAGTGAGACCAGCCTGGAGGATTCAAATTCGGAGAGGTCACTCCCCGACATCAGCTTTCTGTGTACATCACAATATTAACCATTTTAAGTTGTAACTTTCTAATATTATTCTTATATTATTGGTAGGATAATGGTATAAACAAGGGTTGCACATCAAAGATGGCTTGGTCAAGTTTTTTTTGGTATCCACTGGATCTCCAGTATGTTTGCCATGTGAAGAGTCAAAACAGACTTAATCCGGATAATAAACGGTTATCCGGGTACAGTAATGCCCTAAGTAATCGACTCCTTAACCACAGAATTATGGGTAACTTTTCAGGATTTAGTCGGAAACATGGCTTGTTGCCATTCATCGGAAAGCTCTCGGGGAGAGCCATATTTCCGACTAAATCATGAAAAGTTACCCATAATTCTGCTGTGCTAAAGGAGTCGATTACTTAGGGCATTACTGTAGCTAACCGAACGACGGCATATCACATGTAAAGAGGGCCTGATACCTTCTGTTTTATTTGGACTCGTAAACTTGCTAGCACACAGTTATAGTCGATGAAGATAAAGCCAGAGTTTGATGTTTTCTCGCCGTTCCTGATGCCAATACCACATCTTAGTTTCTCTGTAATGAAAATGGTATTAGGGTTTATAATAATTTCAGCAGCCATTAAAAAAATTTCATTGAGATCCGAGCACTACTGTTCAAGTTATGACCTAAACAGATATCAGAAGGACAAAAAAAGCCAACATTTCCAGATAAACAAAGATGAATACTCTGGAACAGAAAACCCGAACAAAAGAAATGACACTCCATTGAATGTCCTCATAGTAGTGAACATCCATACCAAATTACATTGAGATCCGAGCAAAACTCTTCAAGTTATGACTTGAATAGACATCGGACGTATGCACGCACACATACGAAAGAGTAGACAAACGAAAGGATAGTGGTTTACGTACTGAGGTCAATCCATATTAACGAGCATAAACGAGGCATCAAAAAGTGCACCAACGAAAGAGGTTTAAGGGCTACTTTCAATATTGATATTAGCATACCACATATACAACATTTATTATCTCTGTAAACTCTGTTAGAATTAGTAATTTTATGTCTATAACTCTATGTGTTATGTAAACTCTTCAGTTCAAGAGAAAAATAAAAAATATTAGCAGATATATTATTATGAACATCTAGGGTTAATGAGCTTAAGCCCTCAATCCTTGTCCTTAAATGCAAGGACAGGGTGGACATAAATTTTGTCCAAACTTTTGTGGTTTTTAGAAAGTTGTGCTAGAATGATTTATAGACCCCAAGCAACTGTTAAATGATAATATGGCAAAAACAGAAAGGTTTAACTGCTTAAGCTCTTAAATCCAAAAAGCCCCTAAACCACATATGTGACCTGCCATATCAAAACCAGTCGTAAGTCGGGATTTTTTTACCCTGTGCCAATGCATTCTCTTATATATGCGAGTCGACCAAAGGTCGCCTCGCATATATAAGAGAATGCATTGGCCTAACAATTTTTTATAATTTTAATAATTTTTTCTTGTATTCTTTAACAATTTTATAATTTCACCCATACAGAGCCCCAGACAAACAAGAGCAGACAAGACTCTTCTATATGCTTCTATATATGCATGTGGCTCCCTGCAGGGTAATGGATGTTTTTTATTTTATGTCCTAAAAATTGTAAGAAACATATTTTTTTTTTAAATGATAAAAAATTGTTAAGCCAATGCATTCTCTTATATATGCGAGGCAACCTATGGTCGACTCGCATATATAAGAGAATGCATTGGCACAGGGTAAAAAAAATCCCGACTTACGACTGGTTTTGATATGGCGGGTCACATATATATTTAAACCGAAGTCCAAACCCCATAAACACACAGGTGCAAAACAGTATATCACCCTTTCAAAAAAAAATAAATAGGGTATAATTAGATCTGACAATGACATACCCATACAAGTCAGAATTTATAGACTCTCAAGGCATTTGCAATGTGAATAGTAGGTTATTGAAATTTCACCGATCAAGTAACAGATAATTACTTGTGCGAATACCATATCAGTATATACATGTATAACCTAGAAACATATCTGCTTCTCGGTTTGTCCAAATTTGACTAATTAAGCTACATGTACATGCCACAACATTTATGTAAAGTGCTACAAGTGATGTTTTCTTTTTGTTTATACCAAGAAATAATATAAGGTGACTTGAGTGCTGCCGTTGCTGCTGCAAATAATTTAATGAGGAAATACACAGCACACCGCAACTGATCATAATCAATAATATCTGTATTTTAGTGTTATTGTTCTTTGCATATAACGTAAACATTACTGACTGCCTGTGTATATGATTTCAACATGCGTAATCTTGTCACTGGAGAGTTATTGATAATGAGATATAAGAAAGATTCTTTCTATTATTTATGTTCTTCTTGGTGTTAATGGTAACAAGCCTTGAAATAGTGTCTGTCATTTGCAGAATGAGGTCCCCAGAGGGTTAATTTAGTGATGCTACCCCACATAGTGGGCTAGCATCACCAAATTCACCCTCTGGGGACCTCATTCTGCTTACGCCTCAGCAGAATGAGGTTCCCAGAAGG
>CP136062.1:55333381-55454046 GCA_032622095.1 Siphonodentalium dalli | reverse complement strand
TACATGTACAACACAGTTTGGGAAATAAACAAAAATCTCATATATATTATATATACACATGTATGAAATACAATGTACCCCCCCCCCCCACCTGAACAAGTACCCCCCCCCACCCCCTGTTGACACACCCATTATCCCTACCTCTGTCGACACCCTACTACCCCCCCCCCCCCCCCCATCGTCGACACACCCCTGCTGTCAGGATGTGAAGCTTTCATGCTCTTGGTTTAAGCTACCAGTAATTGGATTAAAGGGGTACTTTAAACTAAATCCAGCCATTTATGGGACCATCTCATTTTATACTCAACAGAATATGTGCACAAATGAGTGAATTTGAGCCATGGATGAATGCAAAATACACTCATGTGCTCTATGCACAATGCAAACAACGTGGTAATTACATGTATAATGAAAATGAATATACAGGTATGACTGGACATCCTTGACTCAAATTCATTCATACATGTATGTTGTACCGGTATATATTCTTTTGAGTATAAAAGGAAATGGGCCCATAATATGTCCCCTTTTAATAAGTCAATCATCTGCTGCAAAAACAAATATTTGAGTTTCTAAGGTGCACATTATTGTAAATTACCTACCCGGTATATGGTATATACATGTAGCTAACAGTTTGCGCATCTCCGTTGGGAGGAAAGTCCAACTAGGAATTTCCAACTGCACCTCGTCCCCTCTTGAACTGGGTCAGACAAAATTCCCATCTTGGGTCAATTCCATTTGCACATACAGTAATGCCCTAAGTAATCGACTCCTTCACCATAGCAGAAATTTTTCATTTGGTTCCTCAAGCTTTACAACTATTCAAAATATCTAACCTGAGATTCCCCCATAAGCTAGAAAATTAATGGGCACTTTAGTCGAAAAAATTTACGGAAAGTACGGAAGGAAGATTTGCGACTTTTGATTTAAAAGCAACAATTATCACACTAAATACTGGAATAGTGTTGGAAAATTTCCAACTGGTGGTTTGTCAGGCATGAAATATCCTACATTGTACTGTTGAAAATTTTGATTGGAAGTTGAGGGAGAGGGGGGGGGGGGTAGGGATAGGGAGAGGAGGTGGGGAGGGGGGGGGGGGGTATGTCTCCAAACCAAACCCTATTGAAACATGCTGATAGCTAGATGTATAGTTTAGTAAAATCTGTGCATATGCCAGCCATGCTGAAGCGAAAAGCTGAATTTTGTGAGAATTGAAGGCCAAAACTAAGGATATAATCACTTGGGTTTTTATGAATTTTATTCTTCTAAAAAATATTACCAGTAAGGCATGCAGCACTCCTAAACTGTCACGCTTGCCTTCTACCATAAGAATTCCAATGTCTTTGGCCAAGATCAATTTATTTGAGGAAGGAGGGGCTGTGGGGTGGGGAGGGGTTTGGTCTCGTTTTTAAATATTAGAACCTGATGAAAATTTGTATCATAGACCATTGAAAAATTGTATTGAAAATGGTTTCCATATGACCAACTACTTCGTCAGTACCATATGTATTTGTCTTTATGTTTGCAAAAATAATTTTATTATGTACCGGTACACCCATATAATATAAAGAGCGTTTATACTCTCGTTGCCGGTTGATTATCTCTGGTCATTTTTCCTTTTGAAAAGAAAGGAGATTACATCTACCCACACAACAATAACCTCCTGCCATGTGGTAGAGAACTAAGCGAAGTTCTATTGAAGACTACAGTAATGCACTAAATAATCGACTCCTTAACCACAGCAGAATTATGGGTAACTTTTCAGGATTTAGTCGGAAATATGGCTTGTGGCCATTCATCGGAAAGCTCTCCTTGAGAGCTTTCCGAAATTCCGATGAATGGAACAAGCCATATTTCCAACTAAATCCTGAAAAGTTACCCATAATTCTGCTGTGGTTAAGGAATCGATTATTTAGAGCATTAATACTGTAGATACGCAGATATCAAAATATTTTGTTGCGTAAACATTTGTATGAGGGTTAGTTATTGCCAGCAGATGACCATCTATTAGATATCTAACAGGGCCATTCTCACTTATGGTAAGGGGTGTCTAAATCAGTCGATAATAAGGTTTATACTCGAACTACAGTAATGCCCTAAGTAATCGACACCTTATTATATATATAAACACAGCAGAATTATGGGTAACTTTTCAGGATTTAGTCGGAAATATGGCTTGTTGCCATTCATCAGAAAGCTCTCGGGGAGAGCTTTCCGATGAATGGCAACAAGCCATTTTCCGACTAAATCCTGAAAAGTTACCCATAATTCTGCTGTGTTTAAGGAGTCGATTACTTAGGGCATTACTGTACATACATGTACAGGTAATTTGTAACCCTTGTAACACTGTTACAAAATGCCTAGTGGAGGAAAATTGTACCTGTTCATGCAAAATATGCAGCTGTTTACAAAGCGTTGAGGGTGTGCTGTGACCATGTCGTAAATGGCTGAGGACCGCCATTCAAATTAAATGCGCTGCCTTGGGAATAACTGCAGTTGCATTGAAATTTCTAATCAGTGCATCAAAAAAGTATACTATTACCAATGCTGAATTACGTTAGCCTATATTGCAGTATATCTTTTAATTTTGTTTCTTTTACATTCATGATGATCAGGGCAGGGGTGGGGGAGATAAACTAGGATATATCCCCTTCCTTGTGGGAAGTTTTTAAAACTAGGTAAAACCAGGGGGAGGGGGGAGATGTGCAGGGGGAAGATGATGTAGAACGATGGTACTTTGTATATGGCCATGAATATATCCCCTACTTTAAAGATGGTGAATATGGTGATGTGCAACCCATTGGGTACCTCGATTATGCATTGTGTTGTCTGCCAATTTGGATATATAGAGAAACTAAACTAAAACAGAAAAAGAAATTTTCAGAAGAAACAGCTGAAAGAAACTGAAAAAACTTGTTAATTTGATCAGAAAGATATCTATATACTGTGGTTTGCTTTAATTTTGTTGGCATCAATTATTGTGTTTTTGTATAAAAGACCATTTCGTGAGAATGCGAATTTGTGGATCTACGTACCGGTATCATATTTATCCAAATCAACAGGTCCAACAACAGCAAACAACCATAGTTTGGTGCCGAAAGGCCATCACCCAATCAGTACAGTAATGCCCTAAGTAATCGACTCCATAACCACAGCAGAATTATGGGTAACTTTTCAGGATTTAGTCGGAAATATGGCTTGTTGCCATTCATCGGAAAGCTCTCGCCCATAATTCTGCTGTGGTTATGGAGTCGATTACTTAGGGCATTACTGTACAATGGCTTAATTTCACACTCTGGCGAGGAAGTTATTTATTGTTTTATTCAAGAGATCAATTTCATTGGCCATTGTTTATACAAACTATTATTGAAAGGATGAGACGATGTAGTATATAAACAATAGCGAAAAGCTCACTGATATATTTATTAAGTTGATTATGTTTCATCTCCTCTTCCGTCTCCTCTGTCTCCTCTTCCGTTTTGCACACTCATTTAATGACATGCCGAAAACAGACATACAGTACCCCTGCCGTATACAATGCCCGATCCTCGTTTTCATCCCGTACATTTTATATTGATATACCGGTATACTCTACCAATTGAGAGTAAATTATTTCGTTGGATGTTGATTTCATCAGTGGGCAAACCACAAAATCAATGAATAATACACTCCCATGAATTAACCCTTTTATGACGGGAGCTGCACTGGTGCAGCATTAAATACGGTGCCAGTGCATTCTCTTATATATGCGAGTCGACCATAGGTCGCCTCGCATATATAAGAGAATGCATTGGCTTAACACATTAAAAATTATAAAATTGTTAAAGAATGTAGGAAAAAATGGTAAAAGTGTTAAAAAAGATTTTTTTTAGGCCAATGCATTCTCTTATATATGCGAGGCGACCTATGGTCGACTCGCATATATAAGAGAATGCATTGGCACAGGGCATAACTGTAACCATCACAATGTGGTCAATGAGCCGGTTCCAATGATATTCATATTTGTATGGTTTTATTGAGACAGACCCAAGATAATTTAGGCTGTTGCAGCTTTATTTGGCCGGTTTGTTGGGTAAAGGGTTAACCTTTTCATGACGGGAGCTGCACTGGTGCAGCATTAAATACGGTGTGCCAGTGCATTCTCTTATATATGCGAGTATCCCATAGGGAGCCTCACATATAAAAGAGAATGTACATGTACTGGCTTACAAGGTCAAGCTAAGTATTGTTAGGCCAATGTATTCTCTTATATATATATATGCGAGGCTTCCCATGGGAGACTCGCATATATAAGAGAATACATTGGCACAGCGTTTAAAATTTCAGGAAGCTTCAGTCATGGAAGGGTTTAACCCTTTACCCAACAAACCGGCCAAAAACCGGCCAAATAAAGCTTCAACAGCCTAAAATATCTTCGGTCTGTCTCAATAGAACCATACAAATATGGATATCATTGGAACCGGCTCCTTGACCACATTGTGATAGTTACAGTTTAATATGCCCTGTGCCAATGCATTCTCTTATATATGCGAGTCGACCATAGGTCGCCTCGCATATATAAGAGAATGCATTACCATTTTTTCTTACATTCTTTAACAATTTTATAATTTTTAATGTGTTAAGCCAATGCATTCTCTTATATATGCGAGGCGACCTATGGTCGACTCGCATATATAAGAGAATGCATTGGCACAGGGCCGTTCTGTTGGGTAAAGGGTTAAGGATTTTACAGTATTCAACACGCCACCATGCACTGCTGTGGAAACAGTGTAGATGATGGCAGCATCACTAAAGCAGCACAATAGTTGCATGCAGGCCTCAAACATGATGCTGGATATTTGCAGAATGAGGTTCCCAGAGGGTGAATTTAGTGACGGTACTCTGCTCTATGGGCTAGCATCACTAAATTCATCTTCAGGGGACCTCATTCTGCATGGCCTCATCTGCTATGGGAGATCTAGACTCAGATTTAAGTTCCCAGATGGTGAAGATGGTGATGTGTACCCATTGGGCACCTCAGTTATGCGTTTTGTTGTCTGCCAATTTGGATATATACCGGTAGAAAAACTAAACTAAATCAGAAAAATAAATTTTCAGAAGAAAATGAAAAAAACTTGTTAATTTGATAATATATAATAAAGATACATTGTACTTTCCCGAGGATATGAGGCCTAACTTGCAAGCCTTGAAATAGGGTGTCTGTCATTTGCAGAATGAGGTCCCCAGGTGAATTTAGTGATGCTACCCCGCATAGCGGGCATAGCATCACCAAATTCACCCTCTGGGAACCCCATTCTGCAAATGTCCAGCACCATATTTTGAGGCATGCATGGCTACATGTAGGTGAGATGGGAAGGTCCACTTAATTTTGAACCCTCAGATCACATATAAAATATATGCCACAGTGTACATGTATGCCATTTGAAAGAGGAAGCTCCAAAACATTGTATTTTCAACTTACTCGATTTAATAAACTGTGAACATGTTTTTGTTGAGTTATATGTATGACGTCAGTTCTATCATCAAGTTTCTGCACAAAGTCTATTATTGTCAATGGAAGGGGAATAACTCTATATATTTAGATACCGGGTATACATTTATTCCCCTTCCATTGAAAATAAAACAGGGGAAATTATTTTATGATTTCAGCTATTTTCTATTACTCTGTGTAGTCCAGGATATATTGGTCGACCTCTGCACCCCCCCCCCCCCCCCCCCCCCCCAGGACTCAACTTCACCCCACTAATTTTCTTCCTTAAGGTCTCCTCTAATTTTTTTCACTTGTTAACAAGAAAATAAAGTGGTCGCAGAGACCCCAGACAAGATGGCGTACATCATGGCGGCCATTTGTTTTAAATGCACCAGGTCTCTTTGATCGACGTTATAGTAAAGATGATATCACACGCGGTCTTGTTTTCCGCTCGATTCGTTATGCTAATATACAACACTTACAAATTAGTCAAAAATCCGACACCAGAATCCAATATGGCGGCCAAGATGGCCGCCGAAATGTGAAAATATGCTATTTGTCTGACTTGTTACCACCTTTCGTTTGTCTCTGTGGGAAAATGTTGGCATCTTTGCATCATGTTATACATTTATCATATAGAGGAGTCATTGGCGACCACACAGGGACCATAATATACATTCATTGCGGGATATTTTTGTCCGATATCACGTTTTCCCAAATGCCGGTATAATAGGTCAAAGCCGAATCTACGTTAATAACGCGATGTAATGTTTCGAATCAATGAATGTTATTGCTATTATAACAACACCCATGCATATATATGTGCAGCAGATACTCGAGCTAGGATTCCTCTTATACCTGAGTTGAGGAATATTTACCCAAATCCAAGATGGCGGCCAAAATGGCCACCAGAAATAAAAAATCGCCGAAAAATTGCTGATTTTAACATCAGTGAGCATTATTGTCATGAAAACTCCACACCTGCTTACTCTTGTGATTTGGGAACACTTAAGCGAAGAACGTTCCTTGTACCATAATCAAATAAAAGTCCCACAAATCCATAATGGCGCCCACAATGGCGGACAGATTTTGAAAATTCACATCATTGGGCATTATTGTCGAGAGAACTCCACCCATGCTTACAGTTGAGTTGCAAATACTGAGGTGAAGTAATTACATTACATCTCATGCAAGAAATTGTTTTCCAAATCGAAGATGGCGGACAAAATGGCGAACGAAATTTGAAAACAAGTCTACATTCCTTTACTTTCTTACGATGGGCGTTATTGTTTCGCGATTTCTATCCACCATTACATGTTGATATGGAATAGTGACATGAAGTATTCATTAGTGTTTGGCAATTGATACCCACAGCCAAGATCGCTGCTAAATTGGCGGCTAGAAATTGAAACTTTTTGTCATAATATTGGTATGTATGGAGTCTATGGACGAAACTGTACATAAACCATCTACTAGTTCAACTTAAAGGTATCTAAACGCATAACATAGCTCGTATCCTTCTGGAAAGATGAAAAACCACAATTAATATCGTGATGTGGCATTTCAAAATCCATTCTCCACTTAGCGCCGATAATGGCCGTAAGCGTACCGGTAGGTGCGCCGAATAGTTTTATCAGAACAATTACCTGATAACAGATTCTGATTTGCCACGTCACGTCCATAATTATCTGGACCAGCTTCCATTTCTTTGTCTGATAAATCTAGGTCACTCACACCGACAAAGTATTCACCACTTCCTGGGAGTAAGGTCCCTCTAATCATAAAGTTTCAAACAATTCATTTTCGGGTGTCTATTTGCTAAATATGATATTTGTGTCATCTGTGCGTCATCTTGAACTAGGAAGGCATATGACCGATGAGTATACAAGCTTACAGAAGGTTATCTCTATGTATGTGTCTCATACCGCATGGGGATAACGACATGTACACCTGGCGAACCAGTTAGCTAGTCACTTCTCAATAGATGGTTCGTCAACTCACAAACTCAGCGAACGCATTGGCATATGTGGACAACTTCGATAGTGTTTCGAAAGTTGCTAGCTGTCTCATTCCCTTGAACAGATGTCTATCTGCTAAGGAGAAGACCATAGTGTACAGACTACCCACACTTCTTGACCATGATCCGAAGCAAACTGTGTGACGCCCCGCAGTTGTCTCGTCAAATATCTCCTAGCAGAGAAGAACAATGCTCGTGGTGCTAGTTTGTGGACATGCGCCATGATAGTGGGAATGAAATGGCCACGGTAAACACCACCCCTACACCTGGTGCATGTCATGCGTGTCAGTTTTTTTTTTGTGCGGTAAGATTGTATTTCCACATCCGTTTCGAAGCCTTTCTGATTCAACTACGTACATTTTTGTCTGGATAATACTATGCTAGCCTCCCTCAAAACAGTCGGATGGACTAAAGGATAATGTCTTTATAGCATGAATGTATGCGTTTTTAGCTCAACTTACTTTTGTAAGTTTGAGCTATTGCCAGGGTTTGGCAATCCGTCGTCCGTGTGTGCGTGTGTGTGTGTGTGTGTGCGTGTGTCCGTGTGTCCGTCAACAATTTCCTTTGGCGCGGGCTACAGGTTGTACCTTTGGTCTGATCTTCATGAAATTTGTCATGAATGTTGACATTGACATGTAGATGGGAACGAGTCATTTTGGGGTCATTCGGCCAAAAAACATGGCCGCTGGCAGCCATCTTGGATTTCAAAATTCAATCCATTGGCGCGGGCTACAGGTCGTACTGTTCATCTGATCATCATGAAATTTGTCATTGATGTTAATAATGACATGTAGATGGGAACGAGTGATTTTGGAGTTGTTCGGCCAAAAAACATGGCCGCCAGCAGCCATCTTGGATTTTACTCTTTGCATGACTAAATCCTTTGGCGCGGGCTACAGGTTGTAGCTTTGGTCTAATCTTTATGAAATTTGTCATGAATGTTGACAGCAGCCATTTTGGATTTTACTCTTTGCATGACTAAATCCTTTGGTGCGGGCTACAGGTCGTAGCTTTGGTCATATGGTCATGAAATTTGTCATGAATTATAACAATGACATGTAGATGGGAGCGAGTCGTTTTGGGGTCATTCGGTCAAAAAACATGGCCACCAGCATTTTACTCTTTGCATGACTAAATCCTTTGGCATGGGCTACAGGTCATACCTTTGGTCTGATCTTTATTAAATTAACACTGACATGTAGATGGGAACGAGTGATTTTGGAGTCGTTCGGGCCAAAAAACATGGCCACCAGCAGCCATCTTGGATTTTACTCTTTGCATGACTAAATCCTTTGGCACGGGCTACAGGTTGTACCTTTGGTCTAATCTTTATGAAATTTGTCATGAATGTTGACATTGACATGTAGATGGGATCGAATCATTGTGGGGTCATTCGGCCAAAAAACATGGCTGCCAGTGGCCATCTTGGATTTCAAAATTCAATCCATTGGCGCGGTCTACAGGTCGTACTGTTCGTCTGATCATCATGAAATTTGTAGGTCGTAGCTTTGGTCAGATCTTCATAAAATTTGTCATGGATGTTAACAATTATACGTAGATGGGAACGAGTCCTTTTGGGGTCAATTGGCCAAAAAAAATGGCCACCAGCAGCCATCTTGTATTTTACTCTTTGCATCACTAAATCCTTTGGCGCAGGTTAGACATTTCAATTAGCACCTTTCCTATTCCTCCATTTACTGTCAACCATTAAATTATTCCCCTACCTAAGTTGAGCTACAGTGTCATTGACACTTTCATTTTGTTATCCTCTCCCAGGGTTAGTGTCAGTATGTGGGCGGTATTATTCAGGAAAATGTCAGGAACTGTGGTGCATTTATTTCACTATGTATTTAAAGAACAATTTACAGTCTCGATGGCAATGGCTGTGGATGTTGGGGAACGCGACCTTTATGATCATATAGCTTTATATACATGTATATAACTTTAGAATATAGTAGTTAATGTCTCATGCAGGAAAATGGTCGCAATGGTGATGTTACCAAGAAATCACTTGGTGTACCAACGTTTGTTGAACTGAATGCAAGAGCTCATCAACGTAACATTCCTCTGGATGGTCTTCGAGTTGAACATTTCACCCTTTTGTTGATGGCAATTGGACTTTCTTGAACCATACCACCCAGCATGAGTATGACATATCAACCAACTATCAAAGGTATCGCCTTTAAGACTACACCCCAGTCTTGGTGGGGCTTATACAGCAGTAGCCAATGGCATACGCCTGGTCCAGTTGTTTAAGAACGGCTTCCAAACGGATGGGAACATACAATCTTAGCATACATGGAAAGCAGAGCCACACATGAGATCCTGTCTGAATCTAAAACATAACAAAATAAGGGGCGGTGCAGTCATGGTCCAATTTCATTTCCACTATCATGACACATACCCACAAACTATCACTGTGTGTATTGTTATCATCTGCTTGGATCTGTTCGGTGAGACGATTGCTGGACGCCAAAAAGTTGTTCTTATGATCATGTTCAAGGAGTTTGGGTATATTACGCATTATGGTCTTCTACGCCTTAGGCCTAAACAAAAAAGACGTTTGTTTCCGCTAACCCGACCGACCCAATTTTAAACCCCCGACCCTAAACTTTTTATTGCCAATGCAAAAAAAAAAAATGGACCAAAAAAAATAAAAAAAATAATAATAATTCTTTCAGTTTAGGTCCCAATTCATATCATAACAAGATGCAAAACATTTATATATATTGACATAAGAAATTTAAGTTTACAAAAAGATTTAAGTTTAACAGTTGGAATCATATCATATATCATATATGTTTGGCTTTATCTAGCTTTCATCTGTGAAAACTTCAAATAGTTTCAGTTCAGGTTTGTTATCATTCAGCCTTCAGACTTCAGTATTTCAATCACAGTACAGGAACATTAACAATTTGATCGAATCAACCTGGTTATCAGATGGGATCTCATATTAATACCAAATGAATAATTAATATAGAGATTAGTACTATAAATAGTAATTACTAACTTAATAGACATTGTTTCTGTACTACATGTAGTATATTATGTGTGTGTCTTACTTGAATTTTATAAAATAGCCAATTATATGAATTAGAGTGATAATGGTAAGTCTCATTTCAACCAGGATAAGCATAATCCATTGAACCAAAAGATATCTGACAATGACTTATAAGCATTTCCAATCCATACATATATAAAAAAATTCCAAAGTTATGCTTGAGAAACTTGATCAAATTGACCTCTCAGTAAAATTCAAAATACTGACTCAAAGTGCCCTAGATTAGCTCTAATTGCAATGGATTTTCAAAAAATTTCCAGGTGGAAAACCCCCACCATCAGCAGGGGTTCATCTCTCCCAAACCTTCCTCCGCTCAGGCCTTCAGGTTTTGCCTTCGGCATATCATTGCCCAAAATCAGGTGTACCCAAAAAATACCTAGATCCTTCACTGAATGCGGAGGAGAAGGTAGTGTTGTGAAGCCATCATTAAGAGATCGGTACAAGATGGTCACTCCAATATGTGAACAGTGCAGTGGCGCTGGACTAACTCCAGTTGTCGCCAGACCATATGGGAAATATTAGGATTATCAAAGACTATATTAGTATATAGACTGGTATATATGTAAATATTAAAGCATATGTAAGATTGAATTGGAGTTTCTAGTTCCTCTGTCATCTGGGTTAACCTGATTGGGGCTAAGAAGTGCATAGTTTGGGTTATTGACAAGTATTATACAATTATTTTTAAAGATACTGAAAAAAAAAAGTTAACAAAAAAAAAAAGTTAAGCCTACCTACATGTACCTACCCTAATTTTTTTCAGCTCGTAAGCGGAAACAAATGTATTTTTTTTTTAGGCCTTAGCAGAAATGCATCTGTCAAATGTCGGGCTTTCAACATTCGAAGCCATATACAGAAGTTGTTCGGGTACGTCAGTGCATTAGATGAGTACTAGTATGTGAATTGATGAACCATATATTGAGAAGTGGCTGTTTGGGAAGATCACCAGGTGTACACGTTGTTATCCCCATTAGGTCACCAAAGCTGACAATACGCAGATAGATAGGTCCTTCTGAAAGCTAGTATACGCATCGACCGAATACCTTTTAGTGTATCGCACAAGATGACGCCTATACCCCATATGTAGCATCTGAATTATACCATAAGATATACCACGAATGAAGCTCGCTAAGAATTCCAAGCTTTCGAAACAAACACGTGAGCTGGACACCGGCATATGTATTGTTTGAAACATTCCGATTAGTGGGACCCTTCTACAAAGAAGTGTAGTAAACCGTTGTTGTGAGCGAGATAGATTAATCTGACGAAGAGACGGAAACGGGTCTAGATAATGCTGAATGTGGCAATTCAGAATAAGCTCAGGTACTGTTGTTTTGATTTTTGGAAGTCATAATATGACTATTCGCAACTATATACGGTTACGGCCGGTATGAGCCCTAATAGTGGAGAATGGATTTTGAAATGCCACATCGCGATTGTGGGTTTTCATCCTTCCAAAAGGCTACAACTTACATTGGAACTAATAGATGGCTCAATTTCTGGCCGCCAGTTTGGCCGCCATATTGACTGTGAGTATCACTTGCTAAACGCTAATGAATAATTCTTACATATCAACATGTAATGGTGGGTAGAAATCGCGAAACAATAACGCCCATCCTAAGAAAGTAAAGGAATGTAGGCGTGTTTTCAAATTTCGGTCGCCATTTTGGCCGCCATCTTCGATTTGGAAAACCATATTTTGCATGAGATGTAAGGTAATTACTTCACCTCAGTATTTCCAACTCAACTGTAAGCATGGATGGGGTTGTCTCGACAATAATGCCCAATGATGTAAATATGAGGGAATTTCGGTGATTTTTCAATATCTGTCCGCCATTGTGGGCGCCATTTTGGATTTGTGGGACTTTTATTTGGATATAGTACAAGGAAAGTTCTTCGCCTAAATGTTCACAACTTACAATAGTAAGCAGGTGTGGAGTTGTCATGACAATAATGCTCACTGATGTTAAAATCAGCAATTTTCGGCGATTTTTCTATTTCTGGCCGCCATCTTGCATTTGGGTAAATATTCCTCAACTCAGGGATAAGAGGAATCCTAGCTCGAGTATCTCTTGCACATATATATGCATGGGTGTTGTTATAATAGCAATAACATTCATTGATTCGAAACATTACATCGCATTATTAACGTAGATTCGGCTTTGACCTATTATACCGGCATTTGGGAAAACGTGATATCGGACAAAAATATCCCGCAATGAATGTATATTATGGTCCCCATGTGGTATAAATGTATAATATGACGCAAAGATGCCAACATTTTCCCACAGAGACAAACGAAAGGTGGTAACAAGTCAGAAAAATGGCATATTTTCACATTTCTATTGGATTCTGATGTCGGATTTTTGGCTAATTTGTAAGGGTTGTATATTGGCATAACGAATCGAGTGGAAAACAAAACCGCATGTGCTATCATCTTTACTATAATGGCGATCAAAGAGACCTGGTGCATATAAAAAATGGCTGCCATGATGGATGCCATCTTGTCTGGAGTCTGCAGCCACTTTTTTTTCTTGTTAACAAGTGAAAAAAATTAGAGGAAACATTAAGAAAGAAAATTAGGGGGGTGAAGTTGAGTCCTGGGGGGGTGCAGAGGTCGACCAATATCTCCTGGACTAGTGCCTATGGGCACCTTCTGAGACACAGACATTCCAAATGGTAATGAATTCTAGTATTTTAATCATATTTTATGGCATATATAGAGGATCTCACATGAGTTTCCATTTTATACAGAATTTATCAACCGAGTTCACTAAATTCGATTTGAGCCGAGGTTTACCGAGGCTCAAATAGAATTTAGAGGACGAGGTTGATAAATTACGTATAAAATAGGACGAGTGTGAGATACCTTTTATCACATGATCAAATAAACCCGAAGCAACGCGAAATATTCATCGAAAACAACAATCATAAACTACAGCGATCGCAAGTTATTTGAAGAACACTGTGACGTCATCGCACGCACTGATATTAAACGTGTCTATTACCAATAATTATGAAACTGCTTTTATGGCCAAATTATGTGTTATATTGTTATTAAAACCGTTTATCAAGGCACTATAAAAAAATTATTCAGTGACTTAACCCTTTACCCAACAAACCGGCCAAAACCGGCCAAATAAAGCTTCAACAGCCTAAAATATCTTCGGTCTGTCTCAATAGAACCATACAAATATGGATATCATTGGAACCGGCTCCTTGACCACATTGTGATAGTTACAGTTATGCCCTGTGCCAATGCCTTCTCTTATATATGCGAGTCGACCATAGGTCGCCTCGCATATATAAGAGAATGCATTGGCCTAAAAAAAATCTTTTTTTAACACTTTTTACCATTTTTTCTTACATTCTTTAACAATTTTATAATTTTTAATGTGTTAAGCCAATGCATTCTCTTATATATGCGAGGCGACCTATGGTCGACTCGCATATATAAGAGAATGCATTGGCACAGGGCCCTTCTGTTGGGTAAAGGGTTAATTGAAAATTAAGTGGGCCTTTAAGAAATCTGCAGCAATGTATACATGTATGTACCATTCAGATAGGAACATGGCAATCAATGTATACATGTATGTACCATTCTGATAGGAACATGGCAATCAATGTATACATGTATGTACCATTCCGATAGGAACATGGCAATCAATGTATACATGTATGTACCATTCCGATAGGAACATGGCAATCAATGTATACATGTATGTACCATTCCGATAGGAACATGGCAATCAATGTATACATGTATGTACCATTCCGATAGGAACATGGCAATCAATGTATACATGTATGTACCATTCCGATAGGAACATGGCAATCAATGTATACGTCATGTATGTACCATTCCGATAGGAACATGGCAATCAATGTATACGTCATGTATGTACCATTCCGATAGGAACATGGCAATTTCAATAATAAATTAACATTTGTTGAAGCAATGAACACTGATTGTGAGGCAGCGCCTGCATTAAAGGGGGACTGTACACTACATCCAGCCCTTTATGGGACCATTTCCTTTTATACTCAACAGAATATGTACAACAAATGAATTTGAGACATGGATTAGTGAAAAATACAATTCATGTGCTCAATGAACGATGCAAACAACATAGTAATTCATAGATCACATGAGTGTATTTTGCACTAATCCATGGCTCAAGTTCATTCATTTGTTGCATACGTTGTATATTCTGTCAAGTATAAATGGAGATGAGTCAATTTTGCACCAATCCACAGCTCAAGTTCATTCATTTGTTGCATATATTCTGTTGAGTATAAAAGAAGATAGTTCCATAAATGGCCGGATTTAGTGTACCTTTAATTTATACTTATATACATTTACATGTACGTACATGTAGCCGCATCATATGAACTCCTGCATCGTTGAGATTTGCATTGAGTGCAGTTTCTGTCTGAGAATCGTGTAGGGTACTGGGTAGGCTACCATGTATATTGATTATTCTAATGCACTTGTTGCAAATATAACCCCTGAAACATCAAAAATATGTGGGGTGGGGGGGTTTAATTATCGATAAACTGTCGCAATGTTAGATATTCCTACGTGCCAATATTGATGGCAGCTGAATTTCTAGCCTCTCGTCCATGACCCATCCAGCTCATCTCACTGTTTCGTTCCTCCATGACATCACGCTTATGTAGTACATGCCGACGACGTTACGGAGTACCTGTTGTAGACACATAGAGCTGGCATCGGGTCTACTGACTTTCATTGCTAGCTGGTTGCTATATAAACACCATTGCTTTTGTCGAAATGTGACAGTCAGTACATTCGCCCTGTATACATGTACTTTCATAAATCACAAAACACCGCACCTTTATATCCCATAAAAATCATTGTCTCGATATCATTTGACCAAATTTCTTGACATGAAACGGTGACAGATATCTCAATGAATAAAATATTTACCATTGTTTCAATTCAATTTCAAGTTCGCGGTCAAATCAAAACCGCAATTCGTGAGTGATAAACATCTGAAAAGGACATCAGGTACATGCAAAAACTTATTGTTGTGCATTTTTAATGATAAGAGCGATGCTAATTTCATCCAGCGACTTAAATTTAAAACAAAAAGTCGTGAATTGTTTTCTATGGCTGCACTTTTTTGTTGATAATTACAAGGCATGTGTGTGTCGAAATAAAGTTTTAAGTTCGAAGAGATTTAGAATGGGGATAACAGAGTGGTGTTTTGTCATTTTGGAAAGGTACAGGGTGAATATACTGTGGCAAATACCCGTTAATGGGCTCCAGCTCTGCTGTCGCTCATTAACTAATTATCCCCTAATTGAATCATTGAGGTCTCAGTCTTCAGTAGATCATGCATGCCATGAATCTCTACTCTCCATGACTACCCCTGCAGAGATCATATTCAACCAGTACAAAACCTGGGAAGTGTTTAGTTTTATGACCCTTCTGACAGGGAACTTTATAACATTGAATTAGGCAGAGAATATATCTCATTACTAATATTTGTTCCTCAATATTCTACTTCACAGTAGTGGGTCGTCCCAGCTCGAGATTACATGCTTTTTGGTGACTTTTTTTTTAGCCGATATCGCAATAAACATTGAATTAATTACCTTGGTGAAATTCCATGATAATTAAGCTATGCAAAGCAAAATTGCTCACAAAGTCACTTAAATCGTGCAACATTGAGTTCGGACCTTCACCTACAGTGAACTACAGTACATTATTAAGGAACAGGTAGTAACTAAGAAATATGTTGCCTGCACTGTTTTTTTCAATGTTAGGCCAAAACAAATTGAATGCGTGTTTCCCGTAACCCGACCGACCGTCTTCAAAACCCCCCGACCCAAGTTCATTTTATTGGTCTTAAATAAAAAAAAAAATTCTATAAACCGACCGCACTGTTAACCAAACTGTGTACGCGTGGTTCCATGTTATCTGATTCACCTCGCGAGATAAAATGATATCTTTGATATATTTATATATTTTTCACAAAGCCACAACGTCACTCATCAAACGGAAAGTCAAATTACGACCGGACGCTATACCGGAAGATCACGAGTTATCGTTCCTCTTCGCTGACCGGAAGCACGTGCTTGTGTTGATATGGAGTATTTATAACATGGATGTTCTCCGAGGTTGATTCGAACCGAAATTCGAACGCGGGAACAAGTTCTTTTCAACGATGGCGGTCGCACATGGGTCAATTCCCATGTGCATAATTCACGACTGCTGTGGCAAAAAACCCCTCATTTTAAAGCTAATAGAAAGCTGTTTTATATGTTTCCCCTCAATATATCAGTTTTATCACCAATTTGTTGGTTGCTCTGGGTCATTGTATGGTGTTTGATGGTGGTTAGGCATGGCCCACACGAGACCATAAAAAAATCAAATGAAAAAATAAAATAAAATGAAAAGCCTACCGCCCGCCCCTATTTTTTTTGGGCTCGTTACGGGAAACACGCATTCAATTTGTTTTGGCCTTATAAACTTCCCTGTCACAACATCAAAAGGTTCCTAGGTTTTGAACTGGTGGAATATGATTTCTACGGGCATAGCTCATGGAGTAAAGATTCATGGCATGATCCAAGTCTTCAGAGGGATAGCATTCTATTTTTTATATAGCCACATTTTATGAACTCATTCATATTCCTCTGCGCCTATTCCAAGAATAGGGTGGGCTACAGTCTTATTGTCATTTTCTCTAAAACACTTTAAATCCATGTGCATAGATGTCTCCATGCTTCAGTGTTAATGACACTTTCTATAAAACACATTAATTCCATGTGCATATATGTCTCCATGCTTCAGTGTTAATGACACTTTCTCTAAAACACATTAATTCCATGTGCACATACATGTATGTCTCCATGCTTCAGTGTTAATGACACTTTCTCTAAAACACATTAATTCCATGTGCATATATGTCTCCCTGCTACAGGGTTAATGACACTTTCTCTAAAAATAAATTCCATGTACATAGATGTCTTCGTGCTACAGTGTGAATGACACTTTCTCTAAGACACATGAATTCCATGTGCATGGATGTCTCCGTGCTACAGTGTTAATGACACTTTCTCTAAGACACATGAATTCCATGTGCATGGATGTCTCCGTGCTACAGTGTTAATGACACTTTTCTAAACAATTTGAGTCCATGTACATAGATTTCTCAGTGGATATTTGGTGAGCTTTAGTGTTAACGACATTTTCTTATTAAACACATAAATTCCATGTATACAGATTTCTCGGTGGATCTTGGGTGAGCTAGTGTTAATGACAATTTCTCTAAACACATAAATTCCATATAGATACATGTAGATTTCTCGGTGGATATTGGGTGAGCTATAGTGTTGATGACAGTTTCTCTGAAACACATGAATTCCATGTACATACAAGGTAGATGTCTCTGTATTACAGTGTTAATGACACTTTTCACTAAAACACATGAATTCCATGTGCATAGATATCTCCGTGCTACAGTGTTAATGACACTTCATAAACACTTTGAGTCCATGTATTTATCTAAACACATGAATTCCATGTACAGTACATAGATATGGATACATGGATACATGGATATCCGGTGAGCTATAGTGTTAATGACAATTTCTCTAAACACATGAATTCCATGTGCATACATGTACATGTAGATTTTTTGGTGGATATTGGTGAGCTTTTGTGTTAATGACAATTTCTCTAAACACACGAATTTCCATGTACATAGATATCTCGGTGGATATTGGGTGAGCTCTAAAACACATCCGAAGTCCATCTACATAGCTGTGTCTCGGTGGATATTGAATTTCCAGTGTGATTGATAGAATTGTATTTTATATATAGCCACATCTTACGAACTCATGCACCGCTGACCTCTGCATATGCCTCAAAGTCTGTCTATTCCGAGAACAAACCAATAAGAAGGAAATCAATGGGAACCAGCAGACACCTATATTCCGAGTGATTGAACTGGCTGAATTGGAATGTCGATTCGCGGAGTCAAATTTCTATAAAATATCAAAATTCATGAAGGATGCGTTGAACAATTAAAATGTTTTATTTGCCGTGTTAATGGGATTTGCGATTCACTAATCGTTGCTTTCTTTCCGTCTTAATTACCCATGGTTCAGTTCAGGTTAGGCGTTGAATTGGAGCTAATGAAAATAAGTGGTGGGTGATTAATCATTTGGTCGGAACTAATATGGACAGTTAGAGTGTTAATATTTAATAACATTTATTGTGTAGAAATTGATGGATTGTTTTTTGTGGGTATTCACTATATACACTTCTTTTTTACCATGTAGTTAGTAATTTAAGATAATAATGTAATCGTCTGGAAAAAAACTGGCTGAGAGCCTGAGACAATCAGGACAGCTTGGGGAGTTTTAATTTTCTCTGCATTCCTTGCTATTGTCACCATAGCTTGGTATAATGGATAAAATGGCTATTTTGAAAGGTAAGCAGTAAATAGGCATAGGGAACAGGAGGGATGGGGGATGTAATTGGGGAGGGGTGAATAGAATAGAATAGTTTTATTTTGTCAATCAAGCCACCCTGACGGGCAGTGTAATTAGGTACAATATAATAACGTAATAAAAATGTGGTTAATTTTGTTGATTTATGTGATAAATAATAAAAAATGAGAATAAAATAAAATAGAAATAAAAATTCAAGATTCAAGATTCAATAAGATTTATTTCGTATTCAATTTAATTATAATATATATATAACAACAGGACGCCACAAAAAGTTTAACTTGCAAGGGCATGCTTGTATAATGATACAGTGTTATGTGTACGTATATTGGGTGTATATAGTGTTAATGACTACTTATTTCTGGACAATTAATATCAGATACAATACTTGGAAGACAATTTTAACTATTTCGTTTGCAATGCTAAAGTGCAAAATCATGGCATCGATGGTCGATTTGTGATGCTCATGGTACTGGAAATGCAGATAACGACACCGTGACCAAGTCTGACCGATACCTTGTCAGATTCATACCCACGACCATGTTGAATATTTTAGCTCAGAAGTCGGCCCACAAAACAACGGAGCCCTAAGTAATCGACCCCTTAACACAGCAGAATTATGGGTAACTTTTCAGGATTTAGTCGGAAATATGGCTTGTTGTCATTCATCGGAAAGCTCTCACTGAGAGCTTTCCGATGAATGGCAACAAGCCATATTTCTGACTAAATCCTGAAAAGTTACCCATAATTCTGCTGTATAGTTATGGGGTCGATTACTTAGGGCTCCGTTGTTGATTACTTAGGGCATCTACTCACACCTTCTTGTAGTGGTCAAATGAGCCACATCTATATCCTTCTTACATGTAGACAGCAGACAACAAGCCTGAGTTTAGTGTACCTGTCATTTGCAGAATGAGGTCCCCAGAGGGTGAATTTAGTGACACTATTCCACATAGTGGGCTAGCATCACCAACTTCACCCTCTGGGGACCTCATTGTGCATGGCCTCATCTGCTATGGGAGACATAGACTCAGATTGAAGTTCCCAAATATTGAATATTGTGATGTCCACCCATTGGGAACCTCGATTATGCAATGTGTCGTCTGCCAATTTGGGTATACATGTATAGAGAATCTAAACTAAAAAATGACATAGAATTTATGTGAAGAAGTTTCTATAGAAATTTAATAATTAAGAAACTTTATAAAGAAGATGACGCCTAAGCAGA
This sequence comes from Siphonodentalium dalli, assembly GCA_032622095.1. Taxonomy (NCBI): domain Eukaryota; kingdom Metazoa; phylum Mollusca; class Scaphopoda; order Gadilida; family Siphonodentaliidae; genus Siphonodentalium; species Siphonodentalium dalli. The sequence continues at coordinate 55,433,789 of CP136062.1, read as the reverse complement.
ATCAGGTCCCCAGAGTGTGAATTTAGTGATGTTAGCCTGCTCTGTGGGATAGCGTCACCCTCTGGGGGACCTCATTCTGCAAATGACAGGCACACTAAACTCAGGCTTACATGTAGTCAGTAGACAATTTGCAGTGCACATTGTTGATGGAATAATTTCTGCATGTTTATCTGGGATTCATTAAATCTAAATGAACTGCTAAATAGTAACACATGTACCTAACTCAAATGTTGTGTTTTCCGATATTGTGCAATCTATGTACAGTAATTCCCTAATTAATCGACTCCTTTAACCACAGCAGAATTATGGGTAACTTTTCAGGATTTAGTCGGAAATATGGCTTGTTGCCATTCATCAGAAAGCTCTCGGGGAGAGCTTTCCGATGAATGGCAACAAGCCATATTACCGACTAAATCCTGAAAAGTTACCCATAATTCTGCTGTGGTTAAAGGAGTCGATTAATTGGGGCATTACTGTAATTTCTATTTTCAGCAATAATATTTGTTTATTACCTTCTTTCATGAGATCATACTGTTTGATGCTGAGCTAGTGAGCTGTGAGTTTGAAACTCTGATTATATAAGTGCTTGTTATGGTACACTATATATCGAGGCTTAACTGCTGAGCTATGAGTTTGAAATTCTGACATGTACATGTAAGCCAGCGTTATGGCTTTAGCAATGCAGTAAGTTGTTTTATGTCATAAGGTACTACATGTAGTACAACAACATTAGCATTATTTATGATGTAAAAAATCACCATTTCTTTGAAGCTTTGTGGCATTTTGAACCATATTACAATATTAATTTATTTTTATCTTTTGGTGGAACTATAAGAAGCAAAGGGGAAGCCAAATTTAAAAAGTGGTTTCCTAACTTAGACTCATTGAAGAAACCATCCATTGGTAGAAGGTTATTCCAAACCCTTCAGAAACTGAAACCAATTTCAATTATTGATTTAATTTATATGTTATGTAGCACTACCCTGGTGCCCGGAGCAAACAAAATGCACCATATTCACCAATAACAGACAGATGAGTCGATCTTCTTTTTCTGTCATAAGCCGATCACAAACAAGTTAAAACAAAGAGACGCTACTAGTTCACAAAAGTCACCAATAGTGATGTGAATCTTTACGTCAGCAATACAGTAATGCCCTAAATAATCAACTCCTTAACCACAGCAGAATTATTGGCAATTTTTCAGGATTTAGTCGGATATATGGCTTGTTGCCATTCATCGGAAAGCTCTCCCTGTTTTTTTTTCTGTGTTAAGTCAGTAAAGGGCATAAATTAAATCCGCCACAAAAGTATCTACAAAATGGTAGAAATTTATCATTTGACATGAGTGCTATGTTAAATCCGAATGAAAATTTTAGCAAATGTTGAAATCTGATCCTCTGCATTAACCCTTTCAGTACCAAGTCCGATTTTTGTATCAACCCATATTTCCTTGATCATTTTTCAAATTTATTGATTATAATAATGTGATACATTGATGGAAAGATCTCTTAGAGCTCTTTCCATCAATGTATCACATTATTATAATCAATAAATTTGAAAAATGATCAAGGAAATATGGGTTGATACAAAAATCGGACTTGTCACTGAAAGGGTTTTAAATACATACATGTACTAGTAATAACGGCATCTCAGTAGAAACTGAGGTTGCCATATATGATACTCAGAAAAATTCCTGGGATAATTCATAGATGCGAGTCATAAGACAACACAATAAAAAAATTATTATCCATCCCTTAACCCTTTACCCAACAAACCGGCCAAAACCGGCCAAATAAAGCTTCAACAGCCTAAAATATCTTCGGTCTTTCTCAATAGAACCATACAAATATGGATATCATTGGAACCGGCTCCTTGACCACATTGTGATAGTTACAGTTATGCCCTGTGCCAATGCATTCTCTTATATATGCGAGTCGACCATAGGTCGCCTCGCATATATAAGAGAATGCATTGGCCTAAAAAAAATCTTTTTTTAACACTTTTTACCACTTTTATGTTTACCCATACCATAGTATGGTAAACATAGTGTCGTTGCCCGGATTGACCACTCGTCGTTCGTCCGTCTGTCCGTCTGTCTGTCTGTCCGTAGACACTTTACGAGTAATGCGATAACTCAAACATTTTCTATCCGATCGAAACCAAATTTTGTATATGGGTTTCTCAGCCCAAAATACAGATCGAGTTCGAATTTGGGTTTGATCCGAGCTTTTGTTACAGAGTTATGGCCCTTTTTCAACTTAGAATTCACGCATTCTGCCATAACTCAAACATTTTTTATCTGATTGGAACCAAATTTGGTATGTGAGTTTCACAGCCAAAAATACAGATCGAGTTCGAATATGGGTTTGATCCGATTTATTTTAAAGGAGTTATGACCCTTTTTTCGAAAATAAAATAAATTAAAAAAAAATCCGATGCTCTAACCGAAATATTTTTTTGTCCGATTGTGTTCATATTTGATATGTAGGTTTATGATGACACACCCCTCACCTGTATAGTTTTTGGTATTGATTGGTTGATCAGTTTAGAAAATAATTAACCCTTTACACACATGCTATCCAATGCAATAAGTTGAACATATTTCTTCTGATCTGCCTCATATTTCTTACCTAGGTTTTTCTTAGCACGTTCTTCATCTGTATGGTTTTTGGTATTGTTTAATTAACCCTTTTCACTCTTATGTTTACTTAGAATTCACCCAAGCTGCTATGACTCAAAACATTTTTCATCTGATCAACACAAAATTTGGTATATGAATTTATCACCCCTAAATACAGATCGAGTTCGAATATGGGTTTGATCCGATATATTTTAACAGAGTTATGACCCTTTATAATTCAAGTAATTACTGCTGGGAATTTGAAGAGAACATATATCCCACAGCAATGTGTGTTATTGAAATGAGTTAATTATCACTATGACATTAGATACTACATGCTATAAAGCATGATAGTTGTACCACTGGCTGGCTGGACTTGTTATCATAATTATGTCAAACTGTGATTGATTGCTCACTCTCTGGTGGAGTTCTGCTTTCTGTGCAATATGAAGTTAACCCCTTTGTTGAAACAGGTTTATTACATTAGCTATATGCACACACTATATGACACCTATTCTAAAATAATAAATTGGAATAGTCCATTGTTACTTTGTAGTGTTGTTTTACAGACATTGTTCTTTACAAACACTGTTGTCTTATCTTAGACAAAAATTTATCCACACATTCCTTAGTTCCATAACATGATGTAATTGAAAATGATTAACCCTCTCCACACATCATATGGTTTTGATGCTTTTCATTTAATCATTCTCCTATGTTATGTCCAGGTTGATGGTGATCCACTTTTGATTTGCATGGATTTGGGATTAAAATTAAACCATTCCATAGACACATATTATGCGATAGACAGATATAATATTATCCCTTTCACTTTGAGCCAGGTTCAGTAAGGGTTTCAATACATCACCAATTGAATATTCATCATTAGAGGAAATGTCTTATTTTGAAATTCCCTCAATTGCATCTGGGCTCCAGGATAATATTAATGGTGCTGGTATTCTTGAGACTGACTTATTGTATGGGGTTCTAAATCCAATGACATGCTTTTCATAGACTATTTTGTGTTTATCAGTTCATTAGTTTGGGTAAGATTAATTAACCCCATTCTATCCGATTTGATAACTCAAATATTTCCATTGATTATGTTTATAGTTCTTGGCATAGTTGACGATAACACACCCCTAACCTGCATAGTGAGGGTCATTTGGTTTATTTGCTTAAAAATATTAACATCCTCCACCAATCCTGTTGACACAATGTGATAACTAAATATTTTTCACACGATCACTATATAAAGTGTGAATTGTTGAAACTTTTGCACTCATGAAAAGGTTGGTGTAAGGATTTATAAAATTTATAAAAATAGCTAATCGCTATCGCCAAGGTATGGGTTAAACATCTGCCGATCGTGATCGGCCGATCGTTTCTTACATTCTTTAACAATTTTATAATTTTTAATGTGTTAAGCCAATGCATTCTCTTATATATGCGAGTCGACCTATGGTCGACTCGCATATATAAGAGAATGCATTGGCACAGGGCCCTTCTGTTGGGTAAAGGGTTAACTGAAACTATTTCTGATTGGGCAAATGCCGTCACATGATAATCTGGGAAAAAGTCGAGTCCAATATAACTTTTATAAAAGTTATCAGGACTGGGTGACGTCATTTGGATAAACGTACAGATGGATAATAAAAATGTCATTATACAATGTTGTGTGCAGTATGTGTTTTCTTAATTGTACTCGTCGAGGTTGTGGTGAAAATTAATTCATATTGGACTCGATGCTATGCATCTCGTCCAATATGACTTTTTCACCACAACCTTGACAAGTACAAGAAAAACAAACAAACATGCACTGTACACAACATTGTATAATAACTTTATTGGACTGGAAATAAACTTTTATCCCAGGCAAACCAGTGTTTATGTCTTTTATTGGTGCCTATTTTGACCTAGCTTCATGAAAAAGTGTGGCATATCAAACATTTGGATACTTTTATGGACAGAAACCATCTTATAATTGCAGAAGTTTATACTAGCATAGAAAATACGTTTTCGGCAAACTGAAGAAAGACATTTACAGTTGACATTTACTTGTATAGTAAAGCCCTAAATAATCGACTCCTTAACCACAGCAGAATTTTTTGTAACTTTTTAGGATTTATTCGGAAATATGGCTTGTTGCCATTCACCGGAAAGCTAAGGCAACAAGCCATATTTCCTACTACATCCTGAAAAATTACCCATAATACTGCTGTGGTTAATGAGTCGATTACATCAGGATTTAGAGGATCAACATCATTAAGTTTCTTCCCCTTCACCCAAGTACCACCCCCTCCTTCCTGTCCCCCACATATCTGAGTCGATTATCTGAGTTGATTATTTAGGGCATTACTGTACTGCCATCTCCCTTTCCTGAATTATGAAAGATATTGAGGATATAAACAAAGCTTGAAATAAGTCATGTGTATTTTCATAATGCAGTATGGACCATATGCCAACAGTATAAAGATTGCTCACGATTCCTAATTTCTTACAAATGATTTCATTGTTTCCATGAATGATTAGATGTCTTATTTTGGTACGCTGCAAAATATCAAGAGCATTTGTACCCTGTTGTTGCATACAGTACATTGTTGTTGCATACAAATTTAGAATAGATAAATGATACACATAGTATTTGTGCTCCTACATTATATTGGATACCATGCAAGCCTGCAAATACACATAGTGTGTCTGTTATTTGCAGAATGAGGTCCCCAGAGGGTGAATTTAGTGATGCTATCCCACACAGCGGGTTAGCATCATCAAATTCACCCTCTGGTGACCACATTCTGCTTAAGCCTCATATTATGGTCCAGAGGGTGAATTTAGTGTTGCTATCCCACACAGCGGGTTAGCATCATCAAATTCACCCTCTGGGGACCACATTCTGCTTAAGCCTCATATTCTGGTCCAGAGGGTGAATTTAGTGTTGCTATCCCACACAGCGGGTTAGCATCATCAAATTCACCCTCTGGGGACCACATTCTGCTTAAGCCTCATATTCTGGTCCAGAGGGTGAATTTAGTGTTGCTATCCCACACAGCGGGTTAGCATCATCAAATTCACCCTCTGGTGACCACATTCTGCTTAAGCCTCATATTCTGGTAAGTACATGTATCTATAGTCTCAAATTAACATTGTTTTTAGTAATATAGTTACTTTTTATGTTTACCCATACCATAGTATGGTAAACATAGTGTCATTGTCCGGATTGACCACTCATCGTTAGTCCGTCCGTCCGTTTGTCTGTCTGTCTGTCTGTAGACACTTTACGCATGGTGCGATAACTGAAATATTTTCTATCTGATCGGAACCAAATTTTGTATATGAATTTCTTAGCACCAAATACAGATCGAGTTCGAATATGGGTTTGATCCGAGTTTTTTTTTAGGGAGTTATGGCCCTTTTTCAACTTAGAATTCATGCATGCTGCCATAACTAAAAAAAAATTCATCTGACCGTAACCAAATTTGGTATGCGAGTTGCTCAGCCCAAAATACATATCGAGTTCGAATATGGGTTTGATCCGATATTTTTTTATGGAGTTATGGCCCTTTGACATAGAATTCATGAATGCTTCGTTAAATCAACAATTTTTCAACTGATAGGAACCAAATTTTGTATGTGAGTTTCTCAACTCAAAATACAGATCGATTTCGAATATGGGTTAGATCTGATTTGTTATACCAGAGTTATGGCCCTTTTTCAACTAAGAATTGAACAGATTTGAGTTTTTGATAACCCAGGTACATGTAGATTACAATTAACTACCAGTGATATGCAAGCTTAACTGCATAGATAGTGTTCTGAGAGACTGCAGAACTGATGTCTTATTGAAATATTAGTTATTTTTAGCCACTGTATATAGGACATAGCTCTATGATAGTGGTGAAGCTGTACCCATTCATGATTCAATGGACTGTCCCATTCAGTTCTAAAGTTTTAATTGGAATAGTCTATTATTCATTTGTAGGGATGTTCTCATTTTAAATTTCAAATAATCATTCTTCTGTTATCTTCAGGTTTCTCCTCATTCACTTGCATGGATTTCTGTAGTTAAAGATTAACACATCTCAACATTCCTGATACTTTCATCTGATACCATGTCTCATTTTATATTGGTTTATTTTGACACACTCTTTGCCCCTATTGATTGATTAATTTATTTTGATTTTTATGTGTACCTATACTATAGTATGGTACACATATTGTGATGTCCGGATTGACCACTTGTTTTCATTTAGATATTGATGATTATGATACAAGTTGATTAAAAAGGTTCCCAATGTGTCCCTTTTTAAAAATAATTAAAAATAATTATTTTTTTAAGTTTGAAAATTTGAAAAACTAACACCATAATAACTCTGCCAATGGGTACCCCGAATCACCACACCAAATTTGTTTAAATCGGTCCAAAATCTTGTGTTATGTACTGGTAAATCTGTTTGGAGCAACATTAAATCCAATTCACCATAGTATGGTACACATATTTTGATGTCCGGATAAAAACTAACACCATTATAACTCTGCCAAGGGTACCCCGAATCACCACACCAAATTTGTTTAAATCGGTCCAAAATCTTGTTATGTACCTGTAAATCTGTTTGGAGCAACATTAAATCCAATTCACCAATTTTATGCCATGCCTTTGGACTACTTAGCTATTGATAAGGCTATATCATTTTCTGATGTCTCTTATGCCAATGTGCAAATAATCTGATAAAGAAGGCTATGGTATCTAATTTAAAATAAAGATTCAACAATAAACATCACATGATATTAGCAGTAGACTTGGACTCTCTTAACCCAAGTATTCCATGTTCAGGTCACACCTTTCACATTTAACCCAAGGCTGTGGTGGTTTAGCATTACATATCTTGTACCAGTGCATTCTCTTATATAAATGCCGGTGACCCATACATTCCAATATTTGTGTTATGTACATTTGTCTATAATAGTACATACAGTATACTCATATAATTCAACACCAAAACTCTCATTTATGATTCCAATCATAGTAAATTTTTATCGCCAAGGGATGGGTTAACATCTGCTGATCGTGATCGGCCTCTCGTTCCCTTCTGGGAAGTTTCTGTATCCCCTAATTTGCAGAAGATAAAATGCATGATCGAGGTGACTAATGGGTGAACATCACCAAATTCAACTGGGGAACTTAATTCTGATCATAGGTCTCCCATAGCAGTTGAGGCCTCAGCAGAATGAGGTTCACAGAGGGTGAATATGGTGATGCTAACCTGTCATGCGGGCTAGCATCACAAAATTCACCCTCTGGGGACCTCATTCTGCAAATGACAAACACACAATTTGCAGGCCTGTTGGATACATGTACCTTCGTGGAGGATTCATTTCCACCTGTGTCGAGTTTTGTCTGCTCTACTATGTAGGAAGGGATATATAGATCATGCCATGAATCTCTACTCTGGTTAACGCCCGTAGAGATCATATTCCACCAGTACAAAACCTTGGAACTTTTTTAAGTTTTGACAGGGGACCTTATAAAGTCGAAAAATAATTGCAGGGAATATATTTCTTAGTTATTATCTGTTCCTTGATAATGTACTTAACTGTAGGTGAAGGTTCAATCTCAAATTTCACGATTTAAGTGACTTTGTGAGCGATTTTGGGTCGCTTACAATTATGCAATTTCTCCTGGGTAATTAATTCAATGTTTATTGCGATATCGGCTCAGGAAAGTCACCGATAATCATTCAATTTGGAGCTGCGACATTCACCTTCAATGAAGTACATTATCAAGGAACAGATAATAACTAAGAAATATATTCCCTGCATTATTTTTTTCCGACTTTGTAAGGTTCCCTGTCAAAACTTCAAAAAGTTTCAAGGTTTTGTACTGGTGGAATATGATCTCTACAGGCGTTAGCAAGAGTAGATATTCATAGCATGATCTAGGAAGGGATATAGCGACTACTATTTACGAACTGCCTCTCCCACTTCCATGCAAGCCTATGAACATGGTATGCAACAAATTAAAGTCAATTTCTCTGCCAGAAGTATAGAGTGAGTGCTATTCAAGGTTCATGGTGTCAATGTGAACTTAATTCTCTGGCGCACACAATATACCGACTGACAATTTATGCATCACATCCTGTAATTATACAGTCAATCATAATAAGTAAAATAGTAGATACAGCCACAGAAATGTGGGCAAGTCTGGAAATAGTGTGTCTGACATTTGCAGAATCAGGTCCCCAGAGGGTGAATTTAGTCATTATCCCACATGGTGGGCTAGCATCACCAAATTCACCCTCTGGGAATCTCATTCTGCTTTTACCTCAACTGATATGGGAGATGATGTTGGTGATAGTAACCTTGATTATGCTTTTTAGCTCACCTGAGACGAAGTCTCCGGTGGAGCTATAGTCATCACTCCTCGTCCGTGGTCCGTCCATCCGTCAACAATTCTTTGAACATCTTCTCCTCTGGAACCGTAAGACCAAATTGGTTCATATTTGGTGTGGATGTTCAAATGAGGTCACTGGGTCAAATAGTTGCTATGTAATTCTTACAACAACTTCTTCTCAAATTTCATTGGGCCGAATGGGTTCATATTTTGTACAAAGAGTCTTTGGGGGACTGTTATTCAGATTTGTTCAAATGAGGTCACTGGGTCGAATGTGGGCGGAGCCAGTGACATAACTCAAAATATATTTTTTATTTTTTTTAAGCATGTTATAAAATTTGAAAAAAAGTGACACCATCTTAAGAGTTATGAAACTTTAATCTTCTGAAATTACAGAAATATTCCATTACCCATCCCCCTCCCACTTGGCCCAGACCCACCCCACCCTGCAGTGGCCTACACCCAACCAACATCCCTTCCAACGGATATCATTTCCAGCTTCCAACATTAATACCTGTTCTATTAAAGTTGCAGATATCTCTTTGTGGATAGACAGAGAGAAACACAGGTCATTAATCTAGATTAGAATAAAATGTCACTGACAGCTTGTATAAACATACTGCTTGCAATTTTAAACAAACTGCCTGAATTTAGTGTGTCTGACATTTGCAGGTCGGAGAATCATTAACAAGAGGCACAATCTATCATGTATTGTTCAACAGGGCAAATAGGATGTTTGTCATTTGCAGAATGAGGACCCCAGAGGGTGAATTTAGTGATGCTATCCAACACAGCGGGCTAGCATCACCAAATTCACCCTCTGGAGACCTTGCTTAGGCCTCATCTTCTTGGAAGTATCTATAGTATCAAATTAACATTGTTGTTAGTTACATTTCCCTTCTAGGAAGTTTCTATATCCCCTAATTTGCAGAAGATAAAATTCATAATTGAGGTGTCCAATGGGTGAACATCAACTTCAACTGGGGAACTTCAATCTTATCCTAGGTCTGCCATAGCAGTTGAGGGCCTTAGCAGAATGAGGTCCCCAGAGGGTGAATTTAGTGATGCTAGCCCACTGTGCAGGATAGCGTCACTAAAGTCACCCTCTGGGGGAACCTCATTCCGCAAATGACAGACACACTATCACACTATTTCAAGGCTTGATTGTATAATACATTGTGTTGCTTGAGGCCAGTCACATACAATGTAGGAATGGACCTATCCATAGGGACTGCCCCAATTTCAATTATAGCCAATGAGCCGATAGCTCAAACCCGGAAGCTACTTGCGGCTGCCTAGTGATATTAATCGCACCACAAGCGGATGGTTAGATACCATAGTAATCCATAGGGAAATTACGAACACGAGAGCAAAATATATCTTAAAAAGCTACAATGGTGTTGAAATGTGCATGGGGAACATGTCCGGTTGACGAACGATATTTATACAAATATCCCGTAGTGTTTTTAGTTCGGTTTCCTAAACCAGGACGTACTAAAGACAAGTGTTTACGCTGGATTTTATCACCTTCAGATAATGTTATAACTTGCCATAGGGGAAATGGGAAGTTAGCAAAACAAACCATAACACCTCAGCTATGGGCTCGATTACAAAATACCAACAGCCCCTTAAATTTTCACACTTCCTGTACTGAGTGGGGTATGTTGTTTCACAATGCTTTGTCGGTATGATAAAGGTGATGACAGGAAGTATGATACTATTAATTTCACTGTGTGTTTGCGTAAATATACTAATCACTGGTGATAAAATTGAACAATAACAACAAATGGGTCATTAATTATACTTGAATAAACGTGTCAACTTATAGTTACCCGAGACAGAGATATTCACTATAACATTTTGTACGAATAAAATAAATAAGGATAACTTTTACCGATAATCGGAGGACATGTTCATGTGAGTATTAATTCTATACTTTTCAGAAATACTTGCACGTGCACTAATATCATTCACAAAAATCATCAATGCATGTTAAATTTGTCTATTGCCATGTTCATTGACTACATTTACACATGTAGTGTACATGTATGGGACACTGGGCGGACCAAATCATTCGAAGATACTGAGAGCACCAATTTAACACGAATATTATTCATTTTATTTAGAAAAAACAACAAAACAAACATGGCAACGATTGACATAATAATGTATAGCATTTGTAAAGCGCCTTTCCCATGAGGCCCAAAGCGCTCAAAGTTTTACAATTATTACCCTGATGAGCCTGAACATTCAGTAACCATCTACTGCTCCCCGGGGACAGGGGGAGGTACAGCCGGGAATATGCGAGGATACCATATGGCTAGCATACTGACAAGATTTTTCACTGCTCATTATCAGGTACCCTTGTAATGCATGGGTGGTGCAAAGCAGACACAGTACGAGCGACCTTGCTCAAGGGTCACAACTTGGCGCGAGATTCAAACAGTGTACAATCCAACAATTGCACATCGCTCAAGTCGGCCAAGCCACTGCTGTGTGGAAACTAATAACAGACCACCAGCCAGCCGCGAACTCGCCTCGCTGTGTTGACAGCGAAGACAAGTCCAACGCGCTAACCACTGGACCACGGAGCTCCACGTGACATGATTTTGTCAAGTGAAACTAGATGGCGTGTGACTGATTAGAAATAATATTACATGTGTAGTAGATGAAATATGACAGGTCAAGTTGATTTGGAGATTATGTTGCCTATTTTCGTCATAACCGAAATTACGAGGATATATTCCATATATCTAAAATTCAGAAAGATAAAAGAAAAAACTTACCCGGCTTTGCAGGAGCACATCGATTCGATAATTGTCTTTGTGATGTATTCGGTGTGGTGGTTGTGACTTTGCCATCGACCTATAACACTTCGAGTCAACCCTGATGCATTGGTTAACTTCACTCGTTCTAATGTCATGAATATATCCCTGGGTATAATAATTAAGCCCCTTTTCTTGTGCCCTTTTTGATAATTTATCAATGTCGGGTAAATAACAAACGTTGATATCGTCTGGAACATTTAAAAGCGTACTTGAAACACAAGATACGTTCTCATCAGAAGCCATTTCAGCACTGAGATATAGTGAAATCGAGGTGGCTTGTGGTGCGTAGTAACAGTAACCATGCAGTATACTGGTGGGCGGTCCCAATGGATAGGTCCATAGGCACACTATTTGCAGGCTTGCTCCTTTGGTGATTGTGGTTCAGATTTGTTCAATCAGGGTCACCAGGTCAAATAGGTGCAAGGCCAGCTACATTACTCTTTCTCTACATACTAATTCATGATGTGTCTTCTATGCAAGAATCAAATGGCCTATTTTGCTTATATTTGGTATGAAATTACCTTGGGTGACAGATTTGTGAAAATGGGATCACAAAGTCAAATAAGGGCAGAGACTTAACTATTTCACTACATAGTAATTCTTAAAATATGTTTGCAAGAACTAGTTGGCTTATTTAGCGTGGAATGTTCTTCCTTGACTGCAATTCAGATTTTTTTTAAATGGGGTCACTTGGTCAAATAGAGGCCAAACGAAGGACAGTTTCCCTCTTAATATGCTTCCTTCATAAGGACCATCAGGTCTATTTTACTGATATTTATGATATGTATGAAGGGTTCTTTGGTGTCTGGGATTCAAATTTATTCAGATGGGGTCACCAGGTTAAATAGGGTGGGACCAGGGACATATTAACTACATGTATATGTCTCTATAGTAATTCTTAAAATGTCTTCTCAAGAGAGGTTGGACTATATAGCTTACATATGGTATGGAGCAATCAGGAGGATCCTTAAGTAACTGAGATTCAGATTTGTTAAAATGAGGTCAATTTGTCAAGAAATAGTGGGGCTATGGGGAGTTAACACTTTTGTGTCTAATAAAATCATTGAAATACCAAATTCATTAAAACATCTACCTTGGAACCACCTGACTGATTAATCTGACATACATGTATTGTGTTTTGGGTCCATGGATAATTGGGCTTCAAACATGTCTAAATGGTTTTGGAAAAAGGCGCTTGTGAGATAGGAAATTTCCAACAATTGAGAAAGTTTGAGGTGTCAGTTGTGAAATTCCAACTTAAGACTTGGGAGTCTGTAGCCCGGTCAAATGGGACTTGTTGAGCTGGAGGAGGAGGGGGTGATCAGTAGTGTACAGTTGGTAATTTCAAGGTGGATTTTCACCAATCTACATATGTGAAGTCTCTCTAGCCACATATCCTGTTTAGAGCTATTTCTTTTAAAGTGATTATGAAAAGTTCTGACTGTTGTAGTCTCCAGAGTCCCCGTCTTATCTCCAGAGTCCCAGTCTTATCAGTCTTTGCAGTCTGGTGAGCGACCCCACAGTCGTTGACTGTCTTGTTATGTGTAGCGATCGATGCAGCAGGGAAAAAAATGGGTATTTCTAATTTTTCGACCACATTATCTGCCATATATGTTAAAGTGAGACTATAGATACTTCCTAAAAGACAATTCCTAAGCAGAATGAGGTCTCCAGAGGGTGACTTTGGTGATGCTAGCCACCCTGCGGGATAGTGCCATTAAATTCACCCTCTTGGGGACCTCATTCTGCAAATATCAGAAACATAATTTGAAGGATTGAATGTGGGACTGAAAAATCTGCATCTACTACGCACATCATATCTTACTTACTCCGTGTTACTTAGTGTTGTTCCTGACAGTAGGCTGTGCCTCTTTTGTAAGCTCGTTTTCCATCGTCTTAGTTATTAACCCTTTACCCAACAGAAGGGCCCTGTGCCAATGCATTCTCTTATATATGCGAGTCGACCATAGGTCGCCTCGCATATATAAGAGAATGCATTGGCTTAACACACTAAAAATTATAAAATTGTTAAAGAATGTAAGAAAAAATGGTAAAAAGTGTTAAAAAAAGATTTGTTTTAGGCCAATGCATTCTCTTATATATGCGAGGCGACCTATGGTCGACTCGCATATATAAGAGAATGCATTGGCACAGGGCATAACTGTCACTATCACAATGTGGTCAAGGAGCCGGTTCCAATGATATCCATATTTGTATGGTTCTATTGAGACAGACCGAAGATATTTTAGGCTGTTGAAGCTTTATTTGGCCGGTTTTGGCCGGTTTGTTGGGTAAAGGGTTAATGGTGCTTTGGTATAACGTTTGTCACTTATGTCATGAAATTTGTCTAATGTGTTTTTGAATTCGAACAGGCTTTCCGCAGTATAACCCCTGATGATCATGATAGTAATCTATTCCTGTTATTTGTCACTCTGACTGGAAGACAGCTGCTTTTCAGTTTAGTGTGGTGAGATTGAGATTGATGGTATAATGTACAGTAATGCCCTAAGTAATCGACTCCTTAACCATAGCAGAATTATGGGTAACTTTTCAGGATTTAGTAGGAAATACGGCTTGTTGCCATTCATCGGAAAGTTCTCGGGGAGAGCTTTCCGATGAATGGCAACAAGCCATATTTTCGACTAAATCCTGAAAAGTTACCCATAATTCTGCTGTGGTTAAGGAGTGGACTACTTCATAGGGCATTACTGTACGTGTGCCCTCGTCCTTCAGCCCTTTCGATCTTGTCTGCTCTGAGCGGTAGCAACTTTTACCCCTGCCTTCACGGTAAATTCCTTCAATATTTTGTAAACCTCAATTAGATCTCCCCTATCACACCGAAATGCCAAACTTCCTAGTTGTAATTTCCTTAGTCTATCTTCGTATATTAGGTCTTTCATTCCAGGTATCTGCTTTGTTGCTTAATTACCTATGAAACTTCTCGATATTGGTAACTTGCTTGACTGCATACTCCTAATGGCGCCTCACCATCGCCGTGAATATACAGTAATGCCCTAAATAATCGACTCCTTAACCACAGCAGAATTAGTCGGAAATATGGCTTGTTGCATTCATCGGAAAGCTCTCACTGAGTCAATAATTTCCTTTAGCACCTTTGGTCGGATCGTTATGAAATTTGTCATACCGGTAGCTGTTGACATTGACATGTAGATGGGAACAAATCATTTTGGGGTCATTCGGCAAAAAAACACGGTCGCCTGAATTTCAAAATTCAGTCCGGTATTGCCTTAGCTTGGTATCCGTCATCTGTGCGTGTGTGCGTCCGTCAATAATTTCATTTAGCACCTTTGGTCGGATCATTATGAAATTTGTCATAGCTGTTGACATTGACATGTAGATGGGAACGTATCAATTTGTGATCATTCAGCAAAAAAACATGGTCGCCTGCAGTGAGCGGCCATCTTTGATTTCAAAATTCAGTCCATTAGCACGGGCTACAAGTTTTGTACTGTTCATCTGATCATCATGAAATTTGTCATGTATATTGACATGTTGATGGTAACGAGTCATTTTGGGGTCATTCTGAAAGACTTTACTTGCACATGTTGGCAGCCGGTCAAATGGATCTTCCAATCTTGACAAGAATCATGTTAGTATGTACATGTCTCTGGTTTCCTCATGTGTTTGAAGTTCATACAGTCCCTCTCCCCACTATATCTAGTCCATACCTTCATATAATTTGTTTAACCCTTTGAGTGCCAGGGGCCGATCTCATCGGCCCTAAAGATATCGGCCTTAAACCTACAAAATAAGTCTGTTAAAGAATATAAGAATAAATTATTAAAATTGTAAAAAAAAAAAAAAAAATGTTAGGCCAATGCATTCTCTTATATATGAGAGGCGACCTATGGTCGACTCGCATATATAAGAGAATGCATTGGCACAGGGTATATGGGTTGATACAAAAATCGACCTGGCACTCAAAGGGTTAATATATACATATAAGTTGTCAAATACTATCAAATGGCTGAACTTTGCTTTTGACTATTGAGACATCTTTACATGTGCATATATCCTATCATGACTGACTGCAGGCATACACTTGTTTCAATGTGATACCATTATTTCCTTCAAACGTTTCTAGAACTTCAGAAATTGATTCAGAGGTATCTACAATATTGAATTTCAATATCATCATTCTCTGCCAAACCAGGTACTTTGAGCTATTAATATAATTGTGAAACATCACACTTCATCATAACATGCATTCATACTGAAGGTTACATTGATGGTTGATGTTGTTTCATTTCTATGATCTTTCTGTGATCATTGGAAACTAACTAGATAATCCATTTGTCATACATGTACATGTGTAGGCGGGCAGATTAGTCAAATTCATTGACGCATTGTGACGGAATTGGTTTCTGTTGGTGCCATCTTGGATTACAGTAATGCTCTAAGTAATCGACTCCTTAACCACAGCAGAACTATGGGTAACTTTTCAGGATTTAGTCGGAAATATGGCTTGTTGCCATTCATCGGAAAGCTCTCAGGGATAAGCAGAATGAGGTCCCCAAAAGTTACCATAAAAGTTATCATAATTCTGCTGTGGTTAACCCTTTACCCAACAGAAGGGCCCTGTGCCAATACATTCTCTTATATATGCGAGTCGACCATAGGTCGCCTCGCATATATAAGAGAATGCATTGGCTTAACACATTAAAAATTATAAAATTGTTAAAGAATGTAAGAAAAAATGGTAAAAAGTGTTAAAAAAAGATTTTTATTTAGGCCAATGCATTCTCTTATATATGCGAGGCGACCTATGGTCGACTCGCATATATAAGAGAATGCATTGGCACAGGGCATAACTGTAACTATCACAATGTGGTCAAGGAGCCGGTTCCAATGATATCCATATTTGTATGGTTCTATTGAGACAGACCGAAGATATTTTAGGCTGTTGAAGCTTTATTTGGCCGGTTTTGGCCGGTTTGTTGGGTAAAGGGTTAATAACATTCTGATATTAATGGGTCAGAGTAGCCACAGATAGTGGTTCTCCTTTATGTGCATAGTTCTGTCCATATCCACAAGCCTTGAAATAGTGAGCCTGTCATTTGCAGAATGAGGTTCCCAGAGCGTTAATTTAGTGATGCTATCCCGCATAGTGGGCTAGCATCACCAAATTCACCCTCTGGGAACCTCATTCTGCTAAGGCCTAAGCAGAATGAGGTCCCCAGAGGGTGAATTTGGTGATGCTAGCCCGCTGTGCGGGATAGCATCACTAAATTCACCCTCTGGGGACCTCATTCTGCAAATGACAGGCTCACTATTTCAAGGCTTGCATATATCCATCAAAACATTACCAGACTTCCATAATCAATATTCTGCAAATTCCATATCACGTCCTTTAAATGAATTGTCCGTGGCTTATACGACATATTATGCTATAATTAAAATTTGCTTCCCTTGATCCTACATACATGTGTATATACCCACAAAATACCTAACCGCTTCTTCGGCTTTAGAGAATGTTTATTAATCTTCAATCTGGATGATAACCAAATGAATAAAATTATATATAACCCTTTACCCAACAAAACGGCCAAAACCGGCCAAATAAAGCTTCAACCGCCTAAAATATCTTCGGTCTGTCTCAATAGAACCATACAAATATGGATATCATTGGAACCGGCTCCTTGACCACATTGTGATAGTTACAGTTATGCCCTGTGCCAATGCATTCTCTTATATATGCGTCTTATGCGAGTCGACCATAGGTCGCCTCGCATATATAAGAGAATGCATTGGCCTAAAAAAAAATCTTTTTTTAACACTTTTTACCATTTTTTCTTACATTCTTTAACAATTTTATAATTTTTAATGTGTTAAGCCAATGCATTCTCTTATATATGCGAGGCGACCTATGGTCGACTCGTATATATAAGAGAATGCATTGGCACAGGGCCCTTCTGTTGGGTAAAGTGTTAAAACTCATTCATTCCATGTTTAAAGCTTTAAGTTTTTTTCTTTAACATGACTTAAAATATAATATAAGATCTATGCATGAGATTTTATATGACATGATGATAAATCTCAATAGTTATTAAACTACATGTATCCAGTCCAGTGACAACTTGTAATTAGAAATAAAAAATACCTACATGTACCTACTTAATCACCTATCTTCTGATGTTTACACACCATTTAAATACATCGATGTGGCGGTTATGGCAAAATTACTCATTGTGCAGTGCTAATCTGACTCATCGCTACTTTCTACCAGATGTACATCAATAATATGGAGGAGAGTGGGGGGGGGGGGGGGGGGGTTCTTGACAAATGAATTTTGCCAATTCTAATATTCTGACCATTTTGCATATCATTTTGAAGATAAATTATGATGGATTTTGTCTAGATTATATGATGGGGATACGCGAGGAAATTAATGCCTCCTTTGATACCCCTTTTCAAAAACATTCTGGACACCCCACTCTCACCCGCAAGTACGAGAGCCGTCAGTCATCG
Organism: Siphonodentalium dalli; assembly: GCA_032622095.1. Lineage (NCBI taxonomy): Eukaryota > Metazoa > Mollusca > Scaphopoda > Gadilida > Siphonodentaliidae > Siphonodentalium > Siphonodentalium dalli. The sequence continues at coordinate 55,415,461 of CP136062.1, read as the reverse complement.
CTTCGCGATGAATGTTCCGTTCCCTCACTATAATTTTTAACAATACAACACTGCATGTATGGTACATTGCGACGGAATCATCCTTCCTGGTTAGTCTGCACAAAAGTGCCTAAATTTTTTCGTTTCTTACATTTCAATTGAATAATTTTTTATAGCTTGTGTTAGGTGAAGAAATTGTACCTAAATTTGTAACAAACAAGGATTTATGGCTTGCAATCTGGTTGATTTTTCCAGAAAACCATATCTTTTGCAATTATTTCACCTTTTATTTGTGAAAATATAACTTGAAACTTAATTGATAATAACTCTAAACAATAGCGCCACACATGCAAAGTTAGCTTTTTCAGGAGCAGTGGAGCTGGGGAGGGGGGTTGATGTAAGGCTGAAGCCCTCCTTGCTGGATTTATTTTCATTGGGAAAAGTGCTGTGGGGGTTGAGCCCCACCCTGGAGGTTGAGCCCCACCCACCCCACTCCTTGTCCTTCACTGCTTCCACCATCCCTGCTTTTTTCTGATTTTAATTTTTTGGTATGGCTTTATGAGGCTCGAGAACAGCCTCGAGTTCTATCTTCTGCAATGGCACAAGTGCCATCTCGACATACCCATTCCTTGTCCTGTGTTTATTACACACCACTTACCTAGAATCCATAAATTGAAAAAAAAAGACTTATAAAGTTTATACAGAAACAGATATGATTTGTCTTATCATGTGTGATGTTGCTTTTATTTCAACCCTCAAAATTAGCTGCAGCTAACTGCAGGAACAATGTGATTCTAGGAATAGGCGTATAATAAATCCCCATTCAAGATTGAACACCTTGACGCAAAGTTTTGCTGTCATCTCCTCCAATATAAAGCTAAGGTGGCCATTTTGGCAGCCACCATCTATATGATATATAGATAATTGTAATCATAGATATTGGTAAGAACACCATGTCAAAATTATTGAATTTCTTCTTCCCACAGACATGTTGGATTCAACAAACTTCGGCCATCTTTGCGCATCGTTGATCACTTTTTATAGCCATTACCACATTATTGGCAGAAGAAAATCCCTATAATGAATTATTGATTCGCAATACATTATACCTGTTTGTGGCTAATGGTCAGATTGTTTTGGTTGAGACTGTATTACTAGAATATTTTTAGGAAATGCTTTATATCATTTATATCATGCCATGAATCTCTTCTATACCTACACCTGTAGACATCCAACATTCAAAACCTGGGAACTATTTGCTGTTCAGACCTGTACTAACAGGGAACGTTATAACATTGAACAAACAATGCAGGGAATATCCATTTCAAGCCTGAGATTAATGTGCCTGTCATTTGCAGAATGAGGTCCCCAGAGGGTGAATTTAGTGATGCTATCCCGCTCAGATTGAAGTTCCCAAATGATAAATATTGTGATATAAACACATTGAGAACCTCGATTATGCAATGTGTCATCTGCCAATTTGGGGATATAGAGAAACTAAACTAAAAAAGAAATAGAATCTATGTGAAGAAGTTTCTATAGAAATTTTATAATAAAATAATAAAAAAACTTTCCAGAGAAGAAGAGGCCTAAGCAGAATGAGGTCCACAGAGGGTGAATTTAGTGATGCTAGCCTCCAAATGTCCAAATGACAGGCACACTAAACTCAGGCTTGACAAGGACTATTTTTAAGAGGGGCAATCAAAGGATAAGATTGTTCAATGACAACACTATAGTTCATATTCAAATCGGCTGTTTACTATTATAAACATAAACAACCAATAGTTAACGTGAACAAAATATTTTGTCAAGAAGGTGGAGGGCAATAACCGCCACAGGGAATTGTTTTAACAAAAATATAGAAGGGCGATTGAGCGAGATTCCTGTCAAAAATAAAGCTTATTAAGACACGAACTCTATTCGGGTGCGTGTTCACGATGTTGTTTTAATTTTCCATATATATAAAATATATGCCCCGAATGTCCCGTATATTCACAATCATTTTTCGTTCATTCATTCGTGACAATGCCAAATAAATGCAGTGTTTTCTCAATTAGGTATAATTCTACATTCATCTCAAAAGATGTTCGTTTACGTGACATGTGGCAGGATTTATGTGGGAAGCCTGTTGCGCAAAATCAGAAACTATTAAAGTGGTTACTGAAGAAATGGTCCAGAATTTGTTCCGTCCACTTCGAAAAAAGGTGTTTGAGCACAACGTGAATACACTGTGGCTACCATGTAATGTCAACTCAGAACAGATGCAACACCCACATTAAACAAACCGACCACCGACAGGAATGACTTCCCAAGAAAAAGTCAACTTCCGTAAAGAATATAAATTTGCCGGAATATATTCAATCGAACCTATCGCTAAAAAGGAATGCATATAACAAATAAAGAGCGTTTATTTTTACAAGTCGGGCATACATCAAATTGCTGTTAAAGTGGGGAGTATATTGATCTAATTAGTAAAGTCGAGTCCCCACTTTCCTTCGATCACCACGACTCAATAAAGAGCAATTCCTGCCGAGCGTATTCCTAATATGGTGCGAATAAAGAGCATTTAATAAACCGGAAATTGCTATGACATTGATCGTGTGCCCACTTTTATTCACCATGACTCAATAAAGAGTGTTCCCTGATTTTTTTTTTTAACCGGAAATTGTTATAACTTTGATGGGTATATAAAGCATGTATATCGAAAGTTCGTGTACATGTATTTATATATGTTATCCCTCCTTTGAAAAGTGTTAAATCTAATTGGATGTTCAAACTAACCACGGACAATGTTTATATCGACGTAAGCGGATGCTTGTATAATGCTATATTGTTATGCGTAATTTATAGGAATTAATGGGAATTCCCCTATCACTGCGCAATTGTCATGTGTTAAATCATGTGACAGTACCGACCGGCGATCATGTGACTTCAATCACGTGACTTCGTCTACAACAATTAGCCACCAAACACAAGATTATTTGTGCAAATTGGACATTTTAATTATATATTGGTATATTGAAACTAAACATTTTTCAGAATAATATTCCTTTAATAACGCTACTTTCATATTAGTAGATTTGTCTTTGTCTGACAAGTCTTTGAACGAATGAAGAAGAGTATTAAACCAGCCATGATATTTAAAGTGATGGGCGGGGCGGTCTTCATTGTAGGTTAAATTAAAAAATAACATTTTTCTAATTTTGATAATTTCGTCATGAATATACTATATTATAGCATAATGATGATATGGATGCAATATTATTTAATTAACACGCGCTTTGTGTCAGAGAAAGTACAGGTCGAGTGTTGTTTAGTTTCTCACAAAAAGCATGGTGAATTGTTTATAAGCAGTCACGATATTGCATCATTTCATTATTTAGATTCGCGTGCATTCTATGTCGGTTGTAGAAACCCTTATTAGCTCAACTTTACTTTGTAAAGTTTGAGCTATTGCCATGACTTTGTCGTCCGTCGTCTGTGTGTGCGTGTGTGCGTGTGTGCGTAAGGCGTCAACAATAGAGGCTACAGGTCGTACCTTTGATCGGATCATTATGAAATTTGTCATAGCTGTTGACATCAACATTTGTACCGGAATGATTCATTTTGGGGTCATTCGGAAAAAAAACATTTCAAAATTCAATCCATTAGCACGGGCCACAGGTCGTACTGTTTGTCTGATCGTCATGGATGTTAATATTGACATGTAGATGGGAACGAGTAATTTTGGGGTCATTTGGCCAAAAAACATGGCGGCCAGCAGCCTTCTTGGATTTTACTCTTTGTATGACTAAATTCTTTAGCACGGGCTACAGGTCGTACCTTTAGTCTGATCATCATCAAATTTGTCATGGATGTTAATATTGACATGTAGATGGGAACGAGTAATTTTGGGGTCATTCGGCCAAAAAACATGGCCGCCAGCAGCCATCTTGGATTTTACTCTTTGTATGACTAAATCCTTTAGCACAGGCTACAGGTCCTACTTTTAGTCTGATCATCATAAAATTTGTCAAGAATGTTAATAATGACATGTAGATGGGAACGAGTCATTTTGGGGTCAATCGGCCAAAAAACATGGCCGCCAGCAGCCATCTTGGATTTTACTCTTTGTATGACTAAATCCTTTAGCACGGGCTACAGGCCGTACCTTTAGTCTGATCATCATAAAATTTGTCATGGCTGTTGAAATTGGAATGTAGATGGGAACGAGTAATTTTGGGGTCATTCGGCCAATAAACATGGCCGCCAGTGGCCATCTTGGATTTCAAAATTTAATCCATTAGCACGGGCCACAGGTCGTACTGTTCGTCTGATCATCATAAAATTTGTCATGGATGTTAACAATGACATGTAGATGGGAACGAGTAATTTTGGGGTCATTCGGCCAAAAAACATGGTCGCCAGCAGCCATCTTGGATTTTACTCTTTGTATGACTAAATCCTTTAGCACGGGCTACAGGTTGTACCTTTAGTCTGATCATCATAAAATTTGTCGTGAATGTTAATAATGACATGTAGATGGGAACGAGTCATTTTGGGGTCATTCGGCAGAAAAAAAAAGCCGCCAGCAGCCATCTTTGATTTTACTCTTTGTATGACTAAATCCTTTAGCACGGGCTACAGGTCGTACCTTTAGTCTGATCATCATAAAATTTGTCATGGCTGTTGAAATTGGAATGTAAATGGGAACGAGTAATTTTGGGGTCATTCGGCGAAAAAACATGGCCGCCAGCAGCCATCTTTGATTTTACTCTTTGTATGACTAAATCCTTTAGCACGGGCTACAGGTCGTACAATTAGTCTGATCATCATAAAATTTGTCATGGCTGTTGAAATTGGAATGTAGATGGGAACGAGTCATTTTGGGGTCATTCGGACAAAAAACATGGCCGCCAGTGGCCATCTTGGATTTCAAAATTTAATCCATTAGCATGGGCCACAGGTCGTACTGTTCGTCTGATCATCATGAAATTTGTCATGGTTGTTAATATTGGATTTCACTCTTTGTATGACTAAATTCTTTAGCATAGGCTACAGGTCGTACCTTTAGTCTGATCGTCCTGGATCGTCTGATCGTCATGGATGTTAACGGTGACATGTAGATGGGATACAATCATTTTGGGGTCATTCGGCCGAAAACATGGCCGCCAGTAGCCATCTTGGATTTTATTTTTCTCTTCATGTCTATAAACTAGTATTAGACATTCAACTTTCCACATTCCTAATCGCTCCATTGACTGTAATACATTAAATTATTCCCTTTCCAAGTTGAGCTACAGTGTCATTGACACTTTCATTTTATTTTCAAAAGGGTTAAATTTCCTATGAGAATTGATATATTAAATCCCATTTATACATGTTTGTGTATTTTTAAAGGGAACCTGAGAATCTGGTGGAGAGTTTGGTGAATTGTGGCAGCTGGGCCTTGTAATGATCGCTGTAGCTATTTATATTTGTTTAATATTGCACTGTGTGTACTTGAGTTGGTGAAGTAATCCTGTGAATATTATTAGTACTGTTAACAATATCATAGTTTGGATTTTCATGAGGCAACATATAAATTAAAAAAGATTTATGAGAGTATATACTAACATTGTTCCCCATCCTGGTGCTGTTGTTTCTCCATCAAAAACACAGAAAAAACTGAGAAATTATCTCTTTTCACATACATAAATGTGTTAGGTATATATATTGAAAACATACTTCTTCCATATTCCGATTAAACTCACTAGTGTTGAAACGATTAGTGGTTTTGAGGAATCGACTAGTCGCCAGAGGGAATCGACTACTAGTCGACTAGTCGGACCCCTTCCGAAACTTACCGTTTTGTGCTCATATACGTATATAATTTGCCGTTTGTTTTGAGTACCAGTAACTAACTTTGCATTTTCGAACATAAAGCAAGACGTGATTAAACACTATTTGTCGTGATTGTTTGGCTTAATATCACTGAAGGTTAATAGGTAATTAATTTGTCCCAGGTATATGATGTTTTATGACAATCAAATTACCATCCAGTTGATGTATGTATCTAAACGGTGGTGACAACACCTGATCGATCGCGGAAACGCTACGGATTACGGAGTGGAAGCGCGTGCAACAATCAGAAACCGGTGCATTATTCTATATGTTTTGTGTAAAAATGTTCCTTTAAAATTGATATGGTATCATTGGTATGGTATACCGGGCCGTACCGGTACTTACATACAATCGAACATCGTTGTTATCGAACTTGCCCAGTGTGCTTGTCACCGATTGACTTCACAAACGGGCGTACATGAAGAAATGCAAGATATTTTGAGAAACGAACTTCATCTCTGACAGAGTCAAACAAAAGTTACAATATAAATGTTATAACAGCTGTAGTGCGTACAAGCATTTTATGCTCGCAGATGTCATGTACATATATCGGACACGGAATGTGGTAAAGTTCCCTGTAAATATATAGTCCGCATATATTAAAAATGGGCCATGCATTGCGTACATAATGTTGTTCCTTGTATTCATTGCAAGGTCACGATATGACATAGCTTAATCACGGACAGTCATTTTCCCGCCAAAACGCACGTGTTTTCACTGTTTGATTTGATCGCGTACATAATTGTCTCTCGTGCATGGTACATTGTAAATATATATACAATTTTACTCGCGAGTCCCCGAATACACAATCGATCGTGTCAGTTTCAGAAATAAAACTGCGCAGACCGGCGATGTTAATAGGATCTAATAGTACATTTCAATGCGATGTCGTAAGTTCTATATTTAGCCCGATTCCAGGAATTTGCGTCATCCAGATTACGTTTCTGGGAACAGCTTTGTCACCGCCCAATTCCACGAAGGATTTAAGTTTGAGGTGCTAAAATACATTGTAAGTTTTCACAAACACAGCCCATAAACGACGTGGGATTTCCGAAGTGACTCGCCAGTTTAGTTCGAAATACGCGACGCTATTCGATGCATAGCATGGCCGACCGCGGGTTGGCTTTATATTTATATCTATAATACAATATATCTATATACGCTCGCCCATGCGTTAGTTGATGCATGTGGTGGTTGTAAAAAATATCACACAATTTTACAAATAAACTTTAAAGGTATACTGACATAGTGCTTCAATAAACTATAATATATTGGATTTGTTATTAAACTTAAAACTTAATAATGTCACCTCGCAACTAACTTGATTGAAGTTGAGTCCTGCACACCTGCAAACACGTTGACCAGTTATCACTCAGATCAATTCCGTCACGCCGAAATAGACACGGTTGCGATAGGGGCTGATTCTTTGAAGTTGATTATCAAAGCCAGTCGTCTCAACTTCAAAGAATAAGCCGGTGCGGCGCCGACAAATACATTGAGTTGAGATCATTGTGTTTCGCGTTCGTGCATGACCACCAAATACTGAAAGCAGTTATCGCATCAAAGGGACAACAAAGAAGGCTTTAGCAAGCTAATTGTGATTGTGTATTTCGATAGCCTGATTGTTTAAATTGTCCAGTAAGTCGCAACGGCACTGCTTTCGCGATGGCATAATGGTGGTGGGTGTGTTCCGACTAGTCGACTGGCCGATTTCGGAATCGACTAATTTAATAATCGCGTCGATTTTGATTAGTCGATTAATCGTTTCAACACTAAAACTCACTGATTCTTTAGAAAAAATATGAGAATAACAGCTAGCTCCATGTGTATAATATATGACTGAGAGACAAACTATGGGTAGTCAAAACAAGAGAGCACATACACTATGACAAACATCTGTTGCTGATATTAAAGAAGTGTCAAATTACAAGATGTGGCTGGATTCCTTTGTGATGTAACTAAATTTAGAACAAGTTCAAATAATCCTATATAGGCTCCAGGGGGTGGTCAGATTAGATGATTAATTTTTTTATATATAGGCACTGTCTTGTCCCAGGAATATTTTTAGAGCATGCATATGATACAGTTGGTTTTATTGCAGTTTAATAGCTCCAATTAAGAGCCAGCTAGTAGCTAGTACATGTAGTGAGAACAATTCGATCATTACTTGAATTAGTTAAGCAAATTGTCTCTTTTATAACTACTTTGATTCAGAATTGGGGGTAGTTTCAATTCATATTAATTATCAACTACTAGTACTTATAGATCCAAAATGGTATTACATGTATTTCCAATGAAAAATTATATTTTTAAATGTATCTAAAAAAAAGCAATAATTTGTGTCCCTTTTCAGAACAAATAATTGGAGAAAAATACATTTGAATAACACAAACTCATGTTGACTGGTCTGCCTGACTGAAAACATTATATTTTATATAAAAAAAAATAAACAATATTAATAAATAATAATAATAATTTATTTATATAGTATATGAAGGGGTTGACAATCTGACAATATACTTTATATTGGTCTCACCTTGAAGTGTTGATCAAACCACTTATTTTGATATGTATAATGCACAGATCAACCAATTTTTGATGCAGCAATGGATTTTTTCTCACTTTTTCCATGAAATATCTGTTGAACCTGAGTTAGTTTAATTGCAAGAGATTCTCTGCTTGAAATAAACAAAGTTCTCAACTGTAAGCACTAAGAGTGCCTTACTAGTGATTGAGAAAATCCCAGAAACATTAAATGACTGCTGTTATTTAGAAGCCAAATTCTTAGTGCTTCCTATTACTCCAATCTCATGGTTTTGACATTGTGTATTGAATAGATATCTTTTGTTGCAAATATTTCACTTAAAAGATAGATTTCCAATAAAAAAGTTAAGTTTTTAAATGTATCTTAATCAGCCACATTTTCCATCCTTGTTCAGATAAAATAAGTGGAGAAAATATGTTCATGTGAGTGCATGTATGTGACACAAACTCACCCTAACTGGTCTGTTTCACTCAAAAATTATTTTTTAATATAAAAAAAATAATTGGTCTCAGCATGAAGAGTTCATCAAACTGCTTCTTTTGATATGTATAAAGCACATACTAGTCAATACTTGTTACAGCAATGGATTTTTTCTCACTTTTTCCGTGAATTCCATGAACCTGACTTAGTTTATTTCAAGCAGAGATTCTCTTGAAATTAAACTAAGTTCTCTGTAAGCACTAAGAGTTCCTTACTAGTGATTGAGAAAATCTCACAAACATTAACTGACTGCAGATATTTGGAAGATAAATGCTTAGTGCTTCATATTACTCCAGTCTCATGGTTTAAAACATCATGCAGCATTAACAATCAGATGGTTGGAGTACTAAGAAGCACTAAGAAGCACTAAGAATCACTAAGAATCACTAAGGAGAAAATCCCTTAGTGCTCAAGCACTAGCATTAGTGATATTCTTAGTGCTTACACCCCACAAACATTAAGGAAATGTGGAAATTAATGATTGTTAGTGCTCGAGCACTAAGCAAGCACTAAGGAATCACTTATTTAGTGATTTCTTTCCGTAAGGGATGACATGTAGATGGGAACGAGTCATTTTGAGGTCATTCGGCCATAAAACATGGCCGCCAGCAGCCATCTTGGATTTTACTCTTTGTATGACTCGATCCTTTAGCACAGGCTACAGATCGTACCTTTAGTCTGATCATCATAAAATTGTCATGGATGTTAACAATGACATGTAGATGGGAACAAGTCATTTTGAGGTCATTCGGCCAAAAAACATGGCCGCCAGCAGCCATCTTTGATTTTACTCTTTGTATGACTAAATCATTTAGCACGGGCTACGTACAGGTCGTACTTTTAGTCTGATCATCATAAAATTTGTCATGAATGTTAATAATGACATGTAGATGGGAACGAGTAATTTTGGGGTCATTCGGCTAAAAAACATGGCCACCAGCAGCCATCTTGGATTTTACTCTTTGTATGACTAAATCTTTTAGCACGGACTACAGGTCGTACCTTGAGTCTGATCATCATGAAATTTTTCGTAGCTGTTGATATTGGAATGTAGATGGGAATGAGTCATTTTGGGGTCATTCGGATGAAAAACATGGCCGCCAGTGGCCATCTTTGATTTCAAAATTCAATCCATTAGCACAGGCTACAGGTCGTACTGTTCGTCTGATCATCATAAAATTTATCATGGATGTTAATATTGACATGTAGATGGGAACGATTAATTTTGGGGTCATTAGGCCAAAAAACATGACCGCAGCAGCCATCTTGGATTTTACTCTTTGTGTGACTAAATCATTTAGCACGGGCTACAGGTCGTACTTTTAGTCTGATCATCATAAAATTTGTCCTGGATGTTAACAATGACATGTAGATGGGAACGAGTCATTTTGGGGTCATTCGGACAAAAAACATGGCCGCCAGCGGCCATCTTTGATTTCAAAATTCAATCCATTAGCACAGGCTACAGGTCGTACCTTTAGTCTGATCATCATAAAATTTGTCATGGATGTTAGCAATGACATGTAGATTGGAACGAGTCATTTTGAGGTCATTCGTCCAAAAAACATGGCCGCCAGTGGCCATCTTTGATTTCAAAATTCAATCCATTAGCACAGGCTACAGGTCGTACCTTTAGTCTGATCATCATAAAATTTGTCATGGATGTTAGCAATGACATGTAGATTGGAACGAGTCATTTTGAGGTCATTCGGGCAAAAAACATGGCCGCCAGCAGCCATCTTGGATTTTACTCTTTGTATGACTAAATCCTTTAGCACGGGCTACAGGTCGTACCTTTAGTCTGATCATCATAAAATTTGTCATGGCTGAAATTTGTCATGGATGATAATATTGACATGTAGATGGGAACGAGTAATTTTGGGGTCATTCTGCCAAAAAACATGGCCGCCAGTAGCCATCTTGGATTTTACTCTTTGTATGACTAAATTCTTTAGCACGGGCTGCAGGTCGTACCTTTAGTCTGATCATCATACAATTTGTCATGTATATTAACAATGACATGTAGATGGGAACGAGTAATTTTGGGGTCCTTGGGCCAAAAAACATGGTCGCCAGCAGCCATCTTGGATTTTACTCTTTGTATGACTAAATCCTTTAGCACGGGCTACAGGTCCTACTTTTAGTCTGATCATCATAATATTTGTCGAAAATGTTAATAATGACATGTAGATGGGAACGAGTCATTTTGGGGTTATTCGGACAAAAAACATGGCCGCCAGCGGCCATCTTGGATTTCAAAATTTAATCCATTAACACGGGCCACAGGTCGTACTGTTCTTCTGATCATCATGAAATTTGTCATGGATGATAATATTGACATGTAGATGGGAATGAGTAATTTTGGGGTCATTCGGCCAAAAAACATGGCCGCCAGTAGCCATCTTGGATTTTATTCTTTGTATGACTAAATTCTTTAGCACGGGCTGCAGGTCGTACCTTTAGTCTGATCATCATAAAATTTGTCATGTATATTTACAATGACATGTAGATGGGAACGAGTAATTTTGGGGTCATTGGGCCAAAAAACATGGTCGCCAGCAGCCATCTTGGATTTTACTCTTTGTATGACTAAATCCTTTAGCACGGGCTACAGGTCCTACTTTTAGTCTGATCATCATAAAATTTGTCATGAATGTTAATAATGTTATGTCGATGGGAACGAGTCATTTTGGGGTCATTCGGCCAAAAAACATGGCCGCCAGCAGCCATCTTGGATTTTACTCTTTGTATGACTAAATCCTTTAGCACGGGCTACGTACAGGTCGTACCTTTAGTCTGATCATCATAAAATTTGTCATGGCTGTTGAAATTGGAATGCAGATGGGAACGAGTCATTTTGGGGTCATTCGGACAAAAAACATGGCCGCCAGCAGCCATCTTGGATTTCAAAATTTAATCCATTAGCACGGGCCACAGGTCGTACTGTTCTTCTGATCAGGCCTAACAAAAAAAGACCCGTGTTTGGGGTCACATGGTCTGGAAATATTAGGGTAGGTAGGGATTACATTTTTTTTTTTTTTTTTTTTTTTTTTTTTTTAATAATTAAACATACCGCATAATAATTTAACCTTGTAATGATATTGTGAATGTATTAATTCCCCCATGTACTCTGACAGCCATATAGTATATGAGATGTGACATATTTCACATCAACCAGGCCTAGATGGATAATAATTTACACATACCATATTCATTTTAATATATTAAAATTATTTGATATAATTTCAGAACAAACATCAATTCACACAATTTTTTTCAGCGGACAATATTAAAGCACATTTTAACAACTTTTGCCAATTCATTTCAGAACTAAGTTCAACAAACATCAATTCCCAATACAAGTCATGGAAAATAAAACAAAATGTAACACATTCAATTATTAATGCAAGTCTTTGGTTTGGCCATATCAAATATTCATTTAATATTGTACTAGTATGTGTTTCTATTCATGTAGTAAAATTTATTATACCGGTACTTGTTTCTATAGTATTTGAATGTCTTTAAATACTGAATGTATTATCTATTAAAAGCGTTTATATTTGTTGAATACATGTAAAAGTCAAATATTTATTATTGTATGTGTTTCTATTCATGTATTTAAATTTATTTCACCGGTAGTTGTTTCTATTGTATTTAAGTGTCTTTTTAATAAATATTGAATGTATTATGAATTATCTATTAAAAGCGTTATATTTGTTGAATATGACAAAACACCCTTGTTGATCAAACAGTAGGACTTATGTTTCCCAGATTATTATACTCACACAATTCAATGCAGATAAGCTAGGAATCTTTTTTTTTAACATCAACATCAACAAATGGTAGCGTCTTTTTTTTTTGTCATTCAAAATTTTAAGATGTTTGTCAGATTTCACATGGGAATCCAACGCAGCTTTTCCCATGTTCGCCACGCTAAATGTTTTCAGGCAAAGTTTGCATTTTGCAGAATACCTGTCGCCCAGAACAATCATTAACCAGTCTTTGTAACTTTCGGAAGTTAACCAACAATCTTGGAATGTGCATTTCCCCATTTTTTATTGGTAATTATCAAAAACAGTACACACACGACAACATTTTAGCAGACTGACACGACAGTCACATGCGATAATACGTCGCGCTTTGCGATTGGCCAACGTCACTGCAACTATCCAATGAGAATGCTCGATACATCGCTGCTCTATTATAATATAACTGCGCTATTTATATCTCGCTCCAATGCGGTCATTTACCATAAACCCGGAAATGTAAGAGGTGATTAATTACGGATTAAAAGCCGTATATAAAAGATGTAAGATTGGAATTCAAAATTTTTTGGAAATCTCAATAAAAAGTTTAGGGTCGCATGGTTTTATTAGGCACAGTCGGGTGACCCCAAACACAGGTATTTTTTTGTTAGGCCTCATCATGAAATTTGTCATGGATGATAATATTGACATGTAGATGGGAACGAGTAATTTTGGGGTCATTCGGCCAAAAAACATGGCCGCCAGCAGCCATCTTGGATTTTACTCTTTGTATGACTAAATTCTTTAGCACGGGCTGCAGGTCGTACCTTTAGTCTGATCATCATAAAATTTGTCATGGATGTTAACAATGAAATGTAGATGGGAACGAGTAATTTTGGGGTCATTCGGCCAAAAACATGGTCGCCAGCAGCCATCTTGGATTTTACTCTTTGTATGACTAAATCCTTTAGCACGGGCTACAGGTTGTACCTTTAGTCTGATCATCATAAAATTTGTCATGAATGTTAATAATGACATGTAGATGGGAACGAGTCATTTTGGGGTCATTCGACCATAAAACATGGCCGCCAGCAGCCATATTGGATTTTACTCTTTGTATGACTAAATCCTTTAGCACGGGCTACAGGTCGTACCTTTAGTCTGATCATCATAAAATCATGGCTGTTGAAATTAGAATGTAGATGGGAACGAGTCATTTTGGGGTCATTCGGACAAAAAACATGGTGGCCATCTTGGATTTCAAAATTTAATCCATTAGCACGGGCCACGTACAGGTCGTACTGTTCTTCTGATCATCATGAAATTTGTCATGGATGATAATATTGACATGTAGATGGGAATGAGTAATTTTGGGGTCATTCGGCCAAAAAACATGGCCGCCAGTAGCCATCTTGGATTTTACTCTTTGTATGACTAAATTCTTTAGCATGGTCTGCAGGTCGTACCTTTAGTCTGATCATCATAAAATTTGTCATGTATATTAACAATGACATGTAGATGGGAACGACTCATTTTGGGGTCATTCGGCCGAAAACATGGCCGCCAGCAGCCATCTTGGATTTTACTCCACATTCCTAATCACTCCATTGACTGTAATACATTAAATTATTCCCTTTCCAAGTTGAGCTACAGTGTCATTGACACTTTCATTTGGTGAGTCTACAACTCACAATACTATCATAGTAAATTCCTTATTTGGTGTGTGACGTAACTACCATAGGTTAGGAGAAAATACTAACTGGATTTAAATTATTCATCACTTTGCAAGAACAATTATATTATGTACATGTTTACTGTCTGATCATTTCCCAATCATGAAGTAATGTGGATTAGGTGGATTTTGAACTGACAGCGGGTATTATGGGTCAATTAAAATAAAATTTAGTGTGATTTTAATGCGATTGTTGATGGCACCAATAATTTTATCTTCGCCTTCCACAACCGGATGGAACATTTTCATTGGACGATCCAGTAGTTCTGAGTGTTTATCTATAAACAAATGGTTCTGTAATGTTTTTGATGTTTGTTTACATAACAAAGCATACAAGCATGACAATATCATGCAACATACGTGATATTTCTGTTTGGTGTAATAAAAAATTCTGTCTATTATATTATATTCTTTCTGTTTGTGGTGGTTATAGCGGATGTGACTATTTTAGCAGTAATACCCACCGCGAAAGCCGCCCTTATGTTCAATGAATATTGTGACCCCAATCATTATTTACTTTTATTTATGGAAATTTCTCAACAACAGACCCCGTACATGCATACAAAGTCAGATTTCAATTAAAAAGAAAGTATCAAATATATCACATGTAAAGTGTTATTTACTATATCTAATAGTTGTGTTTATGGCCACTCATCTAAAGTTTCATGCCAATTTTTACTTTATTTAAAAATTTACCCAACTTGTTCACCATGACTGGAGCTAAGGTTTAAATTATATGTTAGTGAATGAAAGGTGAAATTGTTGGAAAAAAGTATGGCTTTCAGATAAATCGAATCGATTGCATGCCATACATTCATGTTTCTTACAAATTTAGGTACAGTTTCTTCTAACACAAACTAGAAAATATTATTCAATTGAATTGTGACATTTTTAGGCAGTCTTGTGATATTGGGTTATGCCAGAGGGTAGCCCCATAAAATACCCTAAATAATCTTTTTTCTTAAGAAAATTCAGTCTGGAAACAAGTAGATTATTAAAAGTAGACATATTTTACATTTAAACCACTCTCAGATCGCTTTTACCTTAAAAAGCGAGGTTCGGTCTTTTTTGGACATAATGAAGTTGACCAATATATATGATCGGCTGCATGATTAATTTCTGTTAAATTCTCCTTAATGGGTCTTGGGGCAAGCCTTGAAATAGCGTGTCTGTCATTTGCAGAATGAGGTCCCCAGAGGGTGAATTTAGTGATGCTATCCCGCATAGCGGGCTAGCATCACCAAATTCACCCTCTGGGAACCTCATTCTGCTGAGGTGTAAGCAGAATGAGTTTCCCAGATGGTGAATTTGGTGCAGGGTAGCATCACTAAATTCACCCTCTGGGGACCTCATTCTGCAAATGACAGACACACTATTTCAAGGCTTGGACAGAACAGGTGTACATGTAGGAATGTACAATGATAGACTTTATTTTGACTCAGTTTTGTAATGTACGTGATTGAGTTAAATTTCTCTGAAGAATGATGACACTTTTTACAGTGTTTTTTGTACATAGGGTGTGTGGGGGAGGGTAATTATGTTTGTACATAGGGTGTGTGGGGGGGGGGGTAATTATGGTAAACTCTTTGTCGGCTTTTCAATGTGACTGATATCTGCCTACTCGATTTTAGAATGATCTGCCCAATCATAATTGTCATGTTACCTAAACCACATGGAAAATTAGAAACAGACTCAGTGACAGACTTGTCAAAAACTAGTTGTACAGTAATGCTCTAATTAATTGACTCCTTAACCACAGCAGAATTATGGGTAACTTTTCAGGAAATATGGCTAAATCCTGAAAAGTTACCCATAATTCTGCTGTGGTTAAGGAGTCGATTAATTAGAGCATTACTACATGTGCATCATCCTGGTCAAATTCCCATGGTTCAAATTACATTTACACTCTCTTATACACCTTCAGTCAGATGCTCGTAGCCCGTTTATATATAACCATGGGTATATGCCAGATATAACCGTACAAAAAAAACGCTGTTCTTTTTACCGTGTATTTATCCATGGTGTGCGTGCCTGTGGTTGTCCGTAACATGGTGCCTGGTGTTATTGCTTTGAAAGGTAATCATGTTCGACTGGTGTTGTCAGATTGGTAATATGAGATTAGCGGTTTCTATGTCTTGTCTGGTCACATTTACTGTTTGAACTTTGTCTGAAATAGACGCACTTTTTATCCTAGAATTTGCTCAACAGGAGCGCAGGGAAATCGCACGTCGAGTTGGTTTAAGGGTTTTTAAAAAAAGTATTTATATGATATAGACAGAGACGTGGCGACAGGGGGGTTGGGGTGTCTCCCCCCCCAACTTTGATCAAAATGTTCAACAGTTGGAAATTTCATACCTGCCAAAACATTAGTTGGAAATTTCACATCAACATTAAGTTGAAAATGTTCTTGTAGTTTGATTTTCAAACAATTTATTTGCATATTTTCCTATTTTTGGTAAATATTTTGGACTGAAATGGTCATCAGTCGGCGGGCTGCCGGATTGACCATTACATAACTCACCGACGGGGGATGGCTATGACTCCCCGACAGGGATGGGATGTAGCCCCTGACTCCACCTGGGTGCCACCCAACATCGATTAGTATCGATTATTTAGCATGGGGTGTCAAGTAGGGACTTGTCGACAGGGGTGGTTATGCAGGGGTCTTACCCCCCCCTCCCCCCCAATTGTAGTCATACCTAATACCCCGAGCAAAATTAATTGGAAAATTCACACCAAAATTAGGTTGAAATTGTTCTCGTAGTATGATTTTCCAACACTTTCTTAGTGACGAATTTGTTGTTTTTAGACCAACATTTGCATATTTCCCTTTCATTTGCAAAATTATGGACTCAAATGGCCATCAGTTGGCAATTTTGAAACCTATGGGTGAGTGTCAGGTTAATAATTTCCCAGAATTGGAAAACTTGAGGCCGGTCTATGCTATAGGGTTGTCAAATGTTCATGTTCATATTTCAAAAATGTTCTCACATCGGGCCTAACCATCGGCCGACCCGTGTGTTCTGTGTCCTTGCCAGTAGTTACTCGCTAATTAATTTAAGAAAAAATAGATCGGGGTGTAAATTTGTGTGGTGTTATACCACTAGATGTTAAGATGTTTTAATCTCATACTGGGCTGAACCATCTTTTTCACCCCCCCCCCCCCCCCGCACGACAAGTGGCCACAATATTACTGGTTCATTTGGAATAGTCTACCATCTGGTAGTCTGTGAGGGAACATTTGGGAAAAATCAAAGGGGGAGGGGTGCAAATTGATTTACGCAAACTTATGAGTTTGGTGTGGTTCAATGGGGTGGGTGCAGTTGGAAATTCCAAGGTGGAGACCACCCCAGCGAAAACCCTCTAACCAAGTCTCGAGTGCCAAATATCCCACACTCAACCAGGGGTGCCTCTCGCAACTTTAGTTTCTGCCCTCGGCATAGGCCTATTTGTTTCTTATCCGAGAATACACTTCACCGGCAGCAATGTATTAACCATACTCTGAAAGAAAACGTTTCCGTGACGATCACACGATAAAGTCGTGCTGCAAGTTAGACGATAATTGTGTTGTAGAAATGATACGGAAGACCGATTGTCAAATAATTCAACATCAAAATACACAACACAGGGCAAGACTTATCTATCCAAACTGTGGAGTGTGTTTTCGTTGTGTATTTTTCGCATATACCCATGGTTATATATAAACGGGCTACGAGCATCTGACTGCTTATCTTCTTTCCAAAAGTAGTTATTTTGCCTGCACTGCCAGAATAAATATAGAATGTCTCTTTAATACTCCACTCGGCTATGAGGGCATACCCAGTGCTCCTATCCAAGAAAGGCTACTCTACAAACACAGTGTTATTCTGGATAGAACATTGGTACATTTAGAGTTAGTCCTCTTCCACCTCATTTGATTCACATAAAACATTCTCATTGCTCCCAATCCAAGAAAGGCTACTCTACAAACACAGTGTTATTCTGGATAAAACATTGGTACATTTAGAGTTAGTCCTCTTCCACCTCATTTGATTCACATAAAACATTCTCATTGCTCCCTATCCAAGAAAGGCTACTATACAAACACAGTGTTATTCTGGATAAAACATTGGTACATTAGAGTTATTCCTCTTACACTTCATTGATTCTCATAAAACACTCAACTGATCAGTATTACTATTGGTATGTACAGTTATGCCCTAATTAATCGACTCCATAACCACAGCAGAGCTTTCCGATTAATGGCAACAAGCCATATTTCCGACTAAATCCTGAAAAATAACCCATAATTCTGCTGTGGTTATGGAGTCGATTAATTAGGGCATTACTGTAGTCCTGTTAATTTGCTATGATGCTTGTGGTCAAGCCTGAGTTTAGTGTGCCTGTCATTTGCAGAATGAGGTCCCCAGAGGGTGAACTTAGTGATACTATCTCGCATAGCAGGATAGCATCACTATATTCACCCTCTGGGGACCTCATTATGCTTATGCCTCATTTTCTCTCCGAAGTTTCTTTATTATAAAATTTTTATAGAAACTTCTATTTCTGTTTTAGTTTAGTTTCTCTATATCCCCAAATTGGCAGATGACACAATGCATAATCGAGGTTCCCAATGGGTGAACATCAAAATATTCACCATTGGGAATTTCAATCTGTGTCTCCCATAGCAGATGAGGCAATGCAGAATGTGGTCCCCAGAGGGTTAATTTGGTTATGCTAGCCCGCTGTGCGGGATAGGGGGGGGGTGTATACTGGAATCAGCTTGTCCGTCCGTCCGTCCGTCCGTCGTCCATCCGTCCGTCGTCCATCCGTCCGTCTGTGGACACAAATTTGTCCAGAGATTTTCTCAGTCCAGGGTTTCCCCAATACGGACCGTATTGGGGAAACACATAACGCGACGGGACGACCATGGTTTGTTCCGTCGGGCGAAAATTTTGTTATTTGATACTGAAAAGAAGCCATTTCCTTGCACCTGGGTGTCCCACAAAGCAATCCAAAGCTACGTATATTATGCAAGTCGATCATTTCCGTGGGTGCATTAATTCTGTTGATGGTATCCAAATAGTTAGTCATTTAATTACGTACGTAAGTCTGCCGTCTGATTGAAGACTATATAAATGAACGAGCTACGAGTTTAATACAGTGTTTACAAATTTATAACTTACAATAAGATTCCAACAGGTATATATAATGAATCTAAACACTAAAAAGCATCTACGCATTGACCAATAATACCTAGCAAGGAGAATTGAATAAAGTATTCCTTAGAATTTTAAGTAGCGTCAGTGAAAATGAAACTGACAGTATTATAATTATAGTTCTCTCAATCGTAAAACTATTTGTGCGCGGTGACGTCATGCTGCAGGGTTTGTCTGCAGGAGATATTTATAGCGGCAAAATACGAATGGTAGCGAAATCTTTCACCCGGAACGCGTAGCTTGTTCAATAGTCTGTATTAGTCCAACAACTGATGACTGCAGCTATAGAACATAGTTTTAGCCAACATGTTATAAAATATAATTGAGTTTTTGGCGGGAAATGTGAACATGTGCGTTGTTGATTATTGTGCTTGTGGACCCAGGCGGGACAACGAAACTATTATTGACCTTACTTTGACTTTATCTCCATATTGTGGGGGGGGGGGGGGCTATAAAGACTGATTTGGGACAGGTTCCGTATTATTGTGAAATAAATCACTTTGGGATTTTGTTAAGTATATATGCATGGCAATATACACATAATAATCAACACACATGAGAATCACATGTATTTTTCATGAACTTCGCTTACTGGTACATCCAACTCAAAAACAAATGGTAATACAGCAATAAGATAAATTATCAACATTGAGTAGTTTCATCCACGAAAATCCCGTGCATAAAAATATCCCCGACTCAGCAATTGGGTGTTCTTTGATCCAATTATGTAATCGTACGATAGCACGGGGTCATAATCGTACGATAGCACGGGGTCTTCGAGCGTGAATAGTTTCATCCATGGAATCCCATTCACAAAAATATCTGCACTCAATAGTTCGGCATTTCTTTGATGTTACCGCGACATGTGTTACGCGCTGTATCTAATGTTGCTATTCGACATGCTCTTTCTTATTGTTTTTACGGGAGATGGACTGTGTCGATTTCATTTTGTCAATATTAATGAAAATAAGTGTAGATATATAGCCTGTTGACACAGACAAGAGTGAAAAAGTTTTTAATAACGTCATTTATTTGTGTATGAGATGGATTTCATGCAACGACCGACGGGGGGGAATGTGTCCCTGGGACAGACCCGCAGCCGGCCTAGCGGAAACCCTGCAGTTTTTTTTTTATATAAATTTCTGTGAAACTCGGCACAGACACCAACCACCATGGGAACCTGTGCACCTGCGATTATGACATCTGTCGGACTTTTTTTGGTGGAGTTATCCCCTCTTTTTCGACTTAGATATTCTTTTGCAACATGCATAATTTTGTCCGAGCTTTTATTCCTACATTTTTAGGTCAATGTTTTTTAATCTTGGCACTGATATTTAGTACCTGGGAACCTGTGCACCTGCGATTATGATGTCTGTCTGAATTTTATTTGCGGAGTTATTTTCCTTTTTGCAACATGCATAATTTAGTCCGAGCTTTTATTCCTACATTTTTATGTTTACCCATACCATGTATGGTAAACATAGTGTCGTTGTCCGGATTGACCACTCGTCGTGCGTCCGTCCGTCCGTCCGTCCGTCTGTCCGTCCGTCTGTCTGTCCGTCCGTAGACACTTTACGTGTAATGCGATAACTCAAACATTTTTTACCTGATCTTTACCAAAGTTTGTATATGGGGTTTTCAGCCCAAAATACAGATCGAGTTCGAATATGGGTTTGATCCGACTTTTTTTGACAGAGTTATGGCCCTTTTTCGACTTAGAATTCACGCATTCTGCCATAACTCAAACATTTTTTTTCTGATCGGAATCAAATTTGGTATGTGAGTTTCTCGGCCCAAAATACAGATCGAGTTCGAATATGGGTTTGATCCGAATTTTTGACAGAGTTATGGCCCTTTTTCGACTTAGAATTCACGCATTCTGCCATAACTCAAACATTTTTTATCTGATTGGAACCAAATTTGGTGTATGAGTATGAGTATGATTTTTTTTAATGGTGTTATGGTCCTTTGACATATGATTCACACATACATGTACTTCGATAAATCAACCATTTTTCATCTGATAGGAACCAAATTTGGTATGTGAGTTTCTCAACTCAAAATACAGAACGAGTTTGAATATGGGTTAGATCCAATTTGTTATACCAGAGATATGGCCCTTTTTAAACTAAGAATTATCCAGATTATAACCCAAGTAACTTACAATTAATGAATACCTGCTTCTCTGTGAGCAAGATAAAAGACAATATAGTTTATTGCTTTGAGAGTTATTTATAGCCCTCATATGTTAGGTCTGTATAAGAGACACAGTGAATTATTGGATAAATTGATTTAGCTATCTTTTTAACCACAACTTAGCCAGGTGAATTTATTTAACTAGACCAATGGAGCTCTCTAAGTCCTTGGATGATGGGACTACATTGGATCAAACAGGGCAGAGATAGGTGATTTAACCCCTTTTACCCATTCCATGTCTTTTAACCTTTTCCATTAAATAAATAATTATATTATTTTGATATCTCACATGGCAATTTGCAACAACATGAATAGAACTGCTCACACTATGATAGTGGTGACAGTCTCTAGAGTTTAGATGTTATATTAACCCTTCTATATTGACTCATACATTCCAATAATTTGTGTTATTACTGGTTATTATGTACATTTGTCATATACTACTTTAGATCATAACAGTATACTCTATAATTCAACATTAAAAGATTATGATTCTGATCTTAACAATTTACTATCGCCAAGGGATGGGTTAAACATCTGCCGATCGTGATCGGCCTCTCGTTCGGTAATAGGTTTAAGATTAGGGTTTAGGGTTGTGCACCTGCAATGGGAACTGTTATTTTATTATTTTAACTAAATGTTTACTGACATGTGGAACATATCTTAGTATTTTAAAAACACCATTGGGACAGTCACACCTGTAGTTTGCTATGATGCTGGTGGGTCCTGTTAATTTGCTATGATGCTGGTGGGTCCTGCTGAATTGCTATGATGCTGGTAGATCAAAGTGATGCTGGTGAGAAAAAGTTCCGTTATTTTTCTAAAGTTGTAATTTTTGCTGTGTTTGGCTAATCCAAGAAATTTGAGTAAAAGCCAATGTCTGTCAAGCCTGAGATTTCAGTGTGCCTGTGATTTGCAGAATGAGGTCCCCAGGGGGAGAATTTAGTGATGCTATCCTGCATAGTGGGCTAGCATCACCAAATTCACCCTCTGGGGACCTCATTCTGTATGGCCTCATCAGCTATGGGAAACATACCGTAGACTCAGATTGAGGTTCCCAAATGGTGAATATTGAGATGTACACCCATTGGGAAGTTCTATTATGCAGTGTGTCGTCTGCCAATTTGTGGATATAGAGAAAATAAACTAAAAAAGAAATAGAATCTATGCGAAGAAGTTTCTATAGATATTTGATAATAAAGAAACTTTCCAGAGAAGATGAGGCCTAAGCAGAATGGGGTACCCAGATTTTTTGACACTATCCCGCATATTGGGTTAGCATCACTAAATTCACCCCTTCATGGTGTAATCAAATCCTTCTACAGTTTTCATCCTAGATTTATGAAACTTCAGAATATTGTTGCCCATATATTGAAGATGTGCAACATGTATATAGATGACGAAAAAATTATTTTTTGACAGAGTTATTAACCCTTTTTGACTTTTTTATAATTTTCTGTATGAGGGTACCTTCATGGTGTAATCAACTCCTCCTACAGTTTTGATCGTAGATATCAGAAACTTCAGAGTATTGTTACCCACATATTGGAGATGTGCAACATGTATACAGATGATGGAATTTTAATTTTTTTTACGGGGTTATTAACCCTTTTCGACGTAGAAAATTTCAACATTTTTTTTAATTTCTTTAACAAAGCGGCATCGACTTACCACATTGTCAGGGGACACTGTGGTCGGCTGACCTTTTATTTCAGTAAAGCTGGTACTGGGGCTTGCTAACCGACAGGAATATCCATCTAAATTATAGCTGCAGGTTTGAAAAAACAACCAATGCAGCCATTATTAAAATATTTCACAATATTTTGTTTTTGAATGTTTTACACATATAGTGGCTTTTCCTAGATGTGTTCAGAATTAACCAAACACAACGGAATTGACAAATTGAAAAAAATAATGGTACTTTTTCTTAACTGCATTGCTTTGGCTTACCAACATCATATCAACTTAGCAGGACCACTTAACAGGGTAGCATCACTAAATTCATCCTCTGGTCACCTCATTCTACTTAGGCCTCATCTTCTGGGAAGTATCTCTATTCTCAAATTAACATTGTTTTAATCAGGGTTGAGTAAGCATCAGATAAGCAATGAATAACAGCACATATGTACATGTATTATAGTACAGAACCGTATATTATTGCATTATCAAGGACGCCAACATATACCATAAAGTTGTGTAACTTATTTGGACCACATGCACATTAATGCCCTAAATAATCGACTCCTTAACCACAGCAGAATTATGGGTAACTTTTCAGGATTTAGTCTGAAATATTGCTTGTTGCCATTCATGAACAAGCCATATTTCCGTCTGAATCCTGAAAAGTTACCAATAATTCTGCTGCGGTTAAGGAGTAGATTATTTAGGGCATTACTGTATCTTCGTTATTTTAGATTGGATGTGATCTTTGGTATATTCATCAATCATAACAGGATGAACGATATCCATATTTAGCACATTTTGTCCAGTGATGTTTTCTAGAATTGTAGCACTTAAAGGGGTACTGTACACTAAATCCAGCCATTTATGGCACCATCTCCTTTTATACTAAAAATATATATGCAACAAATGAATATATTTGAGCCACGTATTAGGGCAAAATACACTCATGTGCTCGTTGAACGCAGCAAACAACATGGTAATTATAATGAAAATGAATTTATGATGGTCCCATACAGTAATGCCCTAAATAATCAACTCCTTAACCACAGTAGAATTATGTGTAATTTTTCAGGATTTAGTCGGAAATATGGCTTGTTGCCATTCATCGGAGTGAGAGCTTTCCGATGAATGGCAATAAGCCATATTTCCGACCTGATCCTGAAAAATTACCTATAATTCTGCTGTGTTTAAGGAGTTTATTATTTAGGGCATTACTGTACATTTATTGATTGGTTCAATTGAATAAAAGACTGAAATTCATTCAAAGGTTTTAAGAAATAAAAACCCAAAATTTGGCTATTAAAAGCTCTCCCTAAGTTTGCTCTAAGTTCAAACTACATGTATGTTATAACTGTGGCCTATGGAATGGATAGGGGGTAATGTACATCATAAATGGGGTGAGAGAGGGTATACTGTACCTCATAGCTGTGAAATGGGGAGGGGTAATGTATATCATAACCATATATTTAGGAATTTACAAACAATATTCATCCTATGGAATACGATAACCTTTAACCCTTTGAGTGCCAGGGGCCGATCTCATCGGCCCTAAACCTACAAAATAAGTCTGTTAAAGAACATAAGAATAAATTATTAAAATTGTAAAAAATTGTAAAAAAAATAAAAAAATTGTTAGGCCAATGCATTCTCTTATATATGCGAGGCGACCTATGGTCGACTCGCATATATAAGAGAATGCATTGGCACAGGGTATATGGGTTGATACAAAAATCGACCTGGCACTCAAAGGGTTAACTATATCTGTGAGTAACTACTCATCATATGTAATAGGATAACATTGTTCTATACATTTATGTAACTACATGGGTGTATAACTATTCTATACATGTATATGCCTTATACTTTTATCGCGTCATTAAAACATTTACATAACCGATGAATAATCAAACGTTCTACTATCCTAAACATTTGTGTTGACTTCTAGATAGCCATGGGTTCACGCCTTCTGGTTACCAGTCGGCCCATCACGTTGGTTGTTATCTGTCTGCTCGGTGTGTCGGTGTGGTGCTGTGTACCTTGCCCTAAGTTATCAGGTCTGACAACCCCTTTTCCTATTGGCATAAACCATAAAACATACATTTGTTTTCAGGGTTCGCGCTGCCACTTGCCAAATTTTCCAATGGCAAAACATAATTTCATTTTACAAATATTTTGGTAAGTGGGTTTTTGGTTGTTTTTAAACTACTTTGAGAGTCACTAACAAACAGACACACTTGATAAAATGGACATTTGAAGATGCACGGATAGTGAATCGACTGTGGTTAAAATGATAGTCATAAAAAAAAAAATATTTAGGTCTCTTAACTCATGCACGTAGTGATTGTAATAATGCATATCAGTGGTGACATTGTATTAGGAATGCGGACCGGACCGCAAAAAAAAAAAACGGTTCGGTCCAGGGCCGGACCACGGACTGGACCACCGTCATAGGACTGCTTTGGACCTGTCCACCCATGGCGGTCCAGTACTGTACCGGTTCGTGAACTTGAATGCATAGATATATGCCTAGCTTAAGTACTGGCCCTACTGGGATTTAGTAGTGACAATGACTGATGCCAGACAATAGAGCGTATTACCATCAATACCATGTCAACTAACCCTCATCTACTATGACAGACTCACATACAGTAATGCTCTAATTAATCGACCCCTTAACCACAGCAGAATTATGGGTAACTTTTCAGGATTTAGTCGGAAATATGGCTTGTTGCCATTCATCGGAAAGCTCTCCCTGAGAGCTTTCCGATGAATGGCAACAAGCCATATTTCCGACTAAATCCTGAAAAGTTACCCATAATTCTGCTGTGGTTATGGAGTCGATTAATTAGGGCATTACTGCATATAAGAGAATGCATTGGCACATGGTTTTTCTCAAAATATCAGGAAGCTCCCGTCATGGAAGGGTTGAATGACATGATAGTGCTTTTACTGAAAATGACCAGACCTGTTATTTAACCCTTTGGAGAGTATCTGTAAGGTCATATACACGACATCGTGTGTGAGTTTAACGTCAACGTTTTAGCAATAATTATTAACCAATTCGGTTCAAAAGGTTGATTGATTGATTGATTGGGGTTTATTGTCGCTTTAGCAACTAAGGCCATATCACGACATTGCCAGTTTTAGTGGTGGAGGATATCCGCACACTTGCTACTAATCTAACAGTGATTTCAATGGCTGATAGACTCGTCAACCATGTGCAGTAAACTACCAGCCATCGGCGAGTAACTAGCAACTCCACCAGATAACGATTTCGAGTTACAAAGTCTACGATGGAAACATGTGGATTTTAACCCTTATCGCCAGCGCTGGAGGGCGAAACGGCTTGGAGTGGTACCCCTAACCGATTTAGCTACCGAGGCCCCGCGGTTCAAAAGGTCCAATAATTATACCCCCACTTTCGAAGAAAATGGGGGGTAACTGGATTGACTGCGTCTGTCCGGCACACTTTCTCCCTCCGTGTGTCCGTCCGTCCGTCCGATCTCATAACTCAAACAACTATGAACCGATTTAAAACAAATTTTGTATGCAATCTCCTTAGGACCGCCTCTCCGCATGATGCTAATTGCGGCGCGGTCCGACTTTCTTTTTTTAAGTTACGCCTTACTTTTCGACTTATTTTGACTTAAAAAATTCTGTCCGACTTAATAACTTTAACAAATATGAACCGATTTCAATAATTTTTGGTATACATGCTTCTCACAACACCCTCTCTACATGATGTGGCTCAGGGTTGGCTTGGACTATTTTTCCTAACATTACTGACATTACACTTCATTTTCGACTTATTTTGAATTAGAAAATTTTGTGATTTTTTTTGGTGATTTTTTTCTGTACAAGCTTCTTGCGACACCATATCGATATTATTAATCCAAATTTTTCTTTAAAGTTAAAAATCTTTTTGTTGGGTTTACCGATAATGTGGGTTGAATTTGCCACGGTGGGGGTATGCTAGTACGCGAGTGCACACCTCTTGTTTGTTTTATTTTATGTGTATTTTCTGTTTACGTGCGCTATCATAATCTATTGCACTTATACATTGGGACATTATATTAATCAAAATATCTCCTTTACAAATCATTTATAAATCAGATGATCAATTGAAGTCATGTCTACATAAAAATGACACTTCCTGAAACGACATATACATGTATATCGTTCCACTCGCGAACCATACATCGCCAAAGGGTTAAAGGCCCACTTAATTTTTGATTCACTGAAAATGATTTTTTATATTGCCTTGGTATACAGTTTTATTAACAATCTATGCCATAAAATATGATTAAAATACTATAATTCATCACCATTTGGAACGTCTCTGTCTCAGAAGGTGCCCATAGAGTAATAGAAAATAGCGGAAATTATAAAATCATTTCCCCCATTATGGCTCCCAGAATGCAACAGAATTCAAACTATAGTTTTATTTTCAATGGAAGAGGTATAACTGTATATCTAAATATATAGAGTTATTCCCCTTCCCTTGAAAATAATATACTTTGTGCAGAAACTTGAGCATATCACTGACGTTGGTAACTCATAAAAAACAACATGTTCACAGTTTATTACATTGAAAAAGTTGAAAATACAATGTTTTGGATAATGTTATTGGGGGGGGGGGGGGTTCGAAAATTAAGTGGGCCTTTAACTTAACAAAAATTATTTTCATGAGGTTGGCCAGGAGATTAGGGGTAATCATAATTAAAAATCGTTGTATAGAATTGCTTGTGAACTCAATTTTGGACATTGTTCTTGACCTATAATCTGACTTGCCAAACTTCATCTTAAAATCTGAAGGTTATTATGATGATCCTACTAATAATATGGTTATCAGGAGACCTTCAGATTAATTACCTAATTATCTCCCTTGGCCACCAAGGTTTCCCCATGCACCCATTAGCCCCTGCATTGCCACAAACCATAAAACCACATTACTAATTAGCTGATTTGCACTTAGCCTTTCAAGCTTGTAAGGCGTTTTATTAGCTGGTCGTCATACCGTTTCCTCATTTAGCTTTCCCTGTTTATATATCACTTGCTCACCTCTCGTTAACATTGCCATATCATGTTCATGAAAAAAGAAACATGACAGTAAAAGTTAGATATGATATCTTCGGAGGGCAGGAATAAACTATGAGTATGCTAATTAACCCTTTACCCAACAAACCGGCCAAAACCGGCCAAATAAAGCTTCAACAGCCTAAAATATCTTCAGTCTGTCTCAATAAAACCATACAAATATGGATATCATTGGAACCGGCTCCTTGACCACATTGTGATAGTTACAGTTATGCCCTGTGCCAATGCATTCTCTTATATATGCGAGTCGACCATAGGTCGCCTCGCATATATAAGAGAATGCATTGGCCTAAAACAAAATCTTTTTTTAACACTTTTTACCATTTTTTCTTACATTCTTTAACAATTTTATAATTTTTAATGTGTTAAGCCAATGCATTCTCTTATATATGCGAGGCGACCTATGGTCGACTCGCATATATAAGAGAATGCATTGGCACAGGGCCCTTCTGTTGGCTAAAGGGTTAACTATAAGTAAGAAGATTGGCAAGGGATGCCTTATTAATTTTCTTATTTTAGCGTACATAGTTCGGAATAACTTCTTGAAAGTCGCTATTCTAACTTATTGTAACACGCATGGGGTGGTAATTGTGATGCACAATGGTAGTGGACACCGAATGGGTGATACCACCTGAATCCCTAGTTGCTTAAAACACGGTGCTTATATATAATTAATGTTAAAGGTACTCAATCCGATCAGACGGTCCCCATATCATAAAGATACAACAACAACAACAACATTTCTTCAAAATAAGCTTTAGTTATCAGAATCGATTTCTTGCAACAAAATAATGCTAACCACTGTCAACTGTTGTATCAAATTTTCCCAAAACTTATTATTTATCAACATTTTGTTCAACAATATATGCCCGTATTATCACTTAAGTGTCATGAAATTTGGCCATATTACCACTTGATTTTAGAGTTATCCTTCTTCAGCTGCAATTCTGTTCGAGACCGTCCATTTGACCACGTGTTTCTGGGCCACATACATGTATAATTGCACCTCTTGAGAAATAACAAACCTCAAAAATCAATATCTGATCACTCTGAGCTTTGATGGGTGGGTTCCTCGACTATATTCAAATATTTTTTACCCCTGAAGCCTAAGAAATAGTAATTTAGGAGCATTAATTTGGATAATGCATCTTTAAGGCACAGTATTTCTTTCCAGAGATATTTCGGTATTCAAACCAAGCCTTGAAATAGGGTGTCTGTCATTTGCAGAATGAGGTCCCCAGAGGGTGAATTTAGTGATGCTACCCCGCATAGAGTGCTAGCATCACCAAATTCACCCTCTGGGGACCTCATTCTGCTTACAACTCAGCAGAATGAGGTTCCCAGAGGGTGAATTTGGTGATGCTAGCCCGCTATGCGGGGTAGCATCACTAAATTCACCCTCTAGGAACCTCATTCTGCAAATGAAAGACACACTATTTCAAGGCTTGTTTGTTGAAATCACCACGGGCCATTTTTTGAAGAAATATGGGGATATATTGTCCATCTGTCTGTCCATCTGTCTGTCCATCTGTCCGGGTATATATCTCAACCATGGGTTATCGGATTTAATGAAATTTGATATGGAGGTTCGCATCATGACTGCTTTCTAAAGATTTGTGTCTGGTCCACGCACAATTAGGCCATGGTTAATTAAGCTTAGGCCAAAATAAATTGTATGTGTGTTTCCGGTAACCCGCCCGCCCCAATCTAAAACACAGCGCCCAAAATCATTTTATTGATTTTGACCTTTTTCATCGATAAACATTTCTTTTTTAAAGTTTTGTCAATCATCGCTAGATCTTTTAAAAAAAGTTTGGTCATGCAGTTTACTGCACAGAGCTATACTATTTTCCGATAATGTTCTCACAAGTGTCCGATCATTGCTACCTAGCGCTTTTTGATAGTTTCTGACTGTTTTGTTGGCAAGCAGAGAGTCCTAATTTTTGAGTGTTCAAACCGAATGGTTGGCGAATACCCCGATGTTCGTACTCAGATACACTGTATCATAATTGTTCGTACCTCGCTTGTCTGGCACAAGTTTCATGGGAAACTGGCCAATTTGAATTTATTTGTCGTTACATATAAATATATTTATCACCCCATTCTATTTCATTAAAATAAATTAAATAAAACAAGTCCAAGATGTTATGTTTAAAATATTTTCTGCATGAAATTGGCGATAAGTTATCCCCAGAGTATGTTATACTTGTGATAGTTAGGTTATGCACACGGTGTTCCCCATGGCCTATAGTCCAAGTCTTCTCGTACTAAAACCTAAATACCAGCATCTCCATCCCAATATCTTAGCTGGTTTTAGTACGAGAAGACTTGGACTACATGGCCTATTGTGATAATCGTCAACCAAACTGAATTACATTTTATTGATGATGAACAGGTTCTGATCGAAATGTCTTTGCTAACAACTATTTTACTGAAATAAATACATACATCATGAAGAGATAAATAAATACATACATCATGAAGAGATAAATAAATACATACATCATGAAGAGATAAATAAATACATACATCATGAAGAGATAAATAAATACATACATCATGAAGAGATGATGTTAGTTGTAACTAATAACATAGTTATTCTCTCCCGCAGTCACCATAAGTTGTCGAAAATTGTAAAATTCGTGGCAAATACAACATTGATAAAAATAAGTTTAGCACCTATTTCCACCAAATTGATAGACATTCTTCTCCATCATACAGGGAATCTAATTTGTGTTATTTAAAGATGCCAAATTGTTGTCGTTTGGATGGGAGATTGGGGGAGGGGCACTAAATTTGATAAGAATTGGTTTAGTCGCCGATTGCCACCAAACTTATACAAAATCATCCACATGGTATGAGGAGTTGAATGTTGTGGCTTAAAGCTGTCAAAAGTGGCGTCATTCAAGTCAGGGGTGCACTGAAACTGAGAGATTGTGTGGCGGTGGGGGGGGGGGGGGGCACTAAATTTGATAAAAAATTGTTCAGTCGGCGACTAGCACCAAACATAGATAATCGATTCAGGGGTGCACAGATAATTGATTCAGGTGTGCACAGAGGGTGCGAGAGAGACACAAAAAATTATAAACAGTATGTTTAGCGCTGATTTCCACCGGATTGATACATATTCTTCTCCGTGATACGAGGAATCTAATCGTGTGGTTTAAATACGTTAAGTTGGTGCCGTTTGGGTGAGATATATGGGGGGGGGGGCGTAAATTTGTATACTCTCCAATTTTTATATATTCATCTCCATAATGGGTCTAAGTGTGTGGTTTAATAATGTAAAAAGTGGCGCCGCTTGAGTCCGAAAAAGGGACGAGAGGGTCACCAAAACTGATAAAAATATGTTTAGTGCCAATTACCATCAAATTCATACACGTTCTTCTCAATCAAATCATACATGTTATAAACGCCACATTTTGTGTCTAGATATATTTGTGAATATTTGTCTGTCTGCATGTGTTCTATATATAACGGGGTACAATCGAGATGGCACCAAGGCGGTTTACCAGGGGTAGCGTTTTACTAGGAAAATAATGGTGCGGGTTAAAATTTTCTAAAGTGACGCTATTGGTGTCTGGGGCAGAAAAGGCGAGGGGCAGCAAAATGATTAATTAGTTTTGTCGCAGATTCCACCAAACTTATACATAATCAACTCCATGAGATTGTGTCGTTCGTGTCAGGGTGCACTGGGGGGGGGGGGGGTGCCAACAATTGATCTAAAAAATTATTTTTAGCGCAGTTTTCCACCGAATTGATATATTCTTCTTCTCCATTATACAAGAATTATAATCTTATGATTTAAAGATGCCAAATTGGTGATGTTTGGGTGAGAGATGGGGGGGGGGTGGTAATAACTATGATAAGAATTGGTTTAGATGCCGATTACCACCAAACATATATAATCGTCTCAATTATATCATGCATGCATGAGTCTAATGGAAGTGGTTTAAATATGTCAAAAGTGGCGCCGTTCAAGTCATGCATGAGGAGGGGAGTTGAACCAAAGGTGATACAAATATATTTAGCACTAATTTCCACCAAATTCTTGCACGTTCTTTTCTAATGCTACGATGAATGAAATCACATTTGGTGTTGTTTGGGTCATGGATGGCGAGAGGAGATGTATTAGCATTGATAAGATTGTTCCATTCGTCGATATTCACCAAAGTTATATATAGTTATCTCTCAGGCCATCTCCATATCGTTCTAATGAGTTGTTGGTGTTCAAAGTTCACAATCTCGACAAATGGTGACCGAATTAAGTCACTTGAACAATTATATCTTCTCAACTGTCATATTTATATGGGGATGGTAATCAGGGCATTCGTATAATGAGCAAGCAAATCAGATACATAGAAGAAAGCATTAAAAGTATATTTATCATTCTGTTTAAGAGATAAATAAATTCTTGCAAACTTAGGGACCTGGAACCGTCAGAGGATTGCATATTAGAATGGCTCATGTTTATATTATAACACAATTGAGTCTGCCCCATTCAATATAGTTTCCACAAAAAACCTACAATTTGTCAAGAAATATGGAAATGTATAGAAGGCCTGAGATAAAAGAAAACGCAGTCAGTGGCACATGACTTTTCAGGATCCTCCAATACTGACATCTAACAAGTTTATATCTTCCCGATACAGAGGATTTATTTATTTTTTTAGAACAGACTCATCGCCTGACATAAACAACTCAAAATCTCGCTCTGTGTCGGGCACACAATCCTCCTCACGAAGAATTCCTCGTGGGAGCAATAAATTACTCCTGCATAACAGGTTACGGGAGCAATTGCTCCCGCAATTCACAAATTAGTAAATGTTCATCTTATTGGTAAATTGAATAGTTATTACTGTATTATATATTAAAATTTTAATTTACAATGTACATGTTATTTTTCTATTTTGTGTTTGTGTTGACTTAATTTATTATTCCCTGGGGTCTTATTACAATGAATGCCAAGTCAATTAGGGTCCATGAAATTTTATTAATAAATAATTCAATTAAATAAATCTATGAAAATCAGTTGTTGTACTATTTTGGGCATCAAGTTGCTCAAAATACACAGCAATCAGGTGGCTTTTTGTGTTTAAGTGCCGCTCGAAAGTCCATTTGGAAATAAAAGACGAACTGGCTGCCATTCGTCAAACTGCTTAAATAAAGGCTTTACCGGTTTTTTTTCCGAACGCGGTCAGAATGCTTGGCGCATGCTTTACAATAAGCTTTCATGACAATTGTTTTGCCATCCCTGTTCTCATTCTCATAACCAAAAGATATTTTAAACGTCCATGATAGGAACGTTGACAGGAAAACCATGTTTATTTATTTTATTTTCAAAATGTGGGTGCATTCGATGAGGTTTGCCGGAGTTTCCGGTGAGAGTACATTCCGGCCAGAAATTTACACTAAAGTGCCGGTTTCCACTATGAAAAAAGACGGGAGCGATACATCACGCCAGGGAAATCGAAAATGCGGGCGCTGCTGGGCGTGAGCGCAATAGCGCCTGCTTCCTGAGGAGGACTGGGCACATGTAGCTGATATACATGCATATCAACATTTCTTTTAAACTCAGAATAATTAGCCAGTATATATAGCACCTTGAACAGAGGAGCGCCTGGACATTTCTTTAAAACATCTGTATCTTCATGGAGATATGATAACCAGCCGCGTCCTCAAAATCTTAGTCTAACCCACTAGATTGATACATCTCTAATGTTTTTGGACCCATTACCAGTAACACGCATTCAAATTATTTTGGCCTTATGTTGAAATAGCGTCATCTAGGATTCTGAGAATTAAATGCGAAATGTGGTGATTATTAATTATGAATTATTATCAATAGATTTCTGAAGTTACTTATATACATGTAGTACAATGTGATTATAATATACTAGTAGCATAATTAACTATTAACATCAATCTTGTTTCAATTCATTTTATGTGAATGAACACATCTGTCTAGGGACTAAGAGTAAATGATCCAATTTGAATTTTCACAAGCGACATTCATTGGGACAATGAAATTGGTCAATAATTATTGAAATTCATTAATATTTTGTGCCAAAAAGTAGCGATTGACGCTAAGATTAAAATTAGTTAACCATGTCCTTAAGTTTACTTTATTGTCCCCCGGAATATTTCGGAGGACAATTATAATCAGCATGTTCAATTATCCGTGCGTCAGTGCGTGCATCTGTCCATCCTTGTCCACATGACAACTTGAGCAATATTATTCAACAGAATTTCTTGAAAATTGGTACGTGGTTCACATTTGAGAAGATGTAGGCCAAGTTCATATTTGGTTCATGTATATATGAGCAAGTGCGAATATTTCTTTCCAGGAGTCAGTGCTTTCAGCGTGCAGTGGAAACATTCACTGTGAAATTGGTCCTCGATCTGTGCGATCTTTCCAATGTAAAACTGATAACGTGATATGGCTTACCTGCGATAAAATGCCATTAGGCTCATTATATTTATGCTGAAATCATTGCCACCACCCAAGAGTAATCCAGCTTACTTTCGGATTGACAGATCCATTTCTCTGTTATGTGTAATGGCCTTGACCACTTTAAGTCGATTTTTGTATCAACCCATATACCCTGTGCCAATGCATTCTCTTATATATGCGAGTCGACCATAGGTCGCCTCGCATATATAAGAGAATGCATTGGCCTAACAATTTTTTTTGTTTTTGTTTTTTACAATTTTTTACAATTTTAATAATTTATTCTTATATTCTTTAACAGACTTATTTTGTATGTTTAGGGGCGATGAGATCGGCCCCTGGCACTCAAATGGTTAACTCGAGACTGCACTGACATCTCCTTTGCCCTGCTGACATAAAACCATAAAAGAATTCCCTCTTTAGCTTATCCTATTATACCACACTTCTTTGCCTTCCAGTTTATAACTTACTGGTATAGTGTATAAATTACACGAAAGGGAATTAAAGACATGATCCCTACTGATGCGAGACATGATATCTACTGAGAAAGTCTTGAAATAGGGTGTCTGTCATTTGCAGAATGAGGTCCCCAGAGGGTGAATTTAGTGATGCTAACCCGCATAGCGGGCTAGCATCACCAAATTCACCCTCTGGGAACCTCATTCCGCTGAGGTGTAAAGCAGAATGAGGTCCCCAGATGAGGTTTAATCAGAACGAGGTTCCCAGAGGGTGAATTTGGTGATGCCAGCCCATTGCGCGGGGTAGCATCCTTAAATCCCCCCTCTGGGGACCTCATTCTGCAAATGACAGACACACTATTTCAAGGCTTGCTTCTGAGCATCAGAATAAACAGGTCTGGAAATAATGTGTCTCACTTTTGCAGAATGAGGTCCCCAGAGGGAGAATTTAAGGATGCTACCCCGCGCAATGGGCTGGCATCACCAAATTCACCCTCTGGGAACCTCGTTCTGATTAAACCTCATCTTCTGGGAAGTATCTATTGTCTCAAATTAACATTGTTTTTGGTTACTTTTTCGCTTCTGGGAAGTTTCTTTATCCCCTATACTGCAGAAGATAAATTGCATAATCGTGGTGACTAATGAGGGAACTCATCAACTTTAACTGGGGAACCTAAATCTGATCCTATATGTCTCCCATAGCAGTTGAGGCCTAAGCAAAATGTGGATCCCAAAGGGTGAATTTGGTGATGCTAGCCAGCCTGCAGTGCCTGATATCATCACTAAATTCACCCTCTGGGGACCTCATTCTGCAAATGTCAGACACACTGTTTCAAGGCTTGAGATTAAACCATGTCTCTCGTACTTCACTGAATCGGGTCCATAAATATATTGATGTATTCATCATGATGTCTAAAGTTATAATGAGCCAGAACATAATGCGACGTGCACAAAGTCAGCAATCTGCAACTAAAGATGATCTTATCAATATATTTAGCATAATATAAATAAATACAGAATACCTACCGAAATGTCTCATGAGTGTCTGGAAATAAATATCGAATTTTCACGAGCAGCTACATGCATGTACAAGCCGCCAGTGGAAATTTTATATTTCTTTCCAAACATGAATGAGATGTTTCAGGTATTCAAACAAAAAAATGTCGTTTCTTTTAATTATATGTGTAATATTTAGGCTCAAAGTTGCTATGTTAAGTGTTAATTAATTAAATCATTAACTGTACTTAATTAAAGAGTGCAGGTATCAGTGTTTACTAACAGGAAAGAGCCTATGAGAAAAGTTGACTTTGACACGCTGCGACTCAAACATAGAATTGTTGATTGATCACGTGCTGTCATAAATTCGTCGCTTTTGATTGGCTAGTGGACAGTGTGCACACAATGATCACTCGATCGACCTTGGCAACTCATGTTAGTTTCAAGCCCTACAGTGAAATAACGCTATCTAGAGCGAAATAACGACATCGTATTTCACTGTGGATTCTAAGAGATAAATACAACGATCTACGTTACGGTAATTCCCCACTATTTTATAGGCAAGCATGTAATAAAAGTAAGTAGTAGGCCTTTGGCTATATCGGTGCATACAAGGTCCAGTAATGCCTTAAATAATCAACTCCTTAACCCTTTGAGTGCCAGGGGGCCGATCTGATCGGCCCTAAACCTACACAATAAGTATGTTAATAATATGAGAATAAATTATTAA
This sequence comes from Siphonodentalium dalli, assembly GCA_032622095.1. Taxonomy (NCBI): domain Eukaryota; kingdom Metazoa; phylum Mollusca; class Scaphopoda; order Gadilida; family Siphonodentaliidae; genus Siphonodentalium; species Siphonodentalium dalli. The sequence continues at coordinate 55,378,308 of CP136062.1, read as the reverse complement.
AATTGTAAAAAAAAAAAAATTTAATTTTTTTTTTAGGCCAATGCATTCTCTTATATATGCGAGGCGACCTATGGTCGACTCGCATATATAAGAGAATGCATTGGCACAGGGTATATGGGTTGATACAAAAATCGATAATATAATAAATACTCATAATAATGTATTTTATATATACGGAAGTTCTATATTTCATTTGCACCACAGAGATGACAATTCCTATTCATTCATATGTAGGGAACCTTCCATTCTCCAAAATATTCCCCACAGTTTTGAAAGGTTAAAGTTGTACTGTCCATTTCTTTGAATTCCGGCAATGCTTCTTCCTGTGTAATTTATTCCTCGGTCAAATTTGCAATGGGCGGAATGAATTCTCAGACTATGATTGTTACATTTGATTAGTTCATTTGGGTTTGGAATTTTGTTTTCTTGATTATCCGCACAGTTTTTGGCAAGTCTGTCACTGAGTCTGTTTCTAATTTTCCATGTGGTTCAGGTCCATGTAACATGACAATTATGATTGGGAAGGTCATTCTAAAATTGAGGATTTTACCATAATTACATTAAAGATCCTGTGCCAGTGCATTTTCTTATACAATGTACATGTACATGTATTTATGAGTCTCCAAAAGAAACCAAACAAGCCTCGCATTTATACAGTGTATAAGAGAATGCACTGGCTTACAATGTGAAGGTAAATATTGAGTAGGCCAATGTATTCTCTTAAATATACGAGGCTCGAGATCGCTTGGTTGTCATTTCTGGATCTTTCTGGGATTGATTAACTAAATTATGGTCTGTCACAGACGTTGTTTCATGTTATGGTGTGTATTATCGTGTATGAATTGCACGACCCATGTTGACCAATCACGGTACAGGATTTCGTGTAACACACGCATGCTATGTAAAATATAATACTAAGAAACTTGAATGCAAAGGCAGGTAAAAAAGAATTTCAGCCGGTCATATTTAAATTTTTGGTATGTTTCAACCTGTTAATGACAATGACATGCCAGTTATTTCAATGTTTCTTTACAACTTCATAACTGGTGCTACACTACACTGTAGATAATGTCATGAATCTCTACTCTGCGTCGCATGAGAACCAGAAGGTTCTAACTGTACTTTGGCGGGAAAATGAGTTATTGCATGGTACCGATATAACCGGCAACTCATAATCTGTCCGTTAAACACATGATCACGTGAACTCGAGTCCCAGTTTTCACACAAAATGCTGTGCAAATACGTTCCATCTCCAATCGGCATGTTTTGTTAGAGCAAGATGGTTCTATCTACAGAGCCAATAGGATTGGCAGATCCACGTCACGTGATGTAAGTTTGGCGAATGGCTGCCGACGAAATGTGAATTGTGTTGTCTCGACAATAATATGAGGTAAATATTATAATGTTTCAACGTTTCAACATTATTACGGTATAGCCCAATATAAATGTTCCCTTGAATACTATTTACCTCTTCAACCTACAAAAGTATCAAGATCAAGTCAATAAGACACTTTTGTGAGCTATATTGTAGATAGAACGTTCTGACATTGTGATTTTCAATATATAGTGTATAATAATTTTTCCGGTGCTCATAATTTCAATGTCGATTTTCTCTAAAATTGAGTAATGTTAGTTAGAACCTTCTGGTTCTCACGCGACGTCTGGCTAACGAAGAGTAGAGATTCATGACATGATCTAGTGCTACACATGTTTCCAGGTTTGAAAATTTTATCAATTACCTATAATCTATTATTTGTATTAACCAGGTGTTGGACAATTCAATCTTAGACACATGCAACAGCCCATGGGGCTATGAAATTAAATTTGACTTCTTTAATAAACAATTATCTAGACATATTGTTGAGGCACGTGAATCATTAATATTGACTTGTCTTCCATCCCTTTATTGTCATGGCATTGAATAATGGTTAGCATCGCAGACAATAGCTGTCATGCTGGGCCGATTTACTCGTCTTGTTGCTTCCGAAGAATGTCTGGCGGCAGGTGGTTGTATCTTCGGTGGCATCTGTGTTTTATAGATGTTAACAAATATCATTCCCTCATGAGTCACGCAAACACTTGGACTTACATGTATTTATGAACCTGGCCCATTGGATAATGAGGTGAATTTAGAGACAATGTTTTCCGGATGGATTCTGTATTAATTTATATGAATTTTAAAAGTTTAACATGATTTTTTCCCAACAAAAACAGAGTCAAAATTTGTAAAAATACAGATGGACTCTGTTTTAATTTATATGAATTTTTAAAGTTTAACATGATTTTTTCCCAACAAAAACAGAGTCAAAATTTATAAATATACAGATGGACTCTGTTTTAATTTATATGAATTTTTAAAGTTTATCATGATTTTTTCCCCAACAAAAACAGTGTCAAAAATTGTAAAAATATAGTAATAAAAGTTGAAATACATAAAGGTCAACGACAAAACCACCACCAAGCCTTGAAATAGTGTGTCTGTCATTTGCAGAATGAGGTCCCCAGAGGGTGAATTTAGTGATGCTACCCTGCACAGCGGGCTAGCATCACCAAATTCACCCTCTGGGAACCTCATTCTGCTGAGGTGTAAGCAGAATGAGGTCCCCAGAGGCTGAATTTGGTGATGCTAGCCCGATGTGCAGGGTAGCATCACTAAATTCACCCTCTGGGGACCTCATTCTGCAAATGACAGACACACTATTTCAAGGCTTGAAGTGGATCAGACCTCTACCTTTTGTTTATATCTGCTTTAATTCACTTTTATGTGGCCACCCTTATATGTTAAAATTAGGTTTTGTCACATTAATTTACCGGGATGGGCAACATTACACTGGATACAAGCCTGGAAATAGTGTGTCTGACATTTGCAGAATGAGGCCCCCAGAGGGTGAATCTGGTGGTGCTAGCGTCACTAAATTCACCCTCTGGTGGGGGCCTCATTCTTTGCAAATGACAGACACAGTAATTTAGTGACGCTATCCCACACAGCAGGCTAGCATGCGCACCACCAAATTCATGCACCCTCTGGGGATCTCATTCTGTTTAGGCCTCATCTTTTGGGAAGTGTCTGTAGTCTCAAATTAATTAACATTGTATTTGGTTACTTTAATTCCCCCCTCTGTTCAGGTTCTATGTCCACTAATTTGCAGAAGGGTCCAGCACACACCTAACATAATGTTAAGATTCTTGAAGCAGTATTGAACTCAATTAACCCTTTACCCAACAAACCGGCCAAAACCGGCCAAATAAAGCTTCAACAGCCTAAAATATCTTCAGTCTGTCTCAATAGAACCATACACATATGGATATCATTGGAACCGGCTCCTTGACCACATTGTGATAGTTACAGTTATGCCCTGTGCCAATGCATTCTCTTATATATGCGAGTCGACCATAGGTCGCCTCGCATATATAAGAGAATGCATTGGCCTAAAAAAAATCTTTTTTTAACACTTTTTACCATTTTTTCTTACATTCTTTAACAATTTTATAATTTTTAATGTGTTAAGCCAATGCATTCTCTTATATATGCGAGGCGACCTATGGTCGACTCGCATATATAAGAGAATGCATTGGCACAGGGCCGTTCTGTTGGGTAAAGGGTTAAATTGCCAATCGAGCCTTTTACTGGTTCAGATCATGTACTATTTATGGCAGTTATTCATTTCCATTCAATTTGTTTACTTGTTGAGAACGCTCCTTCCAAAATTTCCCTTCTATGATTAATGTCATCTTTTAGACATTTTTATCGTTATATAATATGCTTGATGTGGTCTTCATATTATAGCATAGATTCCTTCCTGTGGTGCACTAGGCTTAACAATTAAGTAGTTTTCTGTGTAGGTCCATCTAAACTTTCCACCTTCTGACATAGCTCAGACATGGAAACCATTAATATGACCACCCACAAATAATAAGCTAAAAGCTCAGACATGGAAACCATTAATATGACCACCCACAAATAATAAGCTAAAAGCTCAGACATGGAAACCATTAATATGACCACCCACAAATAATAAGCTAAAAGCTCAGGCATGGAAACCATTAATATGACCACCCACAAATAATAAGCTAAAAGCTCAGGCATGGAAACCATTAATATGACCACCCACAAATAATAAGCTAAAAGCTCAGGCATGGAAACCATTAATATGACCACCCACAAATAATAAGCTAAAAGCTCAGGCATGGTAACCATTAATATGACCACCCACAAATAATAAGCTAAAAGCTCAGGCATGGAAACCATTAATATGACCACCCACAAATAATAAGCTAAAAGCTCAGACATGGAAACCATTAATATGACCACCCACAAATAATAAGCTAAAAGCTCAGACATGGAAACCATTAATATGACCACCCACAAATAATAAGCTAAAAGCTCAGACATGGAAACCATTAATATGACCACCCACAAATAATAAGCTAAAAGCTCAGACATGGAAACCATTAATATGACCACCCACAAATAATAAGCTAAAAGCTCAGACATGGAAACCATTAATATGACCACCCACAAATAATAAGCTAAAAGCTCAGGCATGGAAACCATTAATATGACCACCCACAAATAATAAGCTAAAAGCTCAGGCATGGAAACCATTAATATGACCACCCACAAATAATAAGCTAAAAGCTCAGACATGGAAACCATTAATATGACCACCCACAAATAATAAGCTAAAAGCTCAGACATGGAAACCATTAATATGACCACCCACAAATAATAAGCTAAAAGCTCAGGCATGGAAACCATTAATATGACCACCCACAAATAATAAGCTAAAAGCTCAGACATGGAAACCATTAATATGACCACCCACAAATAATAAGCTAAAAGCTCAGACATGGAAACCATTAATATGACCACCCACAAATAATAAGCTAAAAGCTCAGGCATGGAAACCATTAATATGACCACCCACAAATAATAAGCTAAAAGCTCAGGCATGGAAACCATTAATATGACCACCCACAAATAATAAGCTAAAAGCTCAGACATGGAAACCATTAATATGACCACCCACAAATAATAAGCTAAAAGCTCAGACATGGAAACCATTAATATGACCACCCACAAATAATAAGCTAAAAGCTCAGACATGGAAACCATTAATATGACCACCCACAAATAATAAGCTAAAAGCTCAGACATGGAAACCATTAATATGACCACCCACAAATAATAAGCTAAAAGCTCAGGCATGGAAACCATTAATATGACCACCCACAAATAATAAGCTAAAAGCTCAGGCATGGAAACCATTAATATGACCACCCACAAATAATAAGCTAAAAGCTTCATATGTTAAAGGCCCATTACATTTTCGAACCCCCAGATTACATTATATAAAATAAATGCCATATTATATACCATTTGAATGAGTAACCCCCAGATTACATTATATAAAATATATGCCATATTATATACCATGAACCCCCAGATTACATTATATAAAATATATGCCATATTATATACCATGAACCCCCAGATTACATTATATAAAATATATGCCATATTATATACCATTTGAATGAGGAACCCCCCAGATTACATTATATAAAATATATGCCATATTATATACCATTTGAATGAGGAACCCCCAGATTACATTATATAAAATATATGCCATATTATATACCATTTGAATGAGGAACCCCCAGATTACATTATATAAAATATATGCCATATTATATACCAGTTGAAAGAGGAGGCTCCAAAACATTGTATTATCAACTTATCCGGTGTAATAAACTGTGAACATGTTGTTGTTGTTGAGTTACCGACGTCAGGTCTATGCTCAAATTTTTGCACAATGTCAATGATTTTCAATGGAAGGGGAATAACTGTATAAATTTAGATATATAGTTATTCCACTTTCATAGAAAATAAACTATAGTTTGAATTTTGTTGCATTCTGGGAGCCATAACAGTGGAAATGATTTATGAATTTCAGCTATTTTCTATTATGCTATGGGTACCTTCTGAGACAGATGTTCCAAATGGTGATGAATTATTATACAGTTATCGCCCGTGATTGAGTGAGATACGGGGATTTGTCGCCCGCTCGAGACCTGGAATGTCACCCGAGGGCCGTCAGGCCCGAGGGTGACATTCCAGGTCGAGAGCGGCGACAAATCCCCGTGTCTCACGAAAACAAGGGTGATAACTGTTTTGTTATCTGACAATGGAGTACACACGAACCTCCTTAATAGCAGGCATAAATGCGCGCATATATTATTTAATCCAGTTCGAAAAGTTAATTCTATGTTGGAATCATCGCTATTTAGAAAATAAAACATTCATAATCTGGATTAATTAACAGACCCGTCATTTGCGCAGATATTCTCCGGTCAGTTTGCTGGTTGCATTGTGGAAATTGGTTCACAGAAAGAGGAGTAAAGCAATTTCGAAGTTGAGTAGCCATGCAGCGAAATGTTCGGTTTCGTTTCAAATGAGCGTGAAGACGCCGACAGACGTGTTAATTTCCAGAATGCTAAAATGTGGAACTAACACGTTGTAGTAGTGCAAAAAGAAATTGACATCTGTCACAGATCGTTACGCAACATACGGGTATTCTCTGAAGTCTGATGAATGTATTGAAGAAAAGAAATAATCAATTGATAAACAGCAAAGAGTGGCCATTTGATCTATAGTACATAAACGTAGTTGTAACGTATGTGCATCGTATGTGCAATTGTCTGCAGCATACCAACTACATAATAAGGTTTATCTATTTGTCCCACGGTCTTTATTATTGATATAAAAAGGTCCAATATGAATATTACACCTTATAACAGATATGTGTCTATGATAACACCATTATACATAGCGTGCTTTAATTGCAAATAAAAAAACATACAATTATGCAAATTAGCAAACACCACAGTTCGCGGTTGTTATGAAACAGTGGGGTTTATAAAAACAGTGTTTTTCGAAATTATCAGAGAGCTGTCAGAGAATCTCTGCGCGGTGAGTTCTTCATAGTTCTATGTTTACTGGTAACAGCTGAGCGGTCAATAACTGAGACAATGTTACCCTCGAGGGTAATATGGTGATTTATCGCCCGCCATGTGACGCACTCTCAGCCAATCAGAAGAGAGGGAAATGGGATGAAGGATAACAAAGTATTTTAATGATATTTTATGGCAAATATTTTTATTAAACTTGTACATCAAGGCACTATAAAAAATTTATTTGGTGACTCAAAAATTAACTGGGCCTTTATAATAAGTTAGAAGTTGCTACCACTATTGTGCCTCGGCCTACAGTATAATGCCCTAATTAATCAACTCCATAACCACAGCAGAATTATGGGTAACTTTTCAGGATTTACTCGGGGAGAGCTTTCCGATGAATGGCAACAAGCCATATTTCCGACTAAATCCTGAAAAGTTACCCATAATTCTGCTGTGGTTATGGAGTCGATTAATTAGGGCATTACTGTATATTCACGGCTGAATGATATCATGTTGCTTCATCAGTTGGTGGTTTCTACATGTAATGGAGTGTTTTCCTGTGAACTTTACCCTCTGCATGTTTTTTCCTTCACCTTCTATGGATTAAAGATACTTAAATGTGTCTCTTCCCCAATCAGAAAATGGGATTTCTAATGCGAAGCGTGGGCGGTGACATCATAATGCGATCAAAGCCTGTGCTGTATAGTGGTGATAATGCTATTTAAAGCTATCGGAATGTTTCAGATTATATTAACCCTTTCACGATGGGAGCTTCGCTGGTTCAGCATTAACTCTTTCGCTGCCAATCTCACATAAATGCAAGTTACCCAGTCGCTGCCAATAGCACATTTATGAATGGCAACAAGCCATATTTCCGACTAAATCCTGAAAGGTTACCCATAATTCTGCTGTGGTTAAGGAGTCGATTATTTAGAGCATTACTGTACCAAGCTTCTAACAGGACCATAAAAGGAGCTATTTTTAAAACAGGCAACTTGTGGAAATGTTTGGAAAGTAGCAAAAGGGAGAACTCTATCTGGTTAGTTTGCGTCTATATATTCATCAAGGGAAATATAATTTTGACTCAAAGAGATTTCATTCGGCTGTATATCAGAAATAAACCACTTTATTATGCCGTTGTAAATATATAATATTCCCAATCTTAAGTTTTCCCTGTTTTTTTTCTCCACAAAATGGTATTTGTTACTTGAAATCGGCTTTTATAAAAATTGTGTTATTGTTTTAGTGCGACTGCGGACACTGAAATATTTATTTGCAGGTTAAAGTTGCAGGTGGGGAAAATCACTGGGGGAGCACCCACTGCGCATTCTCATGCAAGACCGCAAGCATATCGTAGCGATCAAGCAATGTTTGATTTTTAACAGGAAAAATTGTGGCGTGTTCTTGGCAACATGCTCAAACTATTCAAAGCATTGGACTTCTTCAAAGGAGACACTTTTAATTGAGCTGAGAGCCTGAGACAGTAGAGGGAGCATTTGTTTCTGCCCGCTGCTACGCCGACAGGGAGAAGCGGGCCATGATTCTGGCCACCATAATCAGGTCTGGCAATTCCCAAATATAGCTACAATAGCCATATGTAGCTTTTGTAGCTACATGTACATGTGGCTATTGATGATGGGTGGATCTGGTTGAAGAGAGATAACCCAATCCAACAAACAACCATTTATATATACAAGAACATGGTTTGATTATACTCTTGGTAAATAAATATTGTTTGCCATTTTCATGTACAATTAACAATTAACAAAATTGTTACTTTTTCCTGACAACTGTACCTAAATAGAAGAATAGATCATATATGGATGGAACCGAGTCCCATATCACATAGCATAACCATTTTCTAAACAGATGCATGTCCTTAGCTATATGCTTCTCAAATTCTGCATCCTGGTGAAACCGAAATGTCATCCGCAGTGGTTTCATGAGCTGTAACAACATAATACCCCTCACCCTTAGTTACAACAGCTCATGGTAATGCCTGCATGCAATGCAAATTGGTAAAATATTGTTTTACGATAGTCAAATGTGTCTACAATAGCTATTGTAGCTATAATTGGGAATTCCCAGACCTGATAATTGCTGAAATCGGTGCAGAAATTGAAATAGCCTAGTGTTTTATATAATGTTGTGTTAGGAACTTGAGATACATGCCATATATCTACATTTGTATAATTGCATAATGAGGAGAATGAAATATATTACCCTTTGCTTTTTTTGGCTTTGTTTTCACACTAGAGACCTATATAGCACTTCAACAAGTTGAATTAAGGGTCTAACATCGCAGCACCGCAGCGTCTGCAGGCTTGCCACTTTTCTCCACCTGCGATTTTTTTCCCCATCTGCGATTTAAAATCGCAGGGTCTGGGGTAGCACTTAATGTGGCCTGGAAGAGAGCCACTATATTTCATGGCTAAAAATGACAAATAATCCCAATAAAACAACCATCAAGTGTTTCTACTCGAATCATGAGTAATCATATTGTGTTTTATCCATATTTGTTTGCTGTCTGCACGTTAAGTATTGTGGGAATTCCCAAGACACATATGTCTGGGCACTTTGCACTTTCGAATACTGATGCCGACAATTGGTGGATAATCTTTGTACAGCAGGAAATCTACAGTAATGCCCCAAATAATCGACTCATTAACCACAGCAGAATTATGGGTAATTTTTCAGGATTTAGTCCGAAATATGGCTTGTTGCAATTCATCGGAAAGCTCTCTGAGAGCTTTCCGATGAATGGCAACAAGCCATATTTCTGACAAAATCCTGAAAAATTACCCATAATTCTGCTGTGGTTAAGGAGTCGATCATTTAGGGCATTACTGTATATAATTTTTCTGTGTCAGTTGATATGGAAGTCAGACTCCTTTTAACCCTCTCTTTTAGTGTTGAAACGACTAGGGTATTTCATAGTCTACTAGTCGGCATCCCTTAGTCGACTACTAGTCGACACCTACTATGAAGAACAATCAAAATCCACACAGGATTATCGAAGTATTTTCTTAGACATCGAGGATCTTCCCATTTCAATGTGTTGGATATGTGATTTTTAACAGCTGTTTGTCATCATAAATTTATTAAAACATGCATACTTATCATTATATTTATTGATGTTGACAGCTGATAGTGACAGGTAAGTATCATGAACATCACTCATATGATATAATATTGGAGGTAAACTTCAGTATTGAAGTTATGTTCATGTGCGATCATGGCAAAGTGATGGTCATAAATACTAGAGAAACTTCGAAATAGCTGGATGCAACAAGCTTCCTAACTTCCGGTGCATGCGCAGTCTATTTTCACCCGATGATATCACAACTGTGCATGTATACGTGGTTCTGTGTGTTAATTACATTTTATATAACATTCAGCGAGCTAGCTATTCGGATATACCATGTAATCGTTGGTTTACTTTAGGGGTGTGTGGGTTATATCGATCAGGCTGGCCATCCAGTGGGCTCATTCCCCTCCCCAACCTTGACTTAATATTGGTCACAAAATATAGCAACAGACCTAGCTCAGTCCCGTTTACACAGGATGAGCGATCACCGACACTGATGATTAACAGATTGCAAGGAATCCTACATTTGAGTCTGGAGATTCATGGCATAATGTGTAGCCAGATCGAGTAGAGATTCATGGCATGATGTGTAGCTAGAGTAGAGATTCATGGCATGATGTGTAGCTAGAGTAGAGACTCATGGCATGATGTGTAGCCAGAGTAGAGATTCATGGCATGATGAGTAGCCAGAGTAGGAGATTCGTGGCATGATGTGTAGCCAGAGTAGAGATTCATGGCATAATGTGTAGCCAGAGTGGATATTCATTGCATGATGTGTAGCCAGAGTAGAGGTTCATGGCATAATGTGTAGCCAGAGTGGATATTCATTGCATGATGTGTAGCCAGAGTAGAGATTCATGACATGATGTGTAGCCAGAGTAGAGATTCATGGCATGATGTGTAGCCAGAGTAGGAGATTCATGACATGATGTGTAGCCAGAGTAAAGATTCATGGCATTATCAGAGGCTTTTGTTTGACCAACTTAACCTAATTTGAACAAGGATTCATTAACCGATCTTACAAAAAATGCTATGCCGATCGTCATGAGAACTGAGCTTATAGAAATATGACACATCTTTTGAAACTGGACTACCAATATGACAGAAAGCTATAAATATTCATGGTTGTCCAGCTTTGTTTGAACAAGGATTTATCAACCGATCTTACGATAAAATACTACGCTGATCATCATGAGCATATGAGCTTATAGAAATATAACACATCTAATGAAACTAGACTACCAATAGGACAGAAAACTATAAATATTCATGGTTGTCGCTTTGTTGCTTCAACATTTGATGAGTTGTCCGTTGAATTGTGAGAAGTCAAATTTATAGTCATTAATAAGTAGTTATTGAAACTAGACTGCGTGGCTTGTATTCACCAACTGGGTAGTTTATTTGTTACAAGGTACCTTCGCTTGCGATTATGACACTCTATTGTCGATAAGATTGACTCAATCTATCAGACTTGTTATTTTTCAATAAGCGAGATCACTGGGTCGATCACGGCCATATTGGATTCATCCTGCTCCTATCCGTGGTTTCAGAGATTCTTCTAGCCCCGGTTCCATGGTTTTAGTGCTACATTTCAAAGTTCTGGAGTAGCATTTCCATAAATGGAGCTTTTGAATTATTCATGACTTCCATATAATGGAATGCTGCTCCAGAACTTTAACCTGTAGCACTAAAACCACAGAACCGGGACTGGTGGATCCAATATGGCCGCGAATTAGTGACAGGGTGTATGGATACTGCCTCATGACTAAATCGCTAACACTCACAGGATAAATGCAGCAAATAGCGGTTGAGACTCGATCAGACTGAATCTTTCTGCGGAATGAGTGTTAATTGTAAAATTGGGCTGGAGGATACTACACTTCCCTTTATTTTTAAGAATGTGGATGCTTAACCCTTCGAGTGCCAGGGGCCAATATTATCGGCCCTAAACCTACACAATAAGTCTGTTAAAGAATATAATAAAATATATTAAAATTGTAAAAAATTGTAAAAAATTGTAAAAAAAACAAAAAAAATTGTTAGGCCAATGCATTCTCTTATATATGCGAGGCGACCTATGGTCGACTCGCATATATAAGAGAATGCATTGGCACAGGGTATATGGGTTGATAAAAAAATCGGACCTGGCACTCAAAGGGTTAAGGAGGTACTGTACTCTAAATCCGGCTGTTTATGGGACCATCTCCTTTTATACTAAACAGAATATATGCAACAAATGAATGAATTTGATCAAGGATTAGTACAAAATACACTCCTGTGCTTTTAATATGAAGGATGCAAAACATGGTAATTATAATTAAAATGAAATTTATGACTCCATGGCTCAAATGCATTCATTTGTTGCATATATTCTGTTGAGTATAAAAGGAGATGGTCCCATAAATGGCCGGATTTAGTGCACAGTACCCCTTTAAGTTCATTGCTTGCATAAGTACACAAAAACGCTGCTTATAATTGATTGATTGATTTTTTTGTGTAATAAACAAATATATGTAACAGGTTATAATGAAGCTATAAAACAGTCATTTATTCCACAGGAGCTGCATGTTAGCATACAATCGCCCTTTAAGGCACATTGCTTGTGTAAGTACACAAAAACGCTGCTTATAATTGATTGCTTGATTGATGATTATTTTGTGCAATAAAAAAATAAATATTGTATGTAACAGGTTATAATGAAGTTAAACAATCATTTATTCCACAGAAGCTGCATGGCCGATATATGCTGTCTTCCTGACGCCCCAATTGAAATGAATTAACCCTTTACCCAACAGAACGGCCCTGTGCCAATGCATTCTCTTATATATGCGAGTCGACCATAGGTCGCCTCGCATATATAAGAGAATGCATTGGCTTAACACATTAAAAATTATAAAATTGTTAAAGAATGTAAGAAAAAATGGTAAAAAGTGTTAAAAAAAGACTTTTTTTAGGCCAATGCATTCTCTTATATATGCGAGGCGACCTATGATATCCATATTTGTATGGTTCTATTGAGACAGACCGAAGATATTTTAGGCTGTTGAAGCTTTATTTGGCCGGTTTGTTGGGTAAAGGGTTAAGCATGTATACTGCTATGCGATTATTCATGAATGCCTCAGAGTGTTGTGAGCCTGTTTTTGTTACACTGACAGGTACATTCCTATGAAAGTTATATCCTTTTAACCCTTTGAGTGCCAGGCCGATTTTTGTATTAACCCATATACCCTGTGCCAATGCATTCTCTTATATATGCGAGTCGACCATAGGTCGCCTCGCATATATAAGAGAATGGATTGGCCTAACAATTTTTTTTTTATTTATTTATTTTTTTTTTTATTTTTTTTTTTTACAATTTTAATATATTTTATTATATTCTTTAACAGACTTATTGTGTAGGTTTAGGGCCGATTAGATCGGCCCCTGGCACTCAAAGGGTTAAGTAATTAATTGCTATTGGAATTAAGTGTTTGAACCAGTCCAAGCCTGAGTATAGTGTGCCTGTCATTTTCAGAATGAGGTCCCTGGGGTGAAATTTATGACGCTATTCCACATAGCAGGCTAGCACCAAATTCACCATCTGGTCACGCAGTGTAGTTTCCAGTAATTATTTGGGGACACCTGTTTATATGCCAAAGTCATATCCGAAGGCCGCAGACCTTAGTTGGGGATGGTATGGGGTGGCCTCCCCCTTGAACTATATGTACATACTGCCATAAAATGACAATTTATTGCTTTATTTGATGATTTAGTGTTAGTTGTGTTTGTTTTATAGTAATAATGGTCAAAAAACTAATTATCTGAGGAATTTTTCTTCTTTCTAACTGTTTTTTGGGCACCTGGAGTTTGGGCGCTCATACCTGTTACAGGTACCAAAACTGGCCTGGAAATTACCCTGATCTGGTGGACCTCTAATGAAACTAGACTACCAATACGACAGAAAACTATAAATATTCATGGTTGCCACTTTGTTGCTTCAACGTTTGATGAATTCTCCGTTGAATTGTGAAAAGTATAATATATATTCATTAAAACGTAGCTATTGAAACTAGACTACGTGCTTCAAGCCTGAGTTTAGTGTGGCGGGCTAGCATAACCAAATTCACCATCTTGGGACCTCATTCTGCATGGCCTCATCTGCTATGGGAGATAGACTCAGGTTGAAGTTCCCAAATGGTGAATATTGTGATGTACACCCATTGGTACCTCGATTATGCAATGTGTTGTCTGCCAATTTGGGGATATAGAGAAACTAAACTAAAAAAGAAATAGAATCTATGTGAAGAAGTTTCTATAGAAATTTGATAAAAAAGAAACTTTCCAGCGAAGATGAGGCCTAAGCAGAATGAGGTCCCCAGAGGGTGAATTTAGTGATGCTAGCCCACTATGCGGGATAGTGTCACTATATTCACCCTCTGGGGACCTCATACTGCAAATGACAGGCACACTAAACTCAGACTTGTACCTTTATTGACAGAAACTGTTTAATATTCATGAGTGCCTCATGAGAAAAGTTAGCGTTTTTGTATGTTGTAAAGCTCGGCCTTTTCTAAGTACATTGATATGAAAGTCAGACCCCTGTTATAATTTTCCACAAAATGTAGCCTTAACTACAGTAATCCCCTAAGTAATCGACTCCTTAACCACATGAGAATTATGGGTAACTTTTCAGGATTCTCTGGCTACACATCATGCCATGAATCTTCCGACTCAAATGTAGAATTCCTTGCAATCTGTTAATCATCATGCAGTGTCGGTGATCGCTCATCCTGTGTAAATGGGACTGAGCTAGGTCTGTTGCTATATTTTGTGACCAATATTAAGTCAAGGTTGGGGAGAGGAATGAGCCCACTGGATGGCCAGCCTGATCGACATAAGTAGCGGAAATCCTGATATAACCCACACACCCCTAAAGTAAACCAACGATTACATGGTATATCGGAATAGCTCGCTGAATATTATATAAAATGTTACACCTGTAATTAACACACAGAACCACGTATAAATGCACAGTTGTGATATCATCGGGTGAAAATAGACTGCGCATGCACCGGAAGTTAGGAAGCTTGTTGCATCAAGCTATTTCGAAGTTTCTCTAGTATTTATGACCATCACTTTGCCATGATCGCACGTGAACATAACTTCAATACTGAAGTTTAACTCCAATATTATATCATATGAGTGATGTTCATGATACTTACCTGTCACTATCGGCTGTCAACATCGATAAATATAATGATAAGTATGCATGTTTTAATAAATTTATGATGACAAACAGCTGTTAAAAATCACATATCCAACACATTGAAATGGAAAGATCCTCGATGTCTAAGAAAATACTTCGATAATCCTGTGTGGATTTTGATTGTTCTTCATAGTAGGTGTCGACTAGTAGTCGACTTAAGGGATGCCGACTAGTCGACTACGAAATTCCCTAGTTGTTTCAATACTAAAAGAGAGTGTTAAAAGGAGTCTGACTTCCATATCAAATGACACCGAAAAATTATATACAGTAATGCCCTAAATGATCGACTCCTTAACCATAGCAGAATTATGGGTTACTTTTCAGGATTTAGTCGGAAATATGGCTTGTTGCTATTCATCGGAAAGCCCTCACTGAGAGCTTTCCAATAAATGGCAACAAGCCATATTTCCGACTAAATCCTGAAAAATTACCCATAATTCTGCTGTGGTTAAGGAGTCGATTATTTGGGGCATTACTGTAGCTTTCCTGCTGTACAAAGATTATCCACCAATTGTCGGCATCAGTATTCGAAAGTGCAAAGTGCCCAGACATACGTGTCTTGGGAATTCCCACAATACTTAACGTGCAGACAGCAAACAAATATGGATAAAACACAATATGATTACTCATGATTCGAGTAGAAACACTTGATGGTTGTTTTATTGGGAATATTATTTGTCATTTTTAGCCATGAAATATAGTGGCTCTCTTCCAGGCCACATTAAGTGCTACCCCAGACGCTGCGATTTTAAATCGCAGATGGGGAAAAAAATCGCAGGTGGAGAAAAGTGGCAAGCCTGCAGACGCTGCGGTGAGACCCTTAATTCAACTTGTTGAAGTTCTATATAGGTCTCTAGTGTGAAAACAAAGCCAAAAAAAGCAAAGGGTAATATTTCATTCTCCTCATGTATCTACAAATGTAGATATATGGCATGTATCTCAAGTTCCTAACGCAACATTATATAAAACACTAGGCTATTTCAATTTCTGCACCGATTTCACAATGTCAGCAATTATCAGGTCTGGGAATTCCCAATTATAGCTACAATAGCTATTGTAGACACATTTGACTATCGTAAAACAATATTTTACCAATTTGCATTGCATGCAAGCATTACCGTGAGCTGTTGTAACTAAGGGTGAGGGGTATTATGTTGTTACAGCTCATGAAACCACTGCGGATGACATTTCGGTTTCACCAGTATGCAGAATTTGAGAAGCATATATAGCTAAGGACATCATGCATCTGTTTAGAAAATGGTTATGCTATGTGATATGGGACTCGGTTCCATCCATATATAATCTATTCTTCTATTTAGGTACAGTTGTCAGGAAAAAGTAACAATTTTGTTAATTGTTAATTGTACATGAAAATGGCAAACAATATTTATTTACCAAGAGTATAATCAAACCATATATGTTCTTGTATATTTAAATGGTTGTTTGTTGGATTGGGTTATCTCTCTTCAACCAGATCCACCCATCATCAATAGCCACATGTACATGTAGCTACAAAAGCTACATATGGCTATTGTAGCTATATTTGGGAATTGCCAGACCTGATTATGGTGGCCAGAATCATGGCCCGCTTCTCCCTGTCGGCGTAGCAGCGGGCAGAAACAAACGCTCCCTCTACTGTATCAGGCTCTCAGCTCAATTAAAAGTGTCTCCTTTGAAGAAGTCCAATGCGTTGAATTGTTTGAACATGTTGCCAAGAACACGCCACAATTTTTCCTGTTAAAAATCAAACATTGCTTGAGCTACGATATGCTTGCGGTCTTGCATGAGAATGCGCAGTGGGTGCTCCCCCAGTGATTTTCCCCACCTGCAATTTTAACCTGCAAATAAAGATTTCAGTGTCCGCAGTCGCACTAAAACAATAACACAATTTTTATAAAAGCCGATTTCAAGTAACAAATACCATTTTGTGGAGAAAAAAAACGGAAAACTTAAGATTGGGAATATTATTTATTTACAACGGCATAATAAAGTGGTTTATTTCTGATATACAGCCGAATGAAATCTCTCTGAGTCAAAATGATATTTCCCTTGATGAATATATAGACGCAAACTAACCAGATAGAGTTCTCCCTTTTGCTACTTTCCAAACATTTCCACAAGTTGCCTGTTTTAAAAATAGCTCCTTTTATGGTCCTGTTAGAAGCTTGGTACAGTAATGCTCTAAATAATCGACTCCTTAACCACAGCAGAATTATGGGTAACCTTTCAGGATTTAGTCGGAAATATGGCTTGTTGCCATTCATAAATGTGCTATTGGCAGCGACTGGGTAACTTGCATTTATGTGAGATTGGCAGCGAAAGAGTTAATGCTGAACCAGCTCCCATAGTCGGAAATATGGCTTGTTGCCATTCATCGGAAAGCTCTCGCCGAGAGCTTTCCGATGAATGGCAACAGGCCATATTTCCGACTAAATCCTGAAAAGTTACCCATAATTCTGCTTTGGTTAAGAGGTCGATTACTTAGGGCATTACTGTACTTCGGGCATTACTATAATGCAATGGAGAAAGATGAGTTGTCTGAAATATGGCATCTCCCAGCCAGACAGTCTGATGATGATGATCATGGCCATCACGACAATTCTGCAACTGTCATGCAAACTTAAGCTCTGTCTTCCCAGATGTCTTTTATTCTTAGACGAGCTGTCGGTAACATGGGAATACGTCCATTCAAAGTCTGTATCTACGGACCTGTTCATTAATTATATATGGTTGTCACATTCTAGCGATGATAATTAATGGCGACTTTCTTCAGCCAGCTTCTCATCCATATTTTATAATAGACTACAGTAAAAAGTTCCTAATCATTGCTCCATCATTTTTATTACTGTCATTTAATGCCAGTTATATACACACGTTTATACACCCATATTAAAAAACAGGACGTAGTAATATGTTTTTGGTCTAGCCATCCATTTATATGTCCATATGTTTATTTTTTCGTTTCTAGATGATAACTTTAGTTGCATTGAACTTAACGGAATTAATTTCGTATGTAGGTTCACAACCACAAAATACAGGTCAAGTTTTTGAGTTCTGGCCACCCATTCTTGCCAGAGATGCAGCCCCTTTGTAGGGATTTGGACTTTTTTTTTGAGTGTCTGGAATTCAGATTTGTTCAAGTGGGGTCACTGGGTAAAATAGGAAAAAAACATCACTCATCCGATCATCACCAAACTTCATATGGACCTTCGGGGTGACCAATAAATGGGGGCCATCAATATTTTCTGAAATTCGATAAAAAACATGGATTTCAAATTTGGATCCATCAGCACACCCTGCAGCCCGCATTTATTGGAGAAATGTTTTGAAAATTTACAGGCATGTTTAGGATCATCAAACTTCATATGGATCTTCGGGGTGACTACTAGATGGGAGATATCAAATTTTGTGGCTCAACTAGCTTTAACACTTTTGCTTCCAATGAGTTGACTTCAACTCCTAACATATATCCTCTGAAATCACTATAGATCTCATAGATGCAACAGGTGTTACAATATTAGATACAGTAATGCCCTAAGTAATCGACTTCTTAACCACAGCAGAATTATGGGTAACATTTCAGGATTTAGTCGGAAATATGGCTTGTTGCCATTCATCGGAAAGCTCTCCCCGAGAGCTTTCCGATGAATGGCAACAAGCCATATTTCCGACTAAATCCTGAAATTAAGTTACCCATAATTCTGCTGTGGTTAAGAAGTCGATTACTTAGGGCATTACTGTATAATATATATGCTGTTAACTCTTTTCGTTTATGCTATTCACTTCAACTCTTAAAATATATCTCATTTTAAATTCCTAGATGAATGGATCTCATAGTTTTGGAGATGAGAGATTTAACTCTCCCCACCCACCCTATCTATGTTTATGAATTCAAGTTTGGTACCAATATATAGAGGATCTACAACAAGTCCACAGTTTATAGCGGAATTTACAAAACGAGTCCAGTAAATTAGGTCCGGACCGAGCCTTTGTAATTTCCGCTATAAACTGGGGACGAGCTGTAGATTCTATTTATTACATGATCCAAAACATTGACAACACATTCTTAAATCAGCAAATGGGATGCGAAACTAACATTGGCTTATATAAGGCATGCGATGATGTTTCATATAACAGTTCGTTGTTTGCCCGCATAAAGAAATATAGTCCCAGATAAATAAAGACTCTTTTGTGCATTTAATGGCGTATATTTAATGACATAACTTTTCAAACTCTTCATTCATGATATTTTGTTTGAAAAATATTGGAAGCCATAGTATTTTGAGACGTAGCGTACGGAATGTTAACAGACGACAAACCGGAAGTTAAAGGTCATATGGCACTATTTCCTGTTATTAAACGAACGTTTAATATCACAATTTATAGAAAGGGTTTATTGAATGGAATAAGGGTAGGATTATGTAATAAAATAATATACAGTAATACCCTAAATAATCGACTCCTTTACCACAGCAGAATTATGGGTAACTTTTCAGGATTTAGTCGGATATATGGCTTGTTGCCATTCATTGGAAAGTTCTCAGTGAAAGATTTTTCACTTTTCAGGATTTAGTTGGAAATATGGCTTGTTGCCATTCATCAGAAAGCTCTCAGTGAAAGATTTTTCACTTTTCAGGATTTAGTCGGAAATATGGCTTGTTGCCATTCATCGGAAAGCTCTCAGTGAAAGATTTTTCACTTTTCAGGATTTAGTCGGAAATATGGCTTGTTGCCATTCATCGGAAAGCTCTCAGTGAGAGCTTTCTGATGAATGGCAACAAGCCATATTTCCGACTAAATCCTGAAAATTAAGTTACCCATAATTCTGCTGTGGTAAAGGAGTCGATTATTTAGGGCATTACCTTATAACATACTTTCATTTTCATTGAAATGCAGGCATTTAATTGGTCGAGAGGCTAGCGGGTGACTTGATATATCAGTGCATGGATGTTGCAGCAGATGTGTCACATCGCGTAGTGATACTTTAAAAAAAAAGGGGCGTGTCCAGATAACCGTTGCCCCCACATGACTCTCAGTGAAAAAACAACTCAAAAACATTTTATAAATTAGTTGATGACTATATTACATGTTTCTGTTTCTTACCGACACTTTAATAGGCCTACTGTACTTATGTCATTGCATTTCAGCCATATTCATATTTTTGTAATGATCGACTGAATGGTCAAAATTCACTCTGCTTTTATCATTTGCCTAATTTTCGGAAAAAGCATCCATACCATTTGTGTATAGTTTCTGTGAAAACAATCGATCATGAATCAGACTGATCAACAGGCTGATGAACATGGATAAGTATATTGGGAATAAAATAAAATGTGTTTTCCGATTACAACCCTATTAAAAAATTTCTGCTTCATACCAGTGGTAATACGGTACTAATACCATGGCATTTGTCACGAGAACATTAGATGTGACCAGGGAATTTGTTTACAAATTACATCGGGACTGGAGTTTATCATCAATTTTATCGGAGATCCCTAACTAGTCACTTCGGATTCGACTCTGTGTGTGTTGATAATTATTGAGACGTTATTGAGTCATTTTAAATGTAAATCGTTCCCAAACAAGTATTTTATTTGATCATGGATAGTTTATTGCTGACAATTGAAGTTGAGGTGTATTTATTTTCTGAAAGTTTGCTTCGTCCAATTTATTTTTGGCCCATCAATCTTCATTTTATCCAGACTGTCCTACCCTAGCTTCGTGGAATTATACAGTCGCGGAATTATACAGTATGTAATTCGCCCGCTGAGACATCTATATGCTCATAGATCAATCGAAAATTATGTTGATGGTATATATAGAATCATGCCTGATTACAACATTAGTTGGAAATTTGATTTTCACACCAAAATAGTTTTCAATGGAAAAAAGATTTTTTAGATCAACAGTCGCTTATTGTCCTGCTTTTGGTTAAACTGTTGGACCGAAATTACCACATTTTAAAACTATATAGGGGATGTCAGTTTTGTCACAAAATTTAACTTTATGGGGGATGTCAAGTTGGAAATTTCCAAAAGTTGGAAAGCTTGAAATACCAGTTGTAAAATTCCAACCTAAGACGGATGTGCAAAAGGAATTTTGTGAACTTTTAAAGACCGTGGTCTGGTTAGGGTATGGGGGGGGGGGGGTTAAAGATCGGTCAGTGGTGTGCAATTAGAAATTTCAAGGTGAAGACTCCCCCCCCCCCCCCACTCGCTGGAGAACCTCCAGCTATATATGTCCCTGTTTAGAACTACTTGTTTTAAGTGATTTCGACGAGGAATGAGTGTTGTAGTCTTCAGAGTCCCAGTCTTCTCAGGCTTCTCAAAACAGTCATTGACTGTCTTGTTTCATTAAAAAAAAAATATATCTTCTTTTTAAAATTCCAATTTCCCAAAAAAAAAATCACCTAAGGCTATGCAATGTTACACTCACCATAATATTTCTTTGTGGCTCAAATAATGTTAAACACCTGTCAGATAAACTTTTGTATATGGTTGCGGCCAAACCACTTTTCATCATTTTATCCAGACCGTCGTACCCTAGCTGTAGTAAATGAAGTTAGTATAGTCATCGAAGTACATGTATAAGAACAAAAAAAGGTATATAGTTCACTCAAGTTGGATGTTTTCATGGAAACATTGAGATCTCTGATCATTAATTATTATATAATAATAAATGTCTGTAAACAACCTGGTAAATAAAAAAAATGCCCCTTTTGCTATGCATGATGAAAACAATAACATTATCCCACACCTGTCCCCACAATTGATTTATAGCATTGTGTTTCTGTGATATATTGGTGAAAGTTGGGTTATTAATGCTTCATCAACGTGATTCCGTGTCCTTGATTCAGCTAATTAGTCCCGGTGATGATGATTTCATGCATTGTATGCTGTTTACCAGGGTGGCGCCAGGTTTTCTTTGATGCAGGGGCCCCCCCCAATGACTATTCCTCACTGACAGGGGGGGCTTAATTAGCCCACCCTATGGTACCATCCTTTTTGTTTACTGTAGGCATCTCCCACTGTAACACTCATTGATGAGATTTACATACTATAGTATTGAAATTTCAATTTTTTCAGAATTATTCCCCTTTTCTTCTTCAAAAATGATTTAATATTTTGGTTTCAACATCAAGTATCTTTGTTCTTTAAAAGATCAGTTTTTTTTATTTAAAAAATTCCAGTTAATGTTAAACCTTTTACGAGGAATTTCACTCAAGCATTCTACATTACGTATTTTCTGTTGAATGAAGTCTATTAATTAAAAAAATATTTCAATCAGGTTGCATGTTTTCATGGAAAATTTGAGGTTTTGGACCCTCTTAATATGTAAAAAAAATGGGTATATCCTTCATGTAAGAATACACGAAACCACCCACCCCTCCATGTATTAGGGTTAGTGTTAGGGTTAAGACCAGGGTTAGGGCTTGGGATAGGGCTAGGGTTAGGTTTAGGGTTAGAGTTAGGGTTAGTATATTCTTACATGAAGGACATACCAAAAATTGTCTATAAACCACCTGCCTGGTAAATAAATAAATAACAAAAATGCCCTTACGCAAGTTTGATGAAAGCAAACAACATTATCCCACACCTGTCCCGACAATCGATTAATAGCATTGTGTCTGTGATCTATTGGTGAAATTTGAGTTATTTAATCCATGCATCGCTGTGATTCTGTGTCCTTCAATCAGCTATTTAGTCCGGGTGATAATTATTCCTTAGGTTGGAGGCTGTTTACTGTAGACATCTCCCACTGTAACCCTCATTGACGAGAACATACAATGGTATTGAAATTGAAATTTTTTCAGAATTATTCCCCTTTTCTTCTTCAAAAATGATTTAACATTTGGTTTCAACATCAAGTATCTTTACTCTTTAAAATATCAGTTTTTTATTTCCAAAATTCCAGTTAATGCTAAATCTTTTATGAGGAATTTCACTCAAGCATTCTACATATTTCATATAAATTTTCTGTTGAATGAAGTTTATTAATTATACAACTTCCGCATATTTCAATCAGGTTACATGTTTACATGGAAAATTTGAGGTATCTTATTATGTAAAAAAAAATGTCTATAAACCATCTGCCTGGTAAATAAAAAAAATGCCCTTATGCAAGCTAGACGAAAGCAAACAACATTATCCCACACCTGTCCCGACAATCGATTAATAGCATTGTGTCTCTGTGATCTATTGGTGAAAGTTGAGTTATTAATGCATGCATCGCTGTGATTCTGTGTCCTTCAATCAGCTATTTAGTCCCGGTGATAATGATTCCGTATGTTGGAGGCTGTTTACTGTAGGCATCTCCCACTGTAACCCTCATTGACGAGATTACATATTGAATTTTCATTTACCTGCTGCCTCTGTAAGCACGCGCAACAAGTAGACGACATTCAACAATTGGTTGTTGGGCGGGCTGACAGTGCGCTGGCTTTACTACAGTTATACAATACCGATTCTCGATCACGACACAGTCTCTTGTCATAAAGATCAGCGGAATCTAATCTCCATTATTTCTCTATAAGTTAAACTCGAGGCTTGTTATATGGAAGTTCACTGACCTTGTTATAGAGAAACGCTGCTTATCTAATGAGGATGTTCACTATGGTACACGACAGATTCCTTGTATGGAATTAGAGTTCATTCCATCGGTTTAATGAAGGAATTATATCTCTGGAGTAACTGCAATCTCTAGATTTCACCTTGATTACTGACAGTCTTGGATCTCTAACTCGTGTGCATGTCATTTTGAGTAGTGCTACATGTACAGTAATGCTCTAAATAATCCACTCCTTAACCACAGCAGAATTATGGGTAATTCTGCTGTGGTTAAGAGGTCGATTAATTAGAGCATTACTGTACATGTAGTGCTATTCTTAAGGATACAAATAATTTGAGGCTCTTACAGGCAAGCCTGAGTTTATTGTGCCTGTCATTTACAGAATGAGGTCCCCCAGAGGGTGAAGTTAGTGATGCTATCCAGCATGGTGGGCTAGCATCACCAAATTCACCATCTGGGGACCTCATTCTGCATGGCCTCATCTGCTATGGGAGACATATAGACTCAGATTGAAGATCCCAAATGGTGAATATTGGGATATATATGCAATGTGTCGTCTGCCAATTTGGAGATATAGAGAAACTAAACTAAAAAGGAAATAGAATCTGAAGAAGTTTCTTTAGAAATTTGATAATAAATAAACTTTCCTGCGAAGATGAGGTCTGAGCAGAATGAGGTCCCTAGAGTGCGAGTTTAGGGATGCTAGCCCGCTATGTGGAATAGCATCACTAAATTTACCCTCTGGGGACCTCATTCTGCAAATGACAGGCACCTTATTCTGAGGCTTTTACAGGTATAAGCTCTTCCAAGCAAAAATAATTCCAAGAGACATTCCAATGGTAAGGAATATTATAAGGATTAAATGGATATTCCAAGGATAAGGTTACCTCAAGAATAAGAAATATCAAAAAGATAAAGGATATTACAAGACTACGGATATATTAAGATATTTTAAGGCTAAGAAATATCTTAAGATTATGGGATATCCTCAATGATAAGGGATTTCATAAAACTAAGGGATATTCCAAGTATTACAATAAGGGATATACATGTATCTCTAGAAAACGGATATTTCAAGGATAAGGAATACCCAAAAGATTAAGGATATTTCGGGATAATGGGTTTCCTTCTCTGAAATATTGTAGATGCACAAGTTATATGTTAAATTTATTATAAAGTAAAGTTTAACATGCAGGTTATATTCACACAGTTGTTCCGTTCGACACTTATTGCCTTGATATAGTGGTGTAGAATATAAAGGATCATTCTTGTTCATGATCGTGTTGTGTGTTCATGACTGCATAACACATTTCGTCTTGATATATTGAATAGGATTTTAAGGGACAGAGTTGTTCATGATCGGGTTGTGTGTGTTCGTGACTGCATAACACATTTCGTCTATCGATTAGGATTTTAAGGGACAGAGTTGTTCATGATCGGGTTGCAAGTTCACGGGCTTCTTCCTGGTGAGCGATATCCAGGAAACGTGGCATGTGATTTGACCCATGAGCGATTACCAAGAAACGTGTCATGTGAATCGACCCGTACGAACCTGATGACACCGACAGTTCCGCATGTTTCGAAGATGAACTATATATGTGCTTTGAAGAGTTGTGTGATGCGTTTAGTCAATAGATACATCTTCGATATGCGTGAGTATTATCGCACTTACAGTAATGCCCTAAATAATCGACTCTCACAGAGCTTTCCGATGAATGGCAACAAGACATATTTCCGACTAAATCCTGAAAAGTTACCCATAATTCTGCTGTGGTTAAGAGGTCGATTACTTAGGGCATTACTGTATTAGCTGAACCATTTCCCACTATTCAATAGGATTCCTTCTGCACTTTCTAATGTCTGTCGTCTGTTCAGATTTCCATCCAGATGAACAAGAAAACCAATGTCAGAAATGGTAACGCGCTCAAGATCATATATTATATACCCATGATTGTAATTATAGAATATAAAATATATTGGTTTCGCGAATGACCAACTCAGAATTCCGTTAAAATAACATTAACAACCAGCACCTAATTAACGAACCGGCGGCCGACTCGGCCGTCTCCGACCACAACCCCCAGTGGGCTGCAGAACGAAAAATGTCTATAAAAGTTGAAATATAAGACTTTTTATTTGTAATTGACATAGCTTATCACAAACCTAAAATCAACATTATTGACATAATGTTAACGACAATAAACGAAATTGAAATTCCCAACTACACCTTTTACTGGACTCGGCCTCCGGTTCGCAGTTCAACTTTTAATCCTCCCAAAAATTCCCAGTTCTATAAATAAAACCCCCATGCGCCCAGGCGAAACAAGAATCTCTACATTAGTATACATGCGGCGCGCGTAATAATAGACACTTCAAATGTATTCTTTTATAACTGAATGGGAGAATCCATTTAGTAAAGAAAGGGTAACAGATGTCACCTGATTATTTGCCTCAGGGGTGTGGCTAGATACAGTAATACCCTAAGTAATCAACTCCTTAACCATGCACCGCAGAATTATGGGTAACTTTTCAGGATTTAGTCGGAAATATGGCTTGTTGCCATTCATCGGAAAGAAAAGTTACCCATAATTCTGCTGTGGTTAAGGAGTCGATTAATTAGGTCATTACTGTAGTTCTCAATTGGAGATGTCTAACTCCACTAATATGAATTGTATGTGACACGTAGTGGAGCAAGCATGCAACCACACACGATGTGCCTCGAATTTGCTTTTTATCGGCGACAAAATGCTAAGTATAATTTATTTAACAGCATACAATGGCCCCAGTGGAGACGATATGACAAGTGATTGTGCAATCTTCTCTGGATTCTGGCCCACAAAGCCAACATGATGTAAATGATGTCATGAACCGTACCATGACATCTTCTCTTGTTTTCATTAAGCTAACTAACGAAATTGGTCTGAATGAAACTAATATGCCTAAATCACATGGGAATTCTTCGGAATTTGTGAAGTTGACAATTTTATTTTCATATCGTTGTCCACTGCCGATTCCGCAATTTAACAATCTCCAGACAGTTGCTAACCGGAAGTAACACTCAATTTCACAAAAAAATGTACACGCCACCAGAATTTGGCTCATCGCTATAGAAACTAGAATGCACTCAGAGAGATGCCAACGTGCGCAAAAATGTAATAAACAATAATTAAAAAAATAATTTCACTGTATTTTACTTAATTTATTTAATTTAATTTAATGTTAGCAAAAAAAGACAATTACCATTTCTCATTTCATCACAGATAAAAGGCAAATTACTATATTAATCATTTAAGTAATTAAAACCAATTCCATGTTGCCGAAAGGATGAGACTTTAATATCGATAAAAAAAATTTCAGCGGCATATTTTCATTTTCATTTTCCGATAGTCAAAGTTGACCAAAGGAGCAATTATAAGAAATAATTAATACCATTTGTGTAAATATTGATAGCAGCCAATATTCAACAATAAATATCAATAATTAATCAATAATTAATCAATAACGATCATTTTATGTAATAATAAACTGTTCAAACGGTGTTTGTGTCAACAAATGCGTTTTGTTTTGTGTTACATCATTCGTCGTATTTGACCCGGAACTCGGCTGAAGGTTAGGCTATTCAGCTTATTGCGTCGAATTATGAAATCGCGTTTTGAATGTCTCTCTTTTCCCGCACGATAAAAAGAGGTCTTCACACGAACCAAAAAATGATAAAACTTCCCAATTATAAGTAAAAATACCCAAATGAAGGAGTCTATGTCATATGTAGGTCCCGAAGGAGTCTATAGACTCTTTGGTGTAGAGTTCTGATGGAGAAAATGTAGGTCGATCTATTTTTGTCATAACTCTGACGTATTTTGACCTGGGAGAAAAAATCGAAATCGAGGCTCACTACGAGCATGCCAGTTTTAAATATAGAAACAGGGAATCCGGACAAATGGCGATATTGGCGACAAACAAATAATCGAAAACAACACATAAGATAAACATAGCAAAAACGCGGCACATTAAAAATGTCAGAACGCCACGAGGTTTTACGTCGTTTTTGGTGACGTCATGGAGTGAAACGGAGTAGGGTGACACCAAGCTACGTACGAATCTGTCTGATCGCCATACTGTTGCGCGAGCGCACGTAAATATAGAAACAATTGTATGACGTCATCATTCACCTGCGCCTAATGTATAAGCAACAAGGTGCTTGTGGTTGTATAATTTTGCGACTTCTTTGGCAAAACACATCAGTCGGCTTCTAAAATGTCATATCTGGTGTTTTGACGTGAAAGCAGTTTTTTGCATATTTAGAATCTAGGGTTCGATTACATAAGAGCCCTTTCATGACGGGAGCTGCTGTGGTGCAGCATTAAAGATCCTGTGCCAGTGCATTCTCTTATATATGCAATTCTCCCATAAAGAGCCTCACATATACAAGACATGCACTGGCTTACAAGGTCAAGGTAAATATTGTTAGGCCGATGTATTCTCTTACATATGCAAGTCTTATTCTTTTAAATATGAAATGGTTAAAGAAATTGTCAAGTATAAATGTCATTTTTTTGGGGCAAAATTCATTTTATAAAATGTAGGGGGAGGGGGCAACAATATCCACATGCAATACAATGTGTCCATTAATTTCTTCTTTAGTATGGCCCTTAGAGTGTAAATTACAACTATCCCTGTATTTTCATTTTATATTTGATGTAAATGTAAATGATCTTTGATTAAGTTTGATATATTGGGGACAATTAATTGCTCCTCCTGACCCTGAGCCCTATACCTGTGTTCTCAAATACATCATTCAGGGCTTATTGGTGGGCACTAGTGTCTTATACTAGTATTAAAGTAATTATAATAGTTATATAGTTCAGTGAGTGTAACCAGGTGACCACTGTAACAATTAACTTCTATGACCACATTAATTGACATGCTAACACACAGTTCTGTGGTTACTTGGCAGGGACTACATCTTTTCCCTAAAATAATCCGGCCATCACAATATGGTAATTATAATGAATTTATGACTGAAGTTATAATTACCGTGTTGTTTGCATCGTTCATAGAGCACATGAGTGTATTTTGAGCTCATCCATGTCTCGAATTAATTAATTTGTTGCATATATTCTGTTAAGTATAAAAGGAGACGGTCCCATAAATGGCCAGATTTAGTGTACAGTGCCCCTTTAAAGTATATTTATTGATGATAATGTTGTTCTTATTCACTATAATGGCTATAAACATGTATAAATAGGTTCTTTCTTTTCTTGCTTAAAACTTAATGGATCATAGAAGGGTGATGGTAGGGTGTAAATTTAACTTCTGCCATTGTTATACTTATCCCTAATGACAGTCCATCTCTCCCTATTATCCAAAGACTCATCTTCTCTGGAAAGTATCTTTATAATTAAATTATCCCCCCCCTGACAGGAGGTCTACAGCTACTGGACTGGCCATAACAGATCTCCCAGATTGGTGGGGGGGGGGGCTCTAACTCTCCCTGACCCCTCCCGAGGTGCCACCCCTGACTCGATTGAGTTATTGTAGGTCAACTTGTCTGAAGTGTGCTTTCCCCTGATCTAAGTTGATTTATTTGTTTATGTATGACGAAGTGATGACACCATTAACCCTTTACCAAACAGAACGGCCCTGTGCCAATGCATTCTCTTATATATGCGAGTCGACCATAGGTTGCCTCGCATATATAAGAGAATGCTTTGGCTTAACACATTAAAATTTTTTTTTAGGCCAATGCATTCTCTTATATATGCGAGGCGACCTATGGTCGACTCGCATATATAAGAGAATGCATTGGCACAGGGCATAACTGTAACTATCACAATGTGGTCAAGGAGCCGGTTCCAATGATATCCATATTTGTATGGTTCTATTGAGACAGACCGAAGATATTTTAGGCTGTTGAAGCTTTATTTGGCCGGTTTTGGCCGTTTTGTTGGGTAAATGTTGGGTTAACATGTTGGATTTGCATTATTTTTTTGCTTTCAAACAAGTTCACATTTGTATTGTACATCAAACTTTTATTGTTTTTAACTGAAAAACAAACAAACAATATATCTCCAATTTCCTGGACCAACTTCCTGAAAATTAGAAAATTCTTGACAAAAAGTTGCAAATTGGTGCCCATAATTGATTGGTACACAGTCAATATAACACATGTAAAGTGACATACAGTAGTGCCGTAAATAATCGACTCATTCACCACAGCAGAATTATGGGTAATTTTTCAGGATTTAGTTGGAAATATGGCTTGTTGCCATTCAACGGAAAGCTTTCCGATGAATAGCAACAAGCCATATTTCCGACTAAATCCTGAAAAATTACCCATAATTCTGCTGTGGTCAAGGAGTCGATTATTTAGAGCATTACTGTATTTATCCTTAAAATATTGTAAAGTGCTGACTTGAGCTTCTGACTTGACCTACTTAATTTTATGATGAAATCCAGACATCTGAGATACATTACGATGAAATCCAGACATTTGAGATACATTACAATGATATCCAGACATTTGAGGTACACTACAATGAAATTCAGACATTTGAGATACATTACAATGATATCCAGACATTTGAGGTACATTACAAGGAAATCCAGACATTTGAGGTACATTACAAGGCAATCCATGTTTGAGGTACATTAATTACAATGAAATCCAGACATTTGAGGTACATTACAATCATATCCAGACATATGAGGGACATAAAAATTAAATCCAGACATCTGAGTTACATTACATTCAAATCCAGACATCTGAGGTACATTACAATGTAATCCCAACATTGTAAATACATTACAATGAAACCCAGACATCTGAGGTACAGTAGAATGAAATCCAGACATCAAATGCTTTCAGCTGCCATACCCATCTGTAGTTATTGACTTCTGATATATTATCTTCTGTACACCTGCTGACCTCAATAACCCAGTTGGTAAGCTCCAAGACAGAATTGCATGTCAGCCTGCCATAAACAATTCATTGCTATAGCAACCAAACCTGCTTGAAACTAATAAAGCCGAATAAGGGGTATATAGCCTATTGTATCTATATTTCTGCCTGATGGGGGACATGGGATGTGATAAGATGCGGCATGTTTACTTAACCCTTTCCATCCTTTATGACTGCCATACAGAGAGTGACATACAGTAATGCTCTACATAATCGACTCCTTAACCACAGCAGAATTATGGGTGACTTTTCAGGATTTAGTCGGAAATATGGCTTGTTGCCATTCATTGGAAAGCTCTCGGCAAGAGCTTTCCGTTGAATGGCAACAAGCCATATTTCCGACTAAATCCTGAAAAGTTACCCATAATTCTGCTGTGGTTAAGGAGTCGATTATTTAGGGCATTACTGTAGATGATGCAGATGATGGATTCTGCTAAGGTTGTTCGAGTAAACATTGTGGTCAGTTCAAAATCTCTCCTGATTGAATAGATTGAGCCCTACATGTTCGGCATATTTAAAGCCACATGGTGGTTTTCGCTCCAAAATACACCCAATAATAATCTAATATGAATTTTTCCTGGTATCGAAATAGGTTGAAAAATATTTTAACTACCTTTTTACAAGCACCATACATGTATTTCCCAGAAAGACGCATTGAAATTATAAAGAATATGACTTCAAACACAATGTTTGGCCCCCGAACAAAAACTGTGCAATTTCTATTCATCGGAATTCTGGAATCGGAAATGGAATGTCCGAAAAAGATATATTGCATTATAACATGAAACTACAGTAATGCCTGGTAATGTCCTAAATAATCGACTACTTAACCACAGCAGAATTATGGGTAATTTTTCAGGATTTAGTCAGAAATATGGCTTGTTGCCATTCATCGGAAAGCTCTCGCCGAGAGCTTTCCGATGAATGGCAACAAGCCATATTTCCGACTAAATCCTGAAAAGTTACCCATAATTCTGCTTTGGTTAAGAGGTCGATTACTTAGGGCATTACTGTATTTAAAAACTTCCTGCACTGCTTTCTCTTCGTTTTTATCATCAAATTGATATAGTTCCATAAACGTTTCAGAACGACGACAGATCTAGATTTTCTTCCCAAGGTTTACAGTTGCAATTTTTAGGCACAAACGAAACGATCTCAAATTTATCAAAAATTAAACAAATCATGTGTTTTCAGCATTAACCCTTTGAGTGCCAGGTCCGATTTTTGTATCAACCCATATACCCTGTGCCAATGCATTCTCTTATATATGCGAGTCGACCATAGGTCGCCTCGCATATATAAGAGAATGCATTGGCTTAAAAAATTGTTTTTTATACAATTTCTTTTACAATTTTTTACAATTTTAATATATTTTATTATATTCTTTAACAGACTTATTGTGTAGGTTTAGGGCCGATAATATCGGCCCATGGCACTCAAAGGGCTATACATCCAAAACTTTGTTCGGAAATCTTCCATGTGTTTTTAGATACCTCTTATCAAATTATATATGCATAAATTTTGGGTTCCAATGTTCCGTTAAACAATAAAGCCAAAAAAAAACTACATTTTTGTCTCTGATACCCTGCTTGGCTGAGATTTTCTTGCCTCCCTCAGTTTTTTCTTTCTTAATTTTCTCCGGAAAGCTAGTCTATATAGTTACCTGTTAAAGTGTCAATGTGTCTATATAGTTACCGGGTGGGCAGTTACCTGTTAAAGTGTCAATGTGAATATTTATCGTTTTCCCAATCCCAAAAGCAAAAATAAGTGGGTTTTTAAGCTCAATGTTGGTTAAGATCTTACTGCAGAGTGAATGAATTCAAGGGACAACATGATTTCATCAAAATAATCTTGAAGTTTTTTATGCCGACAATGCAGAAAACACTCCTTGCGACATTTGCATTACTTGTGATGTCATCAGTGAAAGACAGTGATATATGATAACACAGAATGATATATTAGTGCCTTGGAGGGTGATAATTTCATCAGTTTGAACACTTGATGGAAACACACTGTTGCCAGAGGCATTCACTCTAATGTGTTTATATTGCCATCTAACAATCACCACATGATTAGCCTTAAATAGATGTTCAATATTTATGGAAATGTAATAGGTATTTTGATGGGGACCTCTTTCTGTAAATAGTCAGACACACTATTTCCAGGCTTGCCCGTATTTGGGACATGTTCAGTATTATTATAGTAATGCCCTAAATAATCGACTCCTTAACCACAGCAGAATTATTGGTAATTTTTCAGGATTTAGTCGGAAATATGGCTTGTTGCCATTCACCGGAAAGCTCTCACTGAGATCTTTCCGATGAATGGCAGCAAGCCATATTTCTGAATAAATCCTGAAAAGTTACCCATAATTCTGCTGTGGTTAAGGAGTCGATTATTTAGGGCATTGCTGTATTTGGGAAAATGTTCAGTATTATTGCGAAAGGTTGAGCAACACGCTCTTTTGATGTTTGTGTGGAGATTTTCTTACTCGGCAGTCACCCTTCTTTGATGTTTGCCTGAAATCTAATCATTGACAAGGGGAATGGTTCTGTTTTATGGGCCCTCAGCCATATTAGATGGGATGTGGTTAGAGGGTCTCCTTTGGGGGTATATGCCTTGATTGATTAGGGTTTAATGTCGCTTTCAGCAACTAAGGCCATATCACGACTTTGCCAGTTTTAGTGGTGGAGGAAATTCGCACACTTAAGGCTAATCCAACAGTGATTTCAATGGCTGATAAACTTGTCGACCATGTGCGTTGTACGCCTTGATATTAATTTCCAACTGTACCTAGATATAGCAATAAATGTGGTCAAAATAGTAGGCATATCCATTTTTTCCCCTTCTGCATCGCTACAAGATATCAGATTTGAAAAAAGTTTACAGCCGAAGATTGAATCTAATATGTTGTTAAAGTTATTAATACAAATATAAGTCAAAAAGTGGATTCAAAATCCCCCAAAGCACTGTTGCAGCCGCTACAGCGCTGCTTTTAAAAAAAATGGGACGCGATGTGGGTGACACATGCTTTGTTTCTACCTGTTAAAAATCTAAGTCAAAAAGTGGATTCAAAACCCTCGTTACTTTTGACATATTTAAACAATGTCAATTAGACTCCTGTTATAATGGAGATGCCATATCATGGAGATGATTATGTATAAGTTTGGTGGAAATCTGCGACAAAACTATTTCATAATTTTTACTGCTCCTCCCCCTTTTCTGCCCCTGCCATAAACAGAGTCACTTTTAGATAATTTTAAACCGCACCATTATCTTACTTGTAAAGAGTTACCTGCATGGTCCCTCATGAAGTTATATAGCACACAAACAGACATTCGAAAATATGGTGTCTTTAACCCACACTACTTGAATCCTCGTTTCATTGGAGAACAATATATA
The DNA here is from genome assembly GCA_032622095.1 of Siphonodentalium dalli. Taxonomy (NCBI): domain Eukaryota; kingdom Metazoa; phylum Mollusca; class Scaphopoda; order Gadilida; family Siphonodentaliidae; genus Siphonodentalium; species Siphonodentalium dalli. Next base: position 55,344,084 of record CP136062.1, on the reverse strand, counting down.
TGAATGTGGTGGAAATTGGCGCTAAACATATTTTATCAGTTTTGGTTACCCTCCCCTCCCCTACCTATCCCTGACTAAAGCAGTACCACTTTTGACATCTTTATACCACTCAATTAGATTCATTATGAAGATGAATATTTATACAATTTGTGGAAATCAGTGACTAAACAAAATCATCTCTTATCGAAACGGCACCAATTTTGCATATTTAAATGATCCAATTTAGGATTCCTCGTATCACGGAGAAGAATATGTATAAATTTTTGGAAATTAGAGTCCCTCTCCCCCACTATATACACCCCAAGCAGACTAGGCATCTTTATACCGCACAGTTAGACTCCTGATATCATGGAGATGATTATGTATAAACTTAAAAAATCTTGCTGCTCCACCCTATTTTCTGTCATAATGATATTATTTTAATAATGCGGTTCTGACACTAGTTATGAAAACACAAGATTTAAAGGTGAATTCCTGCTAGACGGATATGATTTTTTTGCATAAAAAGTTTCCTCGTCAGATTTAAATAAAATTTTGAACCTGGGAATTATATTGTAAACAGTGTATATGCTAAAACGTTTGCACTGAGGCCTATGGAAAACATTTACACCAATGTAACCACCAGGGATAATCCAGGATCACCAGTGTAACCTCCAGGGATAATCCAGGATCACCCTGAAGTAAACATTTACACCAGTGTAACCTCCAGGGATAATCCAGGATCACCAGTGTAACCTAAAGGGATAATCCAGGATCACAGTGTAACCTACATGGATAATCCAGGATCACCCTGAAGTAAACTGTCAGAAATTACCACACAGACTGCATGGAATGGTTCAAGTCTGAGTTTAGTGTGCCTGTCATTTGCAGAATGAGGTCCCCAGAGGGTGAATTTAGTGATGCTATCCTGCATAGTGGGCTATCATCACCAAATTCACCCTCTGGGGACCTCATTCTGCTTTGGCCTCATCTTCTCAGCAAAGTTTCTTTATTATCAAATTTCTAAACTACTTCACATAGATTCTATTTCTTTTTTAGTTTAGTTTCTCTATATCCCCAAATTGGCAGACGACACATTGCATAATCGAGGTTCCCAATGGGTGAACATCAAACTATTCACCATTTGGGATTTTCAATCTGAGTCTTATGTCTCCCATAGCAGATGAGGCAATGCAGAATGAGGTCCCCAGAGGGTAAATTTGGTGATGCTAGCCCACTGTGCGGGATAGCATCACTAAATTCATCCTCTGGGACCTCATTCTGCAAATGACAGGCACACTAAACTCAGACTTGGAAGTGCATGTTGCTAAGAAAACAACAGTGGGTATGTAACAAGCTCGATATCAAAGCAGAATGTCTACCAGGTGAGATATTACACATCATAAATGATTCAAATACGTCTAAAGTATGATAGATCTCATAATTCTCCTTATTTTATTAGATTAAAAAGGCTCTCATTTCATTAATTTGGAGCTTAAAAACAGAAAAATACAATAATGCCCTAAATAATCGACTCCTTAACCACAACAGAATTATGGGTAACTTTTCAGGATTTAGTCCGAAATATGGTTTGTTGCCATTCATCGGAAAGCTCTTCCGACTAAATCCTTAAAAGTTACCCATAATTCTGCTGTGGTTAAGGAGTTGATTATTTAGGGCATTACTACACATTATGATTATCTTGAATACTCACCTCATATACAATGTACATCTGAGACATCTTTATACAGGATAAGGCCTAAATAAGTTTATGATGTTTCCTGTAACAGAGGGGACAAAAAGTAACAGTAGGAGGCTGTAAATTATTGTTTTTAATTTTTAATTTTATTTGGGAAACTTCCACATATGAAATATATTCATTCTGAATATATGCCCCTGGCAGCATTAATATAACGTCATTCTTATACATGGATTATAAGTAGTGGCTCACCTTGTCAGAGTGATAATCATTTTGTTTATCGCGATTAATTCGTCCAACCAATAGAGAAGAATTTATTTGTTAACAGCTGTGCATACTTCAGACATTATCATTTAAAAAAAATTGTATATTCGATGTAGTTGGAATTGACGTTTGTTTGTTTTAAAAAATATTTTTATTGGGATCAAGTGAACATACACTTAATTTCTAGTACCTACATTTCTACTGACATGTCATGCTTGGCCAGGCATGATGTGTCACAAACAATTGGCCAACTGATGAAGGTCAGACAATTAGTGGGTGCAGCGATGTCCGGAATAAGCTTTTCTGTAAATTTTAATATAATTTGGATGGAAGATTCAGTATCTTGGGTTTGTAGAATTACAGAAGAATGCTCTTTATAGAGATCAAATGTACTTATTTAGACTGAAACCATTTCAGTAGGACTGTCCATATGCAGATCATAATTATATCGGCTGTACACGTATGTAGGATGCGTACAATAACTACTAATTTATGATATACTGGCTGGGGTACCCGACATTGCTCAGGTAAAGAAGATTGGAAACACATTGAAGTGTTTTGACATACATTTACACAATGTCAAAGAACTTCTCTGTACATCACATTGGTGGTTTTCCCTTCTGCTTCGTGGATTAATATGTTTTGTGATGATCCAACCCTCGAGCACGCAATGTAGAGCTGGCCATGGGAGAAACACGACGATATATATTAAATTAAGTGCAGCGATCTTGAGGGATTGCCCCTGAGCCTTATTTACAGTCAATGCAAAGCTGAGTCTAACTGAAAATGGAAGAGTACAGTGTCCGTGTAGACTAACGATAAAGAGATTTCACTATTGATATATTCACGATATGGTTTGACTAAAGAGCGTTCTGCTCCCTTATGTGCACATCAAGTTAACTACAGTAATGCTCTAATTAATCGACTCCTTAAACACAGCAGAATTATGGGTAACTTTTCAGGATTTAGTCGGAAATATGGCTTGTTGCCATTCATCGGAAAGCTCTCGGCGTAGAAACCACCAACCCCCCGGAAAGCAACTGACAAACTTTCCCAGATACATGAAACTATTTCCGTGGATCACGAATCTGCGATCATTGCCATATGAATCAGGTTAGCCCTCCAAATTAGGAAAAATGTCTCACAGCAAATTTTATGTTGTGGCATTATAGATTCCATGGTTGCCACGGTGTTTCCCATGGCATTGCTTATTACCATGGCGAATTTTGAGGACTGCATCGCTGGAGAGCTTATGTTAATTGGCCTAATGTGCCATGTATCTTCCCAACTGAGCTGCTGCCGGGGCCCATAGCAATGTTTAATCATTTCAGTGCCAAGTCCGATTTTTGTATCAACCCATATTTCCTTGATCATTTTTCAAACTTATTGATTATAATAATGTGATACATTGATGGAAAGAGCTCTAATAGAGCTCTTTCCATCAATGTATCACATTATTATAATCAATAAATTTGAAAAATGATCAAAGAAATATGGGTTGATACAAAAATCGGACTTGGCACTGAAAGGGTTAACCCTTTACCCAACAGAAGGGCCCTGTGCCAATGCATTCTCTTATATATGCGAGTCGACCATAGGTCGCCTCGCATATATAAGAGAATGCATTGGCTTAACACATTAAAAATTATAAAATTGTTAAAGAATGCATTTTAGGCCAATGCATTCTCTTATATATGAGACTCGCATATATAAGAGAATGCATTGGCACAGGGCATAACTGTAACTATCACAATGTGGTCAAGGAGCCGGTTCCAATGATATCCATATTTGTATGGTTCTATTGAGACAGACCGAAGATATTTTAGGCTGTTGAAGCTTTATTTGGCCGGTTTTGGCCGGTTTGTTGGGTAAAGGGTTAATCGAGCTCTTTCCATCAATGTATCACATTATTATAATCAATAAATTTGAAAAATTATCAAGGAAATATAGGTTGATACAAAAATCGGACTTGGCACTGAAAGGGTTAACCCTTTGAGTTCCAGGGGCCGATCTAATCGGCCCTAAACCTACACAATAAGTCTGTTAAAGAATATAATAAAATATATTAAAATTGTAAAAAAAAAAAAATAAAAAAAAAAAAAAAATTGTTAGGTATATGGGTTGATACAAAAATTGACCTGGCACTCAAAGGGTTAAATATGTATAAAGAATACATCTAATAACACCATGTATCTTAACGTCGGAGTAGATTTAAAATCCAATAGATCTATTAGCTGTCATAACCCTGTCAGGTAAGAGAGTATGCTATATAGAGGTGCCGTCAGATATACCAATATGAAGTCCTCACGTTTAGTTACAACATCCCTGTTCGCTATTACTCAACGTCGGTGCTAATGATAATTCTGTCATTTCAATAAGAGATCCATTTCAGTATGAATATTGAAGTCCTGAGTGTACGTCTGTACTCTAATTGCACGTACAGTAATGCCCTAAATAATAGAGCATTACTGTAGCTAACTCTTAAGCTTAACCCTTCCATGACTGTAGCTTCCTGAAATTTTGCAAAATTAAACCCTGTGCTTATGTATTCTCTTACATATGCGAGTCTCCCATAGGGAGCCTCGCATATATAAGAGAATACATTGGCATAACAATATTTACCTTGACCTTGTAAGCCAGTGCATTATCTTATATATGTGAGGTTCCCTATGGGAGACTCACATATATAAGAGAATGCACTGGCACAGGATCTTTAATGCTGCACCAGCGCTTCTCCTATCATGAAAGGGTCAAAGGCCCACATCAGTATTAATCCTCAAATTATACCTAGTACTAGTTTAATTAAAGGTACTCAACCCGTAAAGAGGGTCCCCATCTCAACAGATTCCAACAACAACAATCCGATCAGAGGGTCCTATATTACTATTTGTTTGGCTTTGGGGGTAAAAAATATTTGATTCGAGTCGAGGAACCCATCAAACAAAGCTCAGAGTTATTAGATATTGATTTTTGAAAATTCTTATGTTCTCGAGATGAGTACTGATAACTGCCGTCAATTTGGTAACCTGCTCGAGATTTTACGCCAAAATTCTATTCAAACAGACAAGGATGGATAACTCTATAATCAAGTGGGTAATAATAACGAATTTTTGATTGTCTTCTGGGCCAGAAAGAATTCCCGATAATGAAAAATAATAGATTTCTAAAATCGATATCTAACAAATCTGAGCTTTGATGGGTGACTTCCTCGACTCGAATCAAATATTTTTGACCCCCGAAGCCATTGAAATAGTAATTGAGAGGAGTTTTATCGGGTTGAGTACCTTTAACAGGGTATCTTCCCCGTGGATATTTGGATATCTCCCCCCCCCCCAACCCTGGATATCTCCTCCTTCCTCCACCCATGATGCAAAATTTTTCACTTCTTTGACATTACGTTATGAAATGACATGAATATTTATTTTTTAGATTTATTTTTTTTAGTCTCTATCTTCTCTCCCACCTAAATTTTGGTTATTCCTTAAAGGCCCACTTAATTTTTGAGTCACTGAATAATTTTTTTTATAGTGCCTTGATTGTGCAATAATTAATGTTCGGAAAATGTTGTTTACCCCGTAGCCCACCTCCAAATTTGACAAAAAACATGATCAGATTGTTTCACATATTTTGTTGGTTTATATAGTCATGAAACGGTGAGAACTGCACTTTTTCCTGATAAAAAGTTGTTTGAGTCAGGGTTTGGGTTGGAGTGTTGTGGGGTGGGGAGATGTTCAGGTCTTGATATCCCCTCCGCCCCAACCAACCTGCAGCTTACATTGATCTATTAGCTGTCTTAACCATGACTGGTAAGAGATTATGTTTAACAGCACCCATCAGATATACCAATGTGAAGTCCTCACCTTTAGTTGCAACATCCCAGTGTTAGCTATTACTCAACGTCGATGCTAATGATAATTCTGTCATTTTAATATGAGATCCATTTCAGTAGAAATATTGAAGCCTTGAGTGTACGTCTGTACTCTAATTGCACATAGCTAACTCCACCTTAACCCTTTCATATTTAATATGTAATATGTTACATATTGTAATAGGATTATAACACATGAGCACCCCTTGTAACCATTTAGATGTGACTTGACACTATATTCCAGTCAGGGTCACACTATATTCCAGACAGGGTGCACCCTATATTCCAGTCATGGTGCACACTATATTCCAGTACGTGTGTCCGTGAGTACAGAATCTATGCATATCATGTAACTAAAAGCCTCATGGTGCAGATACATATTGTAATAGGATAAAATCCTGAGCACCCCTTAAATTAGTCAAACTATTGAGATGTGACTCAACGCTATATTCCAGTCAGGGTGCACGCTATATTCCAGTCAGGGTGCACACTATATTCCAGTACATGTGTCCGAGAGTACAGAATCTATGCATATCATATAACTAAAAGCAGATATATTATATAGAATCTCTGCTAAAAGCCTCAAGGTGCGGAGAAATATTGTAATTGGATTCTAACCCTGAGCATCCCCTGGTCTAACCACTGAGATGTGACTCGACACTATATTCTTGACAGGGTCACGCTATATTCCAGTCAGGGTCACACTATATTCCAGTCAGGGTCACACTATATTCCAGTCAGGGTCACACTATATTCCAGTCAGGGTCACACTATATTCCTGTCAGGATCACACTATATTCCTGTCAGGGTCACACTATATTCCTGTCAGGGTGCACACTATATTCCAGTCAGGGTGCACACTATATTCCAGTAAGTGTGTCCGAAAGTACAGAATCTATGCATATCATTTAACTAAAAGCCTCATGGTGCAGATACATATTGTAATAGGATAAAATCCTGAGCACCCCTTAAATTAGTTAAACTATTGAGATGTGACTCAACGCTATATTCCAGTCAGGGTGCACGCTATATTCCTGTCAGGGTCACGCTATATTCCAGTCAGGGTCACACTATATTCCAGTCAGGGTCACACTATATTCCTGTCAGGGTGCACACTATATTCCAGTAAGTGTGTCCGAAAGTACAGAATCTAGCTATGCATATCATTTAACTAAAAGCCTCAAGGTGCGGAGACATATTGTAATAGGATTATAACACTGAGCACCCCCTACATGTAGTCTAACCACTGAGATGTGACTTCGACATTATATTCCAGTCAGTGTGCACTCTATTTTCCCGTAAGGGTGTCCGATAATAGGATAATAATAGGATTATAACCCTGAGCACCCCTTAAATTAGTCTAACCATTGAGATGTGACTCGACGCTATATTCCAGTCAGGGTGCACACTATATTCCAGTACATGTGTCCGAGAGTACAGAATCTATGCATATCATATAACTAAAAGCAGATATATTATATAGAATCTCTGCTAAAAGCCTCAAGGTGCGGATCTTAATCTTAATCGAGACATATTGTAATAGGATTATAACACTGCATGAGCATCTCTTAGTCTGACCATTGAGATGGGACTCAACGCATCAGGGTGCACTCTATTTTCCAGTACTTGTGTCTGAAAGTACAGAATCTATGCATATCATAACTAAAAGCCTCAACGTGCGGAGACATATTGTAATAGCTAGGATTATAACCCTGAGCACCCCTTACTCTAACCATTGAAATGGGACTCGACACTATTTTCCAGTCAGGGTGCATGATATACATGTATTCCAGTCAGGGTGCCTATGTCCCAGACTGGTCTACAGGATCAGGCCAATTTAATTTTCGATAGGATTATGCATGTACTGTATATGTATATATTTTACAGTTGATTTTCATAGATAAACCACAGAATCCTCTATAGAATGCTATTAAAGATGTATTCAGTGTTTTATGCCTCCATATACAACAACATATGAAATAAATAAGTCTTCAGGGATGGGGGTAATTGTAATTTGTAATTGTAATTACTTTTTCTCAAGTAATTGAGAGTAATTTGTAATTGGACCATATCAGATCGATTAACAGTAATTGAAGTTAATCCTTTCATGACCGGAGCTGTGCTGGTGCAGCATTAAATATCCTGTACCAGTGCATTCTGATAAATATGCAAGTCTCCCATAGGGAGCCTCTTGAATATAAGATAATGCCCTGGCTTACAAGGTCAAGGTAAATATTGTTAGGACAATGTATTCTCTTATACATGTATATAAAAGAATGCATTGGCATAGGGTTTTTGCTAAATTTCAGGAAGGGTTAAATTATTATTTGCATAAATAGACATGTGATTCAATTACTTTATCATTTACATCAAATTACGTTCTAAAATGCACATCCTTTAAAGGGGATTTAATGTAATTTGTGTCAATTGAGTTTTCAACAATTCAGTTGTGCACAAAAATTTTCGGATTAGAAACAAATGTAAATTATTTGCATGTTCAATTAGCCTCACTTAAAATTCACTTTATTTCCCTGAAAAAAATATTGAAAACATAATTGCGACATGCAAACTAGACTTATAAAGTCTGCCTAAAACATCGAAATGATCTGAAATAAAAGAATAAAAAATCAATATTAATCAAGATAGTGTCTTTCAAGTGACTCTTGAAAGTCTTGTTCCAAATGAAATATTTTATACACTATTATCTGAATAACAATCCTAAAAGGTTTTGCTAAAATTGGCCTGGAACCCAGTGTGTAACCCTGAAATTCCTTAATAGATCTTTAAACAGCAAACAGTAATGATCTAAATAATCGACTCCTTAACCACAGCAGAATTATGGGTAATTTTTCAGGATTTATTCGGAAATATGGCTTGTTGCCATTGATCGGAAAGCTTTCAGTGGAAATATGGCTTGTTGCCATTCATCGGAAAGCTCTCAGTGAGAGCTTTCTGATGAATGGCAACAAGCCATATTTCCGACTAAATTCTGAAAAATCACCCATAATTATGCTGTGGTTAAGGAGTCAATTATTTAGGGCATTACTGTATGTACCTAAATATAAACAATTAATAGTACGAAATTATGTTGTGAAAATGATATGGTCAATGCTTCATAATTTTATTGAGAGTCACAGTCGTCATAATTTGAAGAATCATTGATTACGTGCCAAAAAGTCACAACGCGTGCATATGCACAACAAGAGTGATTGACGCATCTGTCACCTGGCTATCATTGTGGCCGTCACAGCTAGTTAACCAGCTGGTGGCTGAAACTGACGTCAACCATCAATAGATTGCACCAGATTTGTTTTCATTATGTGATCCTGACCTGGTGATCTAGAAATATCGTCTGTCGACTGTTAGTGCATATGTACGCTTCTCTCAAATGAATCAATTGGATAAAGTGACTTACTTTTCAGAATCAAACCCAAGCCTTGTAATAGTATGTCTGTCATTCGCAGAATGAGGTCCCCAAATGGTGAATTTAGTGATGCTACCCTGCACAGTATCTATAGTCTCAAATTAATTTTGTTTTTAGTTATTTTCCCCTTCTATTCAGTTTCTATATCCCCTAAATTGCAGAAGATAAAATGCATAATCGAGGTGACTAATGGGTGAAGATCACCAAGTTCAACTGGGGAATTTCAATCTGATCCTATGTCTCCTGTAGCTGAGGCCTCAGCAGAATGAGGTTCCCAGAGGGTGAATTTGGTGATGCCAGCCAGCCATGTGGGATAGCATCAGTAAATTCACCCTCTGGGGACCTCATTCTGCAAATGACAGACACATTATTTCAAGGCTTGAGCAAACCTTGCAAATATTGAGGGATACAGATATGCCCTAAATAATCGACTCCACAGCAGAATTATGGGTAACTTTTCAGGATTTAGTCAGAAATATGGATTGTTGCAATTCATCGAAAGCTCTCACTGAATCCTGAAAAGTTAGCCATAATTCTGCTGTGGTTAAGGAGTCGATTATTTAGGGCATTACTTTACATGGGAAATATAGATAGCACACAATGCGCATCATCATCTAGAAACTTTTATCGAATAATTTAAAGGTGGACTGTACCCTAAATCCGGCCATTTATGGAACCATTTTCTTTTATACTCAACAGAATATATGCAATAAATGAATGAATTTGAGCCATGGATCAGTGTAAAATACACTCATATTCTCTGTGAATGATGCAAACAACATCGTAATCATAATGAAAATTGTTAGATTTGGAACAAGTCCAAACTTTATGAGTAAACTATACTTACCTGAAATATATTCATCTTTTGTTTCCTCGACGTATACCGACGCCGTATTCCACCCTACCTAATGGTCCGCTTCCGGATCATGCTTTTTACACAACCGTGTCATTACATAATCCGGCGGCCATATATCCCCACTTAAAATCTCACGGCGCTCATAGGCTACCATGAAGCTTGAATCAAGCAGAGGGGAGGTAGGGCGGGCCTGAATATATTTCAGGTAAGTATAGTTTTATACTCATAAAATTTGGACTTGTTCCAAATCTAACAATTTTATTATCGTAAACTAGGAACTTACCTGAAATATATTCATCTGAACTATTTCTGATTCCATAGCTTCCTCTGGGCTGTGGACTGTTGATTCATTTCATGGTGAAGATACCTCCATGCTTGTATAGTTCATTTTAACGTATATACATGTTCTTTTTTTTTGTTTTTTTTGTTTTTTTTGTCTCTGCTTTATCACCCTATATACAAATCCCTCTATTTCACATAGAACAAAAAACACTCAGCTTCTTTTGAGTATATCCACACTCACATCCTTCATGTAAAACTTTATGAAAGTTGAGGCACAGCTCCAGTCTGCTGCCTCTAATATCCTGGACAAAGCTACTCCTTTGAATAAGGC